>CM077116.1:238063343-238663343 GCA_039619475.1 Icerya purchasi
TCGGCTGGTGCGTGACGACGACACATGACACAGGTTTGAGGGAAAGATTATATTAAAACTACTATACACGAACGGGCGTGTGTGTACGCCGACTGCTAAACAACTTAAAGGGTCAGTAAAACTCGGAGGGAAATTAATATCAACCAAGAGTTACTAAATTTATATTATCCATTGAAAAAGTATATTTACTCATTAAAAAACAACGAAGCTGTGATCGCAAACGGAACGGTTAAATCACATCATAAAAAAAGCTTAGGTGCCTAGAGCGGAGGTACAAAATTTGCAGATTGTGTGAAGAAATGGTTGCAAAATTTCGATATCAGGGTATAACACCTATCAGTGGATCTAGCAAATATGAATTGTGTAATTTTTTTACACACATGTTTTCGACTATTAACGCTAGGTACCTCTATTTATCTTATTCAATTCGTTTCGCTGTCTTCTTTTTGTATACCCGAAAAGACATATAATCAATAATAATGATTAATATTCTTTTCTTTTTTTTTTGTTGGGGCATCACCACGGCCATCCCGTGTCATAGCAGATAATAATAATAATAATAATAGTATTAGTATATATATAGTTACCGCTTTGGAAGCAATCAGCTCCGACCGGTATTTAAGCAGTCAATATATCATCACTGTTCAAATAAAGTAACATTTCGACAAACTCGCTAATTGCGGTTATCAGTTTTAACGGGGTTATTATTAAAAAATCACCGTCAAACATTTCCGATATACAATCGAAATTCCTGCGATATCAAAGTCGGTACTTTTGTCAGCTGGTTTGTATCATAATACAGCTCTTTTCTTTACATTAGACTCGCGCATATCGAATAATTATGAGTGTACATGTTTGTAAAGTAATTACAATTTCGGCCGTCGCGATAACCGCTTCATTACTAGGATAGTAGTCATGGATTTGATCCCCAGCGACGGCCGAAAAAAGTATAGATTGATTTAAATATGGATTGGTTAGTGGTCAAATGGCGTGTATAATGCTAGGCTAAAAAAAAAAAAAAGAAAAAATAATTATAATTTCCAAACATAAAAAAACAATTTGAAGATGATACCGCGCAAAATATCATAGGCTATGTGCGCTAAAACACGTGTCTACGGCTCCTAAAGTCTGATGTATCTTCTATATCAATGGAATCTTTCCAATACACAATCCTCTCCGGCAGTCACGCACCTCTGCTAATTATCTGATACTGGGCATCGTGGTATTATTTATTAGTCAACGGGCAACCTAATCGCTCCCGATTTTCTTAATTTCGTGTTAAGGAAAGAGAAATCGCATTATAATTAATGTTAAACATCAAAATCGGCCGCGTATTCTCTAAACACTTACAAAGAACGGATGAAAGGGCAACAGATTGAAAAAGCCAAAAGAGGAATTTCATCTCTGCAGAAGATGAAGAATTTCTGAAGTAGCCCGACGGGGAAAAAAAGAACAGACGATATAAATTACATCAGTGCTGTTTGATGTATTGAATGGAAGACAAAAGATCAAAGAGAATCGCTTAAGAGCTTAGAAAGTCGAAGAAAATTCGATATACCATTGAGAACTCTTATCGACAGTGTGTACACCGCATTTTGTTAAAAAAAAAACACGCAGAAAAAACGTGCACGAAAGTAGGAAAAATAGCACAAAAGTTTGGTCCGCGATTAAATATTCCGGAAAAATGCAAATGGCCCTTCTTTCGGATAATCCCCAATGACTAATTAGTCAGACACGGTAAGAAGAAGAAGAAGAAATAGATGAGAAGACGGTAGTAGGAGGTCGGTTAAACAACTAGCGCAGAGAAATAGGTCGGACGGGGAAATGGAAACGTGCTACAGTAATCTATTTGTCCGAAGAAGGTCAAGATAATGGTGGATAACCGACGAAAAATGTCGCCATAACAACAACGTGTAGCTCTTTAACGCAGACGGCAATATAAAATTAGGTTACGTACGCTCCCAAAAAGTGGACACAACAGCTAGACGAATTGAGGGGGGGGGGCATATACACGCACACACCGCGACCCCCGAGATGGAAGAATGAGGATGACATTTTCAGAGGGTGTGCGCAGTTTTAATTTATACCAGACGAAGAATTCGGTTATTAGATAACTAATTAATCAACGGACCCGCATACAGCTGTCATCGAAATTGAGCAGATTCGCTAGAAATCCGGCTACAATAAAATTTATAACTGTTGGAGTTTCCTGTGCCGTGCTAGCGCGAAATAATAATTAATAACTCGTACGGAATACGGAATACGGAATACGAGATACGGAATACGGAATACGGAATACGGAATACGAAATCGTTTTGCCCCTCCGTTCTGCCTTTCCTTTTTATTTGATCTACGCCGTCTCACACTCATTACGTAATTACCTTAAAATATTGATACTAGATGTGCGACCTTCTGGCTCGCACCCGGGGAGGTAACTTTTAATCGCATCGTAATCTAACCGCAGCAACCGAGTTTGTCAAGTTATGATATACATATGGAATATGTATGTGTGCGTGTGCGTGTGTAACCCGCTATATTAATAACTTTAAATTTATATTTCCCATCGCGAACATTATTATACTGCCGCCCTACAGAACAAACTCCAGATTGGGAAGTCTATAAAAATGTTCGATAAGTGAACATTTTCAGTCAGGAGCTGGATGAATGTGGATTAACGAACCGAATGTATACTAGATTGAATAGGGTGTGTAGGGGTAGTGTGGTCGAACGATTTTATTTAGTTTAAAAATCCTGGTCGAAAGGTGTGCAATGTGAAATCGGACATCGAACACTCCGATGAAACCGTGTAATTCAAAAGCTCACATCGGCGTTCTGTTCTTGTGTCTCAAAACTGGGTTAATGTAGAAGCTGGAAGAAATTTTTTCTGCCCTTAAAAACGAGAATGAAAAAATTTCATTTTTTGGAATTTAAAGTCGGAAATAAAATCGCGAACATCGCACACTAGGAAGACTGAAAATTAAAAGTTGCGGCTAAAGCTCTTAAGGACGTTAAGTATTTTAAAAGAGTATGGTCGGAGTTGTAGTACTGTGTTTTCAGATGTGGACGGTTAGCAAAATTGGGAACTGAAAAACGGCATAAGACGGAAACGTATCATGAATACAAACTAAGGTATGGAGGAAGATAGAAAGCAAGGTCGTGAAGAAGAATGAATTCGAGGATACAAAAGGAGTGTAGAAATAAAGAAATCTATTATTATTATCATTATTATTTGAGAATTTAGGAACAGTAAAAGCCAGGTCCCAAAAACAAGAAAAAGTACTTCCATGATTACATGTTGGTAAAGATTGAGCAATCAGATATGTATTCGCGTCAAATATTTTTTCGCATCGGGTTTGCCACAGGAGACTCTGTATATATTTAACCAATCGATTTAAATCAATATATATATATATATATATACATCCTCTAAGAGAAAGGAGTTTGTTATTTATTATATTATTTTTGAATTTTGGAAATAGCTTTTTTTTTCTTTTTCAAACCATGTGTGGTAGAACATTCAAATCACCTAAATGCTAAAGTAAGTAAAAGTCGATGTTAAATTAAACATTGATAATTATGAAAAACTGCGTTTTGTGAAAGTTTGTATAACAAAATTTTATATGGAAAGAATTTTAACAAAGGTATAATATATTTACTTAATTTTCATGTTGTTGGGTCAAGGCCGCTGGCGCGCCCAGGGTAGGAAAAAAAAAACTTAATCGATAACGTAGAGGTATATAAAAAGTACATTGTGACAATCGAAAAACAAAATATAAAAAATAAATAATAAAAAAAAAACATAAAAAACTTTAAATTTCTTTTTTTGTATTTTGTTTTTTGGTTATCATAAGTGTACGTTGTATGTTTTTTATATGTACGTTATTAAAATTTTACATATATAAACAAAATTAGCAAATGTTTCTGTGGCGTAGATATTTTTTAATGATATATATATTTATATATATATATACATATATACATATGTAGGTACATTTATTTCTGTAATGTTACAAGGAGCGTGTTGTATCTTCCGGAATTTGTTGGTGTAGGTGATTTCCCAATCAAGAAACAAGTTTCATCGACAGATCCAAGCCGTATGTCCGTCGATAGAAAAAATTATATTTCAGAAATGTGTCGAAATGCGGTCAATTGGCTGAAATTAAAATTCACACATAAAACGAACAGGTTACGTTCATTTTTATTTCTCAGTTTTTATACCTACTATTTAATTCTTCCGATAACAACGTAAACAAAATAATTCTTTATAGCGATTGTTTTGGAAATTACTAAAATTTACCAATGTTTACCGATTGGGCACATAGTTTCATGAATACGCCCGTCAAATTATCAAGCGGTTTATGGCTGTTGCAACCAGCACGTATAATATAATATTTGAAGTGTACCTAACACACACCAGCGAGAGTTATTAAAAATACCAAAAATTACGCACCTCCTGGCGTTGAGTAAACGTTCGCAGTAGACAAATCGAAATAGATTGAAAAAAAAAAAAAGAAAGTGTTTCCTTCTCTGTATAGTGTCAGCGCACTTACAGAAATGTATATGTAGCGGGCATGGAAATGTGTTGCATGATTTTTTGATAGGTTGAAATTTGGCGTTTAACTGTTTTCTTTTTGTTTATTACGTTTTTATATACTTTTTGCATGTTATAAGTAAACATACATCGCACAAATGAGAATGTTACGACCCTCGTCATCCAATTGCATCGTAACGAATTTGACGAATTGGTTTCAGTTCTGAAAACATTGAAAAATATACATTTGTACCGATAGTTAATTAAAAAATCGTTCTGATCGATGTTATAGTGTTTTACTTTCTCGAGAGAGAAATAATGTATAATTTCTGGCTGATGGTACGCTTAAAATATCAGCTATGGAAAACGGTAATACTTTCCGAGAGCAATTGTATACATCGTGTACTATATAATGAAACTTAATCCGACCTGAGCTAAAACTTATTTCGGCGCGAAAAAATCAATTTCCCACTTTTAGGACGCGGGAGAAATAAACGATATTACGGAAACTCCGAACCGAATGCGGAATCCCCGTATTAATTTTCTCATTAATTTCAAATGTATTTTATAGTTTCAGCTAAAATGTTCTCACAACTATTCAAAGATTTTTCCCTTCTTCTTCTAGTCCGTTAGATAAGGATGGTCCAGCGATCCTAATTAATCGAACGGCGATAGTCGGAAAACGTCGGGGGAGCTTGCCGAACAGTGCTGAAATGCCCTGAGGAAAAAGTACGTATATGTGTAAAGTGCGGAAAGCTTCCCGTGTTTGGGGGAAAATTTGTTGAATCTCGTATAGGCGATATGCAATAAGGGAAACTAAGTATCAGGTAATAAAGGGACGATGGAAAAAAAAAAAAAAAAATCGGACGATAGCGACAATACGGAGATGCCGAGAGAAATGATGGAACGACGCTGTTATTACCGTTCCAGGTGTGTACGACAGAGACGCGCATATGTAGTAACAGCTGAAGCCGATAACACGAAAACACGTAATGCGATTAACACACCCCAAAAATCTCCGAAACTAAAAATATCATTCCTATTACTTTTCACATGTGTAATAACAATAATAATAATCATGAAATTGTATAATTCGAACGCGCGTATGTATGTGCTGCTATGCGGATGAACTTTGCTGCCTTTTCGTATATATATATATATATACGGCAGCGTGGTGGCATTAAGGAGCGTGAAAAAAAAAATACGAGAAAGAAAAAATACACACACAGTAGGAGAAATGGAAAAGGGTGTTCGAATCGGATCTGGAACGGGATTCCGGGAGCGAGCAAAAGTCGCTTACAGGTGTTACCTCTCAAGAGAAGATATCTCCATTTCTGCCTTTTATCATTCCAGCTGTTGTTCCAGCCTTCACCGTTGTACACGCCGCCTGTGTTTATATTATTTTCAAATCATAGTATCATCCGTCCGCTCCAGCTCGCGCGCTTATTTTTCCTTCCCCATTTATTCGTATATCCGAGATTTCTTTTCCCACGTGACGCCACCCGACGATGCAGCGCCGGGTAAAGGCGGTAGTACCTTTTAAAAAGGTTATTAGTAGTGTGGAAAAACAAAAAACGGCGGTACCCTAAATATACACATTACTTTAAAACTTGACGCACTGGCTGTATAACTGAAAGAAAAACATTAGAGAACTTAATCATCACGATTCACCTTACGTTTCACGTATCTCTTGTAAAGTAGTTAACTGTTGTTCTAGTCCGTTGATGATTAGTTTTCGGTGTTGCGATCTGATTTTTTTTAAAATATTACATCGCCAAAGTGAAATCTTCGACAGGATTCTCTAATCACGAGTCTTTATTATTGCCTAAACAGATTTCCGATTCCGATCACTAGCTGCTCCCGCGATTTTCTTCTACGTAACGAGCCTTCTGTATTGATGGTTTCTGAAAATGATGCGGAAGCGTAATTTGCTCGATATCACTCTACAGAGAGACATCTCTGAGCTGACGATTCCAAAAATAACAAGCTTTCCTTTTATTTCCAAACCACTTGAATGTATTACGTTTCAAATTTCGATTCTGAGGAAAGAAAACGGACTGAGGTAAAGGAATTATTGCTGGAGATGGGACCACCGTGTGGCCATTATATATGTATATTCAAGTGTCACTTTTTTCCTCCACTGCCATTAGCAAGGCGAAACAGTTAACGAAAACTAGTTTTTCATCTCCACATTTTGTTCCAACTTATTATTCCATCTTTTTAACCGAATAGAAGGAAAAGAAAAAAAAATCCTACAATAAAAGAGAGAAATAAGGAAAGTAGAATTCAAATTCTACACGATTAACCAAATACACACTTTTGTTCCATTCTCTAGATGTGAGAGGGCATTCATGATCCTTCAAGATATTAAGCTTGCAATTAGTATTTCACGGAAGTGTACAAATAAGGGGTTTAGCCAGCCGACTTTACTTTCGGTCTCTAGATACACCGACAGAGTATCTTCCCTTCCCTCGTCCGTATATCCGTATTTACCGTATTGTTTTATCCGCTTTTGAACGCTTTTTCGGTCGGTTCCCATTTCACTCGTTCTTTTTTACTTTCTCCTAATACGCTTTTTCACTTGAAGTATCGTTAATATCTGGAATGTGAATATTACAAATACGACGAGATCGAATACTAATAATAATACGTAGTAGGTGTGAAAACTAAAAAACGAAATATAAAACAAAAATGAAATAGTGAAAAAAAATAAACCAACATTTGTTTGCTGCGGTGTATAAATTTTGCAAATAGCCTCTTCGGCGGACTGGACCAGCGGTGTAAAATCGTAGCTGATGCATGTTTTTGTCGTCGCGAGGAATGGGTGTATTTTTTAATGCCTCCCCCCCCCCCCGGATATTATGAAGTGCGGTTGCGCAGATCGATAGTAATTAATCAGTGAACGGAGTGAGCCTATCTGTGGGTGGAGAAGTCGTTGGGCAAAACGAGAAGTCCATTAATAGAGACTTTTCCGGTAATTACAGATCCATTACAAAAATTGCCAAAAATCGTTCGATAGCGGTTCGAATGCGAACATTGCCGCAAAAACAAAGGAGGCTCAAAACACATTGTCGACCAGCGGGCTTATTTGAAATCGTATAGGGCACACCGAGCAGCGATGGCACATCGCTAGTCCATTGTTTACTTATCGTATGTGGCCCGGCAGTAGTCTGTAATAAAAGCCGAAAGTGGGAAATTAACAGATAGAGCCGACTCTGATGATAAAGTCAATTTTCCGGATTGAATTTTCTTGTACTATCATTTTTCAACCATTCCTCCCTCCCTGTTATTATCGTGTGCCGTTTATTTCGTTTTCCATTGCAACCAGATTAGGCCGTTTTTCCTTTTATCTAATCCGCACAGATCAAATTTATGCTCGTCGCTTCTTTTCCTATTCAATATCGGCCAAAACTTGCAGCTCCTAAACCAGGCCTTTGAACCAAAAGAACCTATACATATATATGTACATATATATGTACATATATATATATATATATATATATATATATATATAAAACGTATATATGTATATATGCAACGTGCTTTTCCTTTTCAAATAACACGTTCATTTATGCGCACATTAAGCACGAAACTATCTCGTTTTCATCGACGTTACAATATTATTGTTGAAATTTTGCAACATTCTCTCCAATCTCGCTCGTAAAAGAGCGAATAATAACAACAAGAAATTAAATTTAGTTAAGCCGACGATAATGACAGCGATTAATAAGTTAAGTCAGTTGTAATTTTTTTGTACTATATATCTATTTTAATAAACGTTGATAAGAGTGTTGGGCACTCACACAACGGGCATATTTGCCCCGTGAGACCCAACAATTATTTTTTAAAACCAAAAAAAAAAACAAAAAACGATTGCATAAAATGTATATAGGTGAAATTTTTATGCGTATCAAAAATTATGCATTAAAAAGTTAATATGAAAAAAATAAAATACACAATAAAAATGCAACATTTGTCATCCGTTACATCGAGTTTTATGCGAGAAATTTGTTTGAATTACTTATTAATGAATTATTGATTAATCCTTGATTGATTAATCATTGATTAATTATTGATTGATTATTAATTAATTATTAGTTAATTATTAGTTAGTTATTAATAAGATGAAGAAATATTTAGTTTATAAATATACTTTCATAAATTATTTTTGTTTACAGCTTCTTGATTATATTAAATAAAGTACACGAAGAAAACTGATTGCATTTACGTAAATCGTCAAATTTGAAATATTACATATCGGAATTTTTTTTTGGGAAATTAACAGATATAAATAAATGCAATTACAAATACAGCATGTAAATAGATTAATTCTGTCCTTCGAATTTGAGGGTAAGCCCCGGGGGCCTCAAGATAATTCTGTAACTTTCGCAGTGGAATTGTTCTAATTGACCAACTCATTTTTATCTCGATCATTTTGAGTTTGTGAAAAACATAAATTCAATTATTTTTAATAATTTTATATATTGGTTTTACTTAAAAATAAGCATTCATTTTCGTAATATACATATATAGAATAATTAAAATAAAAATCTCGTCGTTGATACCGTCTTTTCTGTAATTCCTACAGTGGGGAACTCGCTTTGTCAATTAATAAATTAATGGTTCCGATAGCGTAATTGCCCCTTTCGCTTCTATTATAAAATTACAATTAAAACATCTGACGACTGATACAAAAAATTCCACATCTGGCGCAAGTGTTTTTTTCTCGTAAGCTATTAATAAAATTCACGCTATAAAGCGGACGACAATTAGTAATAAATTCCTAGGCAAACTGTAAATTAAAAAATGCCGGAGTTAATTAAATATTCCAACGCGTTACTTTTTAATTAATTTGAAGACAATTTTTAAGGAATTCGAACAATTACTTCTATAATAGATGAAATTTTAAAAAATCACGAGAAAAATTCTTTACCAGTAAGAGAACATTTGTTATATGTTTCAGAATATATTTTTCGTATTTTCACCTAAACTGGCATGGTTGCTTTTCAGCCCCATCTCGGTGGGGGGAGGGATGCTACTAAATCCACTTGAATCCAATACGGCTCAGGCTAGAGACGTTTTCTGCTCTTCTAAGTTTAGGCTAATTTTTATATTTTTATTAGTCGCGTCAATGCCCGAAAGCGGGAAACGGTTTTTGTAACAAACGTGGTCGTATTACACTTAGCCAAGAAGAACGCATTCGAAAGGTGTTTCGTACGAAAGTGGTACGGTAATAATAGTGGCTTTCGAAATGTTCTTTTTATATTTTCATTTCTAGAATGAGACTATTTTCGACATTTCGGAAGTCGAAAAATTGAATTTCTGACGATCGGCTGTAAAATTATTCCACCGATGAAGCGCGTCAGACCCAAAAGTGTGTGGAGGTTTCGTAATAACGAGACTCTAAACAAAAAAAAAAACAAAGGTAAGCAACTGAGTTCGTTAAATTTTTTTTATCCGCAGACGGCACATCGAGATGTCTTTTTATCCGTCACGAAATTCGATAAAAACATTATCACCGTTTATGAAATTTGGTCGAATAAATTTACACGGTTCTCATTCCATCTCGCTATTTTAGTTAATTCCGTTTACGGTTCAACACCGTTAAAACAAATTTTAAATCCACTGCAATTCGCAATTAGCAATTTAAAATTTAAAATTAATTGCGAGGTTAAAATTTCGACTGGTTTAGTTTTAAATTTCGGTGTGACTAGGTGGTAGGCGTCTGTCGATGGGTTAGATTTTTAGCGGTTTCCGTATGAATTTATTTTGCACGCAAAAATGCTAAAGCACAAACCTTACAATTTTTACGCATAAACTATAGTCATACTGATATTTCGTTAGATGTTGACTTCTCGATGGTTCGTAAAGCCTGCGAAGAAGAATCGGGGCTAGTGTAGCTTTATAGTATTTTTGCGCAGAACGAAGTGTTGGCTACGGTGGTACGAATATATTTTACACAGGTACAAAAAAAACTTTAGTTCAATCTCGGGCTGATTGGTTCATTCGCGAGTATGTTATTTGATTTAATCTTATTACGGAATTTTATTTCTTGGGAGCTTGTAAATTTTTTAAAACGGCCGAAAATTTGCTGTATTTTTTAATTACTCGTTTTTATAAATTTCGCCTTCTCATTTGTTGCAATAAAAGTTAGCGCTATTCTTAATTTAGTTGATAATCGCCGTTATGTGTAAAGTTTGAACGAACGTAAAAATGAAACCAACTAAAATGATAGCAAAAACGAACTGCCGCGATTAATACGGTTGTTTAACTAAAAGAAATTTTTTTTTTTTATTATAGATCAGTTCAAAATAGTTCGGTATACGGCGGATACTATTAAACAATTAAAAAATGTACATTGTATCAACGGAGTCGTTAATAGAAAAGATGTAGTTGTTAAAAAAAAGTAGTGAAGGGAATGAATATTACTCGGAATTGAATATGCGATTTCTCGAAAAGTATTGTAGTATAAGAAAGTATTATTACCGGTTAAAGAGCGACTATTATTTAATTTGAAAATATGGTTATTAAAATTCAGAGTAACTTTTATCTGATGTGTGTTTACTTTTCGGATACTTCATTCGGTAACCAAAACATGAAATTGTCACCGTCGTGAAAATGGCGCAGTATCGACTATTAATTTTATTTTGCGCCCAAAACGGCGCTATGAATAACAATTTTCTGAATTATAAAATACATATGCGGATTTGATTTAATTAAAAAGAGGGTATCGAAAGATTTTCTTTTTCGATAGTTGGTAATTATTTTAAGAGGAAGTTAGCGAATAATGATTATTATAATTAAATAGAAAATATCATTTAAAACCGGTTTCGTATGCGAAAAATACAAATAAAAAAACACAGTCGCAATCAGAAGCATGTATAAAAAAGTAACGAAACAGACTAACCATTAAGGAAGTGTAGATGTGTATTACAATTTTTTTATTCGGAAAATATTATGCATTTACAAATTTAAAACTAAATAACCGACATGTTTCGCTATTCCTTCTCCTGAAACGTTTCGGTTATTTAGTTTTAAATTTATAAATGAAAAACAAAAAAAAAAAACAATAAAAAAAACGTTTTTGAATAAAAAAGTTGCATTTACGAGTTCCTTAAAATTGAATTTTTCGGAAAAGGAAAAAAGAGTTTGATCAAGAATTTAATAACAAATCTGCTGTTGGAAATGTACCGCTTACCATATCGAATAATTATGATTGAAATCAATACGGAGGTGTAAGCGTCGTAGTCTTTTTAATAAAGCTGCGTTCGCATTGAAAATATTAACTTCCAATAAAAGATTTTTATACAGTTTTAAACCGTTTATTTAAATGATGAAATTATTACTTTTTCGGGTTATAACAATAAACCTAATATATATATATATATATATATATTAATATCTCTATTTTTTTTTTAAAGTGAAAATAAGTTTCCCTCTTGCCGAAATTCATGTGTGTTCGTGAATTCATGTACCAGCTGTCGCCGAATGTGATTTGCATTTTTTCTTTTACGACTTTCGCTTAAAAAAAAGAAGTCTAAATTTTCTTTTGTTTGGCGAAAATTTTTTACAGCGACAACCTGAAACGTTTTGCTCAATTTCCGCATTCGAAGAGATTTCTTCAACATTCAGCAGAGCCTGTGTGGTAAACAATTTTAAAAGTTCGCTTTTCAGGTTTGCGGAGCTTTTTAAAGTGATTTGTCGCCAGTCTAGGCAATTCAAGTCTCTCGGATCTCGATATGCCAATAATAGACGCTAGACACGCACGAAAAGAAAAGAAAAGAAAAGAAAAAAACAAATAAAAAAAAAACGGAGGCCAAATCTGGAAAACGGTAATTCCCGCCGGATCTTCAGTGGATCCTTCAATTTCGTCGCTACTTGTTGTTGTTCTACTGCATGATTTGATTTATTCGCAAATTCGACTCAGACTGGTGCATGAAAAAAAGGACTAATTAACATAATTGTCGTCGAGGAAACCGGTCGATAGGCTCAGAGGCGCATGACGTAAAATACGACTTTGCGGTATTACGTTGGACGCTCAGCGCACGTAAATAATTCTAAAAAGGTGCATCATCAGAAAAATTCGGTACCGCGTCTGTCATTGGACGCTTCGGAACAATGTTCGATAAATCGACAAGCGCATCCAGAAATGGAAACTTGTCATCGCTCGCAATCACGAAACATGACAAATTATCGGTCGTGATTTTGCCGCATGCAGTCTGTAAATGTCGCGTGCGAATTTAAAAATGTTCGTGAAAAATTTTACAATGAACTCGCACGTAATTTGCACGAATATGCTTCTTGGACGAGCCGGAAAATCCGCTTCTGTCGAATATTTCGAAGCACCGAAGAATCCCGTTCGCGCGCGCGAAATTATCACACGGTTAGCTGAGAAACGCTTAAGCAATCCGAAATAAAATCTCCCCTGTTCGTTTCTTCCGGTTTAAGTCGCTGTCGGTAACCGAGCAAAAATAATCAATCCGCGACGGAAGAAAATCAAAATCGATCAGCAGCAAGTTGTTCTTAGTAAATTTCGCTTATCACGATCGAAGTCTTAAGATAATTTTAAGAATTATTAAGCAACTTCGTGTAAAGAGCCTGAATAATCAAAAAACTGGGGGGGGGGGACTTAATTAAGTATACTTAAAAATGCGCTGCTAGACTTAAATTTCGTATATCGGCGTTACACGGTTGTGTGAAACCTTAATTTCAGGTGTTTCGCGCCGAATTCAAATCTGAAGCAGATAATTTTTATGAAATAATCTCGCCCGTTCGAGTGCGCGGTGGGGGGGGGGGTGTTTTATTTTTACGCAGAAACGGAAAAATAAGATGGGCAAACACCGACCTTATTAACCGATTTTGAATATTAAAAGAAAGGTTAGTAGTACAGGGCAACAATGAAATTATTCGTTAGGCCGCCGCCTTTCTTTAGCCGAAACTTCTGTAACATCGATATGAACACTGTACGGGATGGAAATCTTAACTGCCGGGGGACATACGAAAATTGAGGTTCTTTGAAGTTTGGTTTTGCAGATGAGTGCTCGATTCGTTGGACAGGCAAGATTAGAATTCAGGAAACGGCCGAGAATTTGATACTTGAAAGTCGGATGACATGTATAATTAGGCATCATATTATGACAGTGAAGACGATCGATGTGAAGCACAAAATTACGGAGAATCGCCTGAGAACAAGGTTATTGGAGCAAGAAACAAAAACCGAGTATGATACGCGGCGAGAGATTGACTAACAACCGGAAGAGATGCAGGTTAGAAGTAGTGGATCAGGGTGGTACGACTAAGAAAGCCGATTACGCATATGCGATGATAAAAATATAATTAGTAAATGAAAGTGCATATAATACCATTTCGGGAAGGATCGCTCATTAGGCAGCTTATGCATCGTAACATTAGTAGCTTTCCGAGAAGCGTTGGTAAAAATAAAGACACCTTTAGGTCAGAGTGCACGTTCAGTAAAAAAATTTTTCGCGCCTTTTGACAATTTTTTTTCTTTTTCTGACGATTATGAAAAGTCTCTCTTTCTATCCAAATCAATCGGAAAATTGAAGAGATCGAGGAAGAAGAAATAAATTCCAATTTTTTTTTCCCCATTGAATTACCGTTTTTAATTACTAAGGTTATCGTGATGAGAGCTGCCTAGGCTACTTAAAGACTACCCAACAGAGTCCACCATGCTCAATGTACTTCTTCAAAGTGTAAAAATTTTAAAAAAGAACGAATTTACTCGATTCATTTGTAACTTTATCCTTTTCGAGTGGCAAAATTGCAGCTAGAAGAAATTTTTATAGGGAATACGTATTTTTTTTTCGTTTTTCCTCTATTCCTCAATATTGTTTAGGCGAAAAATTGCTTTTTCGTGATTTTTTTTTAGCATCGTCAAGAACGCGAGATTTTCCGGCATAAACCCTATAACAAAAAAAAATCAAAAAAATCAATTAATGGAATAGAGGGATTTGTTTATTTTAGTACCTCCCAAAATCGGCGTGGGACGTTAAAAAGGTGAGCCGATAATGACGTAGCGTAGTGATTTGGACTGATTTTGGTGACGTCACTCAGGCATTCTGACTGGCAGACAACGATTTAATACGCTTCAATTATTGATTGCTAACGGCGAGGGAAAGAATTCTTTTGGCTTCTCTAGCGCAGACGGCAGCAGTAATAGCGCTTTAGCGGCCTAAATGCATTGCAATAAGCAGCTTCTCTCGTCGGTTAATTGCTGTCGCTCAGTTCTAAGCAACTACAAGAAGTCTTAATACTACCGGATGCGTTCTATGTCTACATTTTTATTATTATCACTATTATCATTATTACTACCATCATTACTATTATTATTATTATTATTACTATCATCATCACTATTATAATTTTTTTTTTTTTTTTTTGGTTCCCCAATTTGGACGTTCCTGATGGGGCAAGTTTATTAATAAATTCTATGTACATATTCATAATGTACTTAAAATAACACGGTTGCCGATAAAAATCATAAACTTTATGTGTGGAATGTGGTGGGTGCTTAAAATCTAACATGGAATTTTCAAAATAAAGTATACAATAAGTATAATAGTAACGTTAAATTGTTGATGTAAAATTGCATTGGTGATGTAGCACTTAGTCACCAGTTACAAATTATCTTTTGTAAAAAAAAAAAAAAAAAAATGAAAAAGAGTTACTGAGATTATAGATGTGAAATTGTTATTCTTATACATATATGAAATAATAAAAAAAAAAAAAAAGTAAAAAAATAACATATAATAAAAATAAAAATAAAAATAGTACCGATTAGAATACAAACTAAGATGAAGTGTAAACCATTCACGTTCAACAGAGTTGTTAACAAAAAGGTTTTTTCATTATCATATGAAAAAGAATTTGAGTAAATTATTGCAATTTTTGGAATCTATTCGAAGTTGGGTATTAGAAGTAATTTTGAATTGTTTTCTAAGATCGGCTAATGAAGGACAGTTGAATGTTGCATGATGTATGTCGTCGAAAAAACACCCGTTTTGCAAAATTTACAATTCGAACTATTTTCTATCTTAAACCTATGTAGAGATATTCACCAATGATTATCATTATTACCATTATTATTATTATTATTATTATTATTGTTATTCATGTTTATTATCACTGTTATTTATTATTATTTACTATTATTATTATTTTCACTGCAATAATTTAGTAATGGATTTAAGTAATCGTGTGTTGTTCCTCCATTTCTCTCTTTTTCGAAGAGTAAACGGGATAGAACAGGTGAATTTTCGTATTCGCGAATTGAATAGGAAAATTTTAATGACAATTAGCGCGGATAATTGCGGTTCTAATTACGTCTAAGCTTTTCTGATCGGTGCCGGCCGGTTCAGCAATACCTCAAATCTCCGCTAGGTAATTTATAGCGGTTACTTGTTCGATTTTAATTACGTTATTTACATTACTCTTTTGACTCCGGTTGCTACCTGAATTATAATCCGAATGATGGATATTTCGTCGGACATAAAAACCATTCCGATTAATGTACGTTTATCAGTGCAACGAATGCACATATATTACACGTATTGCGTGATGTAGAAATTAGGCTCTAGCGTCTAGAGTCTAGACGGATGACACGCTTTTAATTAGTCTTCATGAGACAACAGTTTTCCAGCCGAATACTGCAAAACAAATACCGTTTTTCCGTTTATTGTTCGATTTCGCAATGGTATTCTACCAATGTTGCAGCCGACTTCCTATTGTAGTCAGTGTCCTCGCTTAGCCTACGAATCGAAATGCCTTAAAAGGCGTTACTCCTGGTAAGTCAAATATTGTCCGCTAGACAGCTGAACGTAAAAATGAACTTTTGCAAGAGGATTCCGTAAATATCAAACAAAAATTGCGTTAACGAGTTTCTGTCATTCTAATGGAAAAATATCGCAAAATGAAATGGAACTTTTGCATCATTTTTCTGTTTTTTTTTTTTTTTTTGGTTTTTGACGTTTCACCGGTTATTGCAGAGGAAGCCGTGCTATAGAAATTAAACTTAGTACCAGAAGCGACGCAGATCGTGAAGCGAAGATTCACAGTGTAGCAGCCGAATGACATTGAAGAGATTAGGGGAGTGAGGGTTTTCTTGCTTGGCTCCCGAACAAAATTTGATTTTGCAGCTATCAGAAAAAACCCCCGCTAGCTAGCAAGTTGAGTGCCGAATGTTTTTCCTTTTTAATCGCCTCCCATACTCTGAATGCAGAGTATGAATTGCACCGGAGTTCTTTTCTAGTCGCCAAAACAATCGAAAAAATCAAATCAGTCACATCAGGCTCATCAGTGTCATCGTCAAAATCAGTGTAAAATCAGTGTAAAATCAATCAAATCAGTCATCAATATAGAACTATCGTCGCATGGTGTTGCGCATTTCGCCAAGTTTCTTCAGGTGTAAGTCCCGGTGCGCTTACCGTGCGCAAAAAGTTCTCCGCTGCATATTACCATGCGTCGGCAGTCTGGCTGTTGTGAAATTCCGCCGTCGAACTTCACTACACGAAATCGCATTAAACCATCGGAAGTCACGGGGCGAATACAAACGTCACTGTAATGCGTTAGACAGTGCGTCACCATCAAGAGCAACGGCAATGATCTGCTTGCTAAAGTCCGACAAGAAGGCGCGTCCGTTTCAAAAATCGTTAGCTAGATTACGTGCGCATAATGTCAACCAATCGATGCGATATTTTACGTTTGCGCGCCATAGAGACTAGCTAGCGAGTTTGTTTTTCAATTTATCGCCCGCTTCGAGGCAATCCGAAAAGGAGTCGATCATCGAGAAACAAACGATGTTGGCGCGCGCACGATGATATCGTTAAGAAAGAAATCGAAAAAAAAAAAGCTAGAGCAATAGAGGACCAAAGTATAGTTTCTCGTCGATGACGACAATGAGTCGGAACGATAATATACTCGTATTAATAAGAGACCCGGCGCGAAGAGATTAGTAGCTGGAATTAAGAACAGACGCGAATCTGAATATCGATTAGGCTGTCCTGGGGGGAGGGAAGGGGGCAGAGAATTGCCGGTCGCAGGGGGTAATTCTTACATGCTAGACCGGAAGGCGTAATCGATAACGTCGATGGTCGATCGCTGGAAAACGGCGCGCAACGCAACAGAATGCGATGACAAAATCGGAATTGTGCAGCCTCGGTTTGCCACTGAATTAGCATGGCCGCCGTCCAGGAGCTTTGCCATGCTGCACGAACAATCGGCTAATACGTTCGCCTGTAACGCAGCAAGCCAATGTGGAGTTCCCCTGGTGCTGATATTAGTCTGCAGATTATTAGCGCGCGCGAGACTGCAGTGCCGAGAGTCCGGGCAAACCGAAAGACAATTCTTCCGCGGCAACATCTACGTGTGCAATGCGCGAACCGAACGAACCGCAACATACATGTATAGGTGTTTTTCTCGGCTTAGGCTGGAAAAAGGATGGGTAGGAGGAAAAAGGCAGGTTCGCTGCAGAAAGCGCTCGATCCGCTGGAACAGTTCTTATCGGCCGAGCTCATCTTCAGACATGGCACGCTATCTGGCACCGCGAAACGAACAATGCTGCCTGGTCGTCGTCCAAACGAAAAAGAAACCCATTTCCCTTTCAGTCGATTCGCAGAGTTCGATCGCTGGTTCTTCCGCGCCGCCGCTCATTATCTCCATCGGGTTCCCATATGCGACTGCGGCCGCTGCAAACTCTCCATAAATCTGCTCATGTTTTTGCCACTGCACATTTCGCTGGCGACTTGGCGCGCAAATATTAATCATATATCACACACTCGGTTCTTCCGCGCTATTAGAATATATCGGCCTTAGATGCTGGCCGGAATTCCAGACTATTATCGCACAGACGAGCGCCCCGGTACCTGCATCGAGCGTACACACTCGAGACGCGCTCTGCCACGCTATTCCAGGCTGCCAGGCAGAAGCTGTTCACGCCATTTACGATCGAACACGCGACACCTCGATTATAACCGGACCGAGCAGATAATCTGGAAACCGAGTTCAAGAATAAACAAAGGATTCTCTCTACCTTTTCTTTTTTCCTGCCTTTCCTCCACACCCGGGGTGGGTGGGTGGGGTGGGGGGAGAGGGGCTAATAGAGCCGGTGAGGGACATCTATTCAATTTATTATCTTTTAAATTCGCTGTTTTATTTAAAAATGGAAGAAAATATGCGCATTTCTCGCTGGAATGACGTGCGCTTTCGATGCTGCATGTTGCCAGAGAGGATTTTATTAGTCCACACGCAGGGCTAAAATGTTTGTACGATTATTATTGTGGTTATATTTATAAGCGTGTTTTTCTTATTCGATTAATAGCGCGTTTAGAATAACCTTTTTTTACCGGACATTTGGCGGCGAAAACATGTTGCATTTTTTCGTGCTGTCGTGTGTCGAAGATAAAAAACCTTTTCCTAATTGGAAAAATCTAAAATGATTAACCGTCTAAATTGAAAAGGCGGGCGAATGTTCAAGCTGTGATAATTCTAAGGATCCTAGCGAGACTGGAACTCGATACTTTCTACCTGAAACCCCTTTTTCTAAGATATCTAGTTTAACGGGATGATATCTTCTACCGAGACTGCAAAAGTTTTTCCAATGAAAACCTTTTCGAAGACCAATAATTCTTAATATCTTTCACAATAAGAGACAAACGCTTCTGATGTCGAAAACACCACATCTAAAGAAAGTAGAAAACACCAGCGAAAACTCAACGACAGTGTATCCCTTTCTGAAATTTGAAAACTTTAGACAGGTAAATCGCGAGAAGAAAAGTTTTGAAGATCGAAATCGATCGGACATCTGAACATGTGTATTTTTGGAAAAGAGAAAGAAACTTAGTCTCCGGGGTAATATAATACATAAACTTTTCCCCCGCCTCTTAACAATCGGTATTCGAGAATTTTTTTCGAATTTTTTTTTAAAACCCAAAGTGACGTAACTCTAAAAATGCGAGATTTGTCGGCATTTCAGAGTGACAATCTCAGCACGCTTCGTGAAAATGAAACTTTTTCTTTTTTTAAAAAATTCGAAACTGCTATAGTTTTGCGTAAATTGTCCGAGACTTTCTCGCCATATTATTTTTATTTGATCTGAAGATGAGATTCAGCCAGGTAAATTTTCATACACGGAAACTTGTAATAATTGACCAGATACATTCCTTTTTGTCTACTTTTTTCGATAAAAACCACATCGAAATTTATTTTCGTTAACGTTTCGAATAGCAGTGCTCTCTATTCATCATCAGAACCAGACACACAATGAATCAAGCATGAGAAAACCCAGCCCTTTACCAGAAATGCTGCGTAGCTACTGACGGTTTATAGAGGTGGCAAAGTTAATCGAACATTCGTACAAATTGACGGGACGCTTATTAAAAAGTTTGTAGCGGCGATCCAAGCGCAGGCTGGAGACTGCAATACGGCGCGGGAATAATCCGAAAAAAATTGAACTTTGTTGATTGCAGAATTTCTTATGCTAGTTAGCGGACGGCAGCCGTAATAAGATGTACATAGCTTTCGAGATCTCTGAACATAGGAGAAATAAGTGATACATATATAGAAATATAGCTGATATATTTTTTGACGTAGTCCGAGCTGAACTAGCCAATTTTTACGTTTCCGTTAGGATTTTACGAAAACATGGCGCTGCTATTTTGCCGATTACTCTCGAAATTAAAAAAGAAAATAAACCTTACCGCGTTATTGGACGCTTTGTAGAAGTTCGTTTTGGGATTGTGAAGGTGCTGATGTCTAGTTCGATTTTTCGTAAAACTAAGCGCTAAATATAAGCGTCTTGACTAGCAAACACTTTTAAAATATACCCTAAAAAAAAAAAAAAGTATCCGAGAGATAAAGTTCGTCACAAAAATCACGAAGGTTTGTTTTCAAAGTATTTCAGCGATGATGATTACGTGTGTATCTAATGAAACAAAAAAAAAAAAAAAAAGAAAGAATGTGTGTGTGTTTTTCCTTTTTACTGATTACGATTAAACAGAGTGTGGATAATTTTCGAGGCAGCTTTTGAGGTATTTTAAGCGGCTAAAATGAGAAGGGCGCGTTCTTGGAAAACGTCAGTTCGTGCAAAAGGCGCGTGTCGTCCACTAGCTTGTTTGCTTCCACCGGCGGCGTCGATGGCTGGTTCCTAACGAACCGACTCTCAAAATTTCCGCTTCCTTCCGGCCAATTGTTTCCCGGCGTTTTCTGCGTTCCTTCGGATAATTCTATCACCGATTCGGATTTACAGGCGATGCACGTGAAAGCGTATTTTTCACGATTATTTACGATCACGTACGTAATTAGCTGCGTTATTATCTGCGGTACCGGCGGCCTCTTCGCTATCGGTCCAGCTATCCTCTTTTTTAGTGCGGCACACGAAAGAATTCAGAGGTGACAAAAGGAAATTGGTGCTCATTAAGGCGCGAAAATCTCCTTAAATGAACAAGTTTCTGGGTTTCGACGACGAATTTAATGCTTGTCCATCATACATACTCCGGAGATACATTCGGCCGAAAGGGAGAAGAGAATTTAAGTGTCATCGGGTCTTGCCGAAAAAAGTCAGAGACCGATACGACTCGGAGAGATGAGAAAAAGAAAAGGATGAAAAACGATTTCGGGTAAAATACAATAAAGATCTACTCGGTGCAGGCTCGAGGAATGACCGCGCAGGTCACGTATGTTGGTTTATTAGCGCCGTTGTCCGCGATATTCGTTGTCCGAAGTCCGTTGTCCGGTATTAGGCTCGCAAGCCATCGACTATTTCGGTCACGTCTGCACATTATGCCTATCGTTCATTCGGTTGTATTTCTACCTCGTACTCTCTATAGGTTGTTACCTCGTCCGTAATCGAAAAGCAGCTCCTCCATCGGCAACAATTACACCGTTGCTAGGCCCTCCCTCCTCCGTAGGAAATGTACCGTTTTTAAAGGCTCCGCTAACCCGCTGATACTTTTCCTCGCACAGTTGCACGGCTACTTAATTGGACCGCAGAAATCTTCTCTATTAATTTGGCGACGTTGGCTTGCTTCGTTGTTAAAATAACCTCTCCATAGCGGCCAACTTAATCCAGCGGTTTAAGCGAGACGCGCTGATTCGCAACGAACTGCTAATCGTGTTTTTTAATTAATTAATTAGTTTTTCAAACATAATAGATTTTTTTTTGTTGTTTTTTTTTTTTTTCGTATTGTCAACTTTCATTTCGAATGACCAGCAACTAAACGAATCAGAAGTTCGAGTGAAAGAACCGAGCCATCGATTTCTTTTTTTTTTTTCGTTTGATTAATCTTATTGTGTAATCTATATACAACCGTTATTATAGACCGTCCGGCTCTAGTTTTACTTGTAAAAAGTAGTATACACCTTTCTAATATGACTTCAACGGGTTTTAGTATGATAACGTACCAGCTGAAAAATGACGCTAACGAGATAACAAAGTCGATAAAATTGGCTTAAGTCGTCTTGGGAATTTAGATTTTACAGATGGCATCAAAGAATCAACCTTTGTAATACGAGTTTCTTTTAATATGAATCCCCCCGATATATGTCTAATAATGTAGGCAACTTGGCGATACAGCGTAAGGTACCGTGTTTATTAATAGTTTCGAACGCAAGCAAATACGAGTTTTTTTGCCTGTTTTTTTTAAGTGAAATTTACAATCAGTTAGTGGAATATAAGAGATTTGGATAATTTAAAATTTAAAATCCAAACGTGTAAATCACAAAAGCGACGGTGGGAAAAAAATATGTGTCGTGAGCTAATGCTCAGAATGGGTTTAAATCGAAATTTCGGTTGTATTATACGTTTCTGTACATCAGTAAATGTAGACAAAGTAGTGTAAGCAAAAACAAAACCTTCACAAACTATAGAAGGTGTAATGAAGGATGTATGAGGCTAAGGGGTATAGAGAAGGTAGAATCCGAACCGTTCAGAAAAGAAAATGCGATTGGCGCTGCAACTGCTGGAAGAGATTGTTGAAGGGAAAAGGAGGGAAAGAGAGAAGGACCTAATTATGGTCAACAATAAATTCAAGAAATGCAACTGAAATGATGAGGATAATCACGGTTCCGCGGTTAAGCGAGAATATTAGAGAGAGAGAGAGAGAGAGAGAAAAAAAGGGATATCGCCAAAAGTTTAGAACGGCAGTTGTTTAGAATATTATCAGTACAGATCGCGAGCTACCATTCAATGCCTCCCTCGTTTAAATGTCCCATCACATCGGATTATTAGGAATGTTGGCATTCTATTTTTATTAATAGACGCAGAGTTAATTTTGATAACTGATCAAAATACAATGTACTTTCTTGAGTTCTGTTCACTAAACTAGAAAGTAGCCATCTCTACATTCAAAATGTCAAACAACGATCGTCCCCGGTAAGGATATAATAATAGTTACGAGGATGGAGACAGCACCGAACCGACAAAAATGGTTCGCAATTAAAAATTTTGACAATCCGATGATCATCGGTTAAATAAATAAACGCGTTACTTATGAAAAAAACATTAATTGCGAATTACGCTGGGTGATTTTCTTGCAATAAGGCGGATGCAGAAAAAAATGGAAGAGGTTAATCGTTAAGATTCGTGTCGGTGAGGTGAGCAGGGAAGCTTTAGGACACGCTTCTTCTCGGACGACAGCGAATTCACTGACCGGCGAGTCGATCGAGCGGAAAGTACAAGAATACATACAAAGAGACATTGTCGCGCGGTATAGAAGGTAAAAAGTGCCGCAGCGCTCTATTAGAGCCGAGCTTCGGAAAAAGATTAGCAAACGTTTGCGTAAAATAGTAGTACGATCTGCGGATAAAAAACAGATTAGGCGAGAGCGGAGGAGGAGCAGTGTGCGCTACAAAATTATCGCACTGCGAACATGGGCGCAATTAGAAAAGAAAAAAAAAAAACCTAGTAAAATAATAGCGCGTAATAAAAGAACGTATTCCGGACGAAGAAGCGGAACAAGTCGTCGGCGCGGCGGGCGGAGGTGGTGACGAACTGGTAAGAAATGTAATATAGATGAGAAGGAGGAAAAAGGAAAAAATAACGACCTCCGACAAAGGAGCCGATGAAATAAAAGCACAAGAACGGCAACCTGAGAAATATAATAAGAGCACCGCGGCGCAGGAGATGTTGGAACTCGGTGGAAAGATTCGGATGTTGAGACCGGAGCGCAGGGCCGCATTATGGTGGCTGCCGCGGCCGTGCGAGTAATGTGCGCTGGTCTCCGAATGTTCTGTTTCGTTGGCAGCGAAATCAGTCGGCCACGAATGACATCCTGCAGCCAACATTTCGATACAGCGGAGTGCCATTGTCGGACCAGAGGCACCAGAGCCCGCTGCAACCCATCACAATCTCGACTTTTCTTCCATCTTTCTTATTTTCTTTGTTTTCCTTTTTTCGCCCGCTTCCGAACCTATTTATCTCATTCCGCTTCATTCAAATATTTCTGCACGATGACGCGTTGACGACATTCAAAAAGTAGTTTGCTGCCGCCGCGCATCATCAAATAGTCTTTAAATTCTTCTTCGGCCGAGCATATTGTTTTATTATTTCACCGGAGAAAGAAAATAAAATACAAAAAAAAGAAGAAGATAAACAACACTAAACTTCCAGATAGCCATCGCGTCTTTATTCCGCCCCGTCTCGTCCTCTCAACACACCTAGCCGCTGCTCTGCATACAAAACAATTATCGCTATACATTGTACGCCGAACAGACACGTCTAGTTGCCGCGAGAACACGTTATACTGTTGCCGTCTAAAATGCACCTAGATTCTACGTACATATCGGCACGGTGAAAGAGAATCGCGCTAAGAACAAAACAACCATCATGCCGCCGCTGGCATTCGACTAAAGAGAAAGACAAAACGTGCTCGACCGAATTAAATTTCAAGCGAAAACTTATTTCGGCGCTAAATTCCCCTCTCTCAATCAAAAAGGGGTTATCGCTTCTTTTTTTTTCTCTCTCTCTCTTTTTTTTTTCCGTTATTTTAATCAAACGCGCCGCTAAAGTGAACAATAAATGAGCGGTCAACACGAATGTGTATGTAGGAACGAGTATTTAATCCGGATGAAGGTGAGAACAATTTTAGGGGACTGAAATTTTAGAAAATTAAAGTTTTATTTTCATTCGGATTACTTAGTTTCCTATACGGCAATAACAGCGTTGGTGTTTTTGCCTTTTTTGGAGTTCGTTTACATTTCGTATAGTTTAATAATAAAATAAAATAAATAAATACCTTTAGATGACAAACAAAGTTAGTATTAAATAATTTACTTGAACTAAAATAAAGTTATCGACACGTTATTAAATTCGTTTGTTCATCGATAATTGTTTTATTTTGTTGTTGTTGTTTGGCTTTTTTTTTGTGTGTGTGGGGTCAAAAATGAACATTAGACCTCTTTAATTTACAGAACCACCGGAGAATTCGAATGAGGTCCTATGTGAAATCGAAACACCAGTTAGAGCTAACTACGCTACGGTAGCTGTTAGCTGTCTATATATATATATCAATGCTTAACCGAATGTAAACCGATTTTGAGTGTATACAACATCGGAAATCAAACGGAAGGAGATTTCAACTGTACGATTAGGGCGCCATCAATTGTCAATTTAAAAATTTTTTCATTATGGCGATGAAAAGAAATCGTCTGAAAATATTACACATGAAACATCTCCTATATTTATAATACAGCTTAAAATAAACATGTCCGCATATTATTGAAATATAAAAGCAATTTACAACGGAAAACTTTCTGTTAAAACTCGATTGTTTAACAGAGAGATATTATAATCTATGATTTTTTTTTTTATTTGTTCATTATATTGAAAAATAATTTGTTTTTCGATTTAACTCCTCAAAGTATTTTAAGCCCAAAAATACTGTTCCCCTTTGCAATTTTGAGTGAAATTACGTCAACAATGGTTATAAATTGGCGCTGAAAAATTTGTGTAAATTGTAGTTTTGCTTAAATAAAAGTTGTGAAAAATGGAAAATTTCTTTACATCTGCCGTAGTCAAATTTCGTTCGGATTAGCAATGCTGTAAACTTTAAAATCGGGCTACATTCGGTTAAGCTATGCCAATAAGGGGTTAACGCGAGTCAAAACAGAAGTGGTCTAAAACGTGCGCGTATTATTAAGAAATGTTATTATTTAATTATCTTTTTTTTTTTAATCAGCTAACCGCCGGTTTGTATCGAAAAAAAAATAATAATAATAATAATATAATGAATATACAATAAATAAATTCCCCTTATCAACGAACAAAAATAAAGTATAGATTTTCTTTTAAATAAGTTTAACTGTACAAACGTGTTTTCAGGCATTATAGCCCATCATCAGTCGGCAACACAGAATACACTCAATAAAACCCGACTGATAATGGGCTATAATGCCTGAAAACACGTTTGTACAGTTAAACTTATTTAAAAGAAAATCTATACTTTTATTTGTTAATAAGGAGAATTTATTTATTGCATATTTATAAATATTAAAGGATTTATCTGCATTTAATAATATAATGAATTTTAGAAACCGCTCAAAAATTTCAAGTGTAAAGAAATTTAGTTTTACCGACCTGTAGCATATTAGCTTTTTAGTATAATCACGAATTTAATGTTCTTTCTTACTAATAGAGACTATCGATACCTGTGTAATTATTTTCGATCTTCACTCCTGGAGAATAAATCTCTACGCGCAAACTAATTACGTAGACGACTTTATTTTAACTTGGAAGTGAAATTATTTTTTTTCACTTTTTCTTTTTGATATCGAAACCTATCAACATTAGCCCGCAACCTGCCGAAGGGAAAGAAAGCGAGTTTTTATACGAGCAAAGATAATCGAATGAATCGATAAATACATACAAGAGAAGGAAAAGAGATTTCACAGCGATACCGATTAGTAAGCGAATGGAGTAGAACTTGTTCAGATGAAAAAGGGAAAAGCATTAAAAGGGAACGCGAATAAAATAAAAATCTGAAGAGGATGGAGATGGTACGAGAGAGAAACGGAAAAGCGATGAAAGCAACAAATTGTGTCTTAGGGCGCAGACATAAGGGCGTCGCATGAAAGGAAAGTTCAGAGACCGGGGGCCGCCGACAGGAAGAGAATGAGCTGTCTTACGCTGTAGAGCCTTTTGCAGATAGCATTAATATTGTTATGGGGGAGTAGGCTAAGAAATCGACCGTGCTTTCGATCCCGGCGAGTGGTCGGGAATCCGTGTAGTAAAAGAAGTGGATTAATCGTCTATCGGAGAGTGTATAAGAAAAAGAACAAAGCTCGCAGAACAGTTTGCGAATCATATTTTTACATAAATTTCCGCTGGCCATTGCGGGATATTTTGTGTAATAAGGAGATTTGATAAAGAGAATGAATAACACGCAAAATATACTCGGCACAGATGATTGATTGAAGGGGGGAAATTTAAAGGTCTGTTAAGACGAATATTCTGTGTTGCATGAGCCATTGGTGTAGAAAAGTGAAGAGTTTAGGGAAATTCTTCCCATAGATTCCTTAAATTTTATAAATGTTAGTCATCCGTTCTCGGATAGATATCAGAAAGGGCCCCCGATAGTATTGAGCATCGCGAGGATACTATGTCGTAATCCTTTCGCATTGTAAGCTACAATGACAGTTAGACGGAACCTTTTTACTGTATATACATATATAGCCGGAGCCAACTTATTATATTTTTCTTGCATATTTTGTAATCAGAAATGATCTCCTTAAAGCCTATTAGTAAAACATGGTTAATGTTAGTTACAATGAGATTAATTATTAATGCGCAACACAATAAGAAAAAGAAAAGAAACCCATTCATTCAATCTGGCCAACAGCTTTGAAGGAGAAGCGACAAATTTTAGAAATAGCCGTAAAACTTGGTATTAGTTGTCGAATTTTGGCTTTGTTTCGGAAAAATATCGATTCGGGAAAAAATAACCGATAGGAGAGGCGTTTTAACGGTTATTTCTGCATTGAATTCAGACTAGGCTATGTTTTTATTTATTATATCACATTAACAAACCTTTTGTTCCTATTTCACATCGGCTGAATTTTACGATTTCGGCTGATGTCTTGAGGAATTCATGATAAAATTCTCGCTCGGGTTTTGTCGCCTTAAAAAAGAAAAAGAAAAAAAATTCGCGATAAAGTAGGCGAATGGAGGAGCTGATAAATAGGAAAGGATGCGGATAATAATAATTGCGCCTGTTCATTAATTAACTGCGAAAGAGAACAGCGATGATGTTAAAGCGGCGAAGGTCTGGTTAAGTTGTCTCGGTTTTGTTTCTTTCTTCTTCAATTCCGGAATAATTAAGAGGACGGGGTAAGAGACGATGAATTATTATACAGGTCGGACGAATAAGGGATAATAAACGTTCAGGTAAATCACTTTCAGCTAAAGACACGGTACATCTCGCATCATCATCCAGAGGCCGCTAACTAGCTTAACACAAACGAGCAACCGAACTAACCTCCTACGGAGCTTTTTATATAATCTTCTTACATTTATTGACATCGTCCGCGTCTCTAGGTCGAGCAGAAAACTGTTTCTAGCCGTGTTCCCTCCATCACGCTGTTATTCCAAAGACCTCCCATGGATAGGATTGTTGATTTTCAACGAGCTTGTAATAATCCTTTCCTTTAGACGTCCTTCTCGACGAGTACACGCACGCATTCAAATCCGCCGACGAACGAGGACACGGTAAAGTCGCAATACAAACAAACGGCCGACCAGCAGCGCAGCAGCCGCTGATGGAAACTTCAAAAGGTAAAAATAAATAAAATGGACGCTTCTCCAGAAGTAGATAAACGTTATTATCGACGCTATCTTTCTCTTAGTGCTTTTTTCTTGTTTGTTTGTTTGTTTGTTTTTTCGCGTTTTGTTTTACCACGTTTAAATATTATAATGGCTGAAAATATTTTATTATTACGGGGTTGTCTGTGTGTGCGCGTGCTTGCCGAGCGAAGAACGGCTTTTAATCGTTTGTAAAATATTAGTCGCCTACAACATCGTATAGAGAGGAGAAATAAAATGAAATAGAATAAACCAAAAATAAGAACGCGTTAAAAAAAAGAGTCATAGTGATTACCTTGCTCGGCGTACACGAAAAACGCTCGATTGGTCAGAATAGCTACCAGGACGACGGCAATTCGAAGCGGATACCGTTTGGCGTTCATCGTTCCAGATGGTAAATGTGCCGTCTAGCGCAGAGATGAACGATCGGCTAGCTGTTCGATTGCGCATGCATGCTCGATACTTTCCGGCGATATGTTACTTCCTGCGGCAAGGGCAAACAAAAATTATTAATCACCGGTGAAAAAATTACAGAAACTCTACGAGCACACAGCTGCGTAGCTGGCGAAACATCTCCATGTCAAGTTTTGAACTTAATATTAAATTCTTCTTTTTTTTTTTACACACAGGTGGTATAAATAAAAAATTGGCATTGTGCGAAATATCTCGCGTATCTATTTTTTAATTGCTGTAAAATTGAGACAAAATGAACCTGAAATCAGTGTTTAAATTTTGCACATTATATTACCGGAGTTTAAAAAAAACGAAAATGTAATTAAAATATAATTAAAATATAATTAAAATGTAATTAAAATGTAAAAAAAATAACAAAACCGAGTTACACTTTCTACCTGGCTCGATTAATGGAAAAATGAAAACGCCGCATAAGACAAATATAAGATAGTTGAATAAGCGATAGCAGTAGATTATAATAGTTTTATAGTTGTTGGACTTTGGTTTTTCACGATTTTAAAGTTGATTATTAATATTAATGAAGGCGCTATTTCAAAAAAAAAGAAAAAAAAGAAAAAGGATATGAAACATGTAACATGCTACGCAAACCGTAAATTATTATTATTTTTTTGTTAAGAACGACGTAAATTAAAATTTACTCTTCCTCGTAAGCACGAATTAGCACTGAGAGGCCAATGTAGGACGACCGGAAGATCGGAAGGTTTTATATTTATATGTTTTTTTTTAAACTTTTTTAAGTGCATTAGTTGCAGTCTTTTCGAAAATCAGCGATAAAATTATAGAGGAAAAAACAACAGCTTAACGAAAATTAAAAATAAATCGATGAATTATCACAAAATAAAATTTAGAAATTGTAAACCGGAATATATTTTAATAAAATTTTTAGATTGGAAAACGTTTTGAAGCGTATAATCGTCAGCCGGAGAAGGTTCGAGTACAGTGTTTGAAACAGCTCGCCGTCTAGAACGGATATGATCGCGTTCCCGGTTTGTAGCATTGGTTGCCGTGTGATAAACTGGAATTACTACATTATCGGTTGCACCACCGTTCAATCGGTACTTCTGTTGAAAATAGTCGTATCGGTGTTCCCACTGTCATTAGGATGATTAATGAATCGGCTTTGCATATTAAAACGATATACATTAGCTGGCAAAAAAAAATATACATACATACATACATACATACATATATATATATATATATATATATATATATATTTGTGGTAGTCTAATGGTGAATGTACGAGAGTTAGGTAGAATTTTCATATATTTTTCTTCATTCTCTTCTTTCGAGATTTTAAAGAATTTCCAACAGAACGCGGAACGCATTGCTTTCTGTTAACACTGGTGGCTTCATCAGTTAAGCGGCTTATAGTTTTTGATTTTTAATAGCTGTCAACAGTTGGAAATAAATTTTAACTCTATAATCAAAAATGTAATGAATATAATAATCAGCAAAAGCATTTACGATGACCGCGAAATCCGATTATATACCAACAGAAATGAAATACGAAATATTTAGCTAAAGTAAACACCTCAGGTAATTAATAATTATTTTTGTTCGATGAATAAGTAAATATAAATCAAGGCGCATATAAACATTTAAAATTTGTTTTTGTCAAAATTTATTTTTATCCTCGGGCTTACATTTTTAAGCTGCGAAGCTCTCGTTCAACATTAAATATCGTTTAATACTCGCGTAAAATAAATAAATATTTGTAAGAAGTTCAATGTGATTTGTTTAGTTTTGCAGAACGATTCGCAAAAATCTGTAAGATCTATATGTACCGGGAAAATTGGCCCACACATCTGGTTGAAAACTAAGGTCTGAACATAATCAAAAAAAAAAAAAAAAAAAAATTCGACACGTAAAATTTCTGCAACCGCATATTTGTTTCGAATTCTTGTCGACAAAACGGTAAAGTTCAGTTAGATTTTTTACCAACAGAGCCATTTGAAAGTTTACTCGCATTTCAGTTTTTTCCTAGCGCCTATTCGAACTTCGCGACGAATAATTTTCGATCATTTGCTATGATTTTTTCTCGCGATTATGACTAGAAATATTTCGCGGGTGCAATTTTACGAAAACTTTGCATTTTGAATCATCCTCTACTGCTAATTTTTTCTGATAGCCGAACTTTAAATTTCCTTCCGTTACTAAATTCCAGCATAGACAGCGATAAATTTCGATAAAGTTAATATGCAACAAACAAGTCGTCGCGATAGGCTAGTTGCTAGAGCACTCGACTTCCGTTACGGGTGTTTTGAGTTCGATCGCAGGCGATGACAGAAATTATTACAGAAATTATTTAAATAACCACCAAGTATCACGTGGTCGGCAATGGCAATCCACCACGTATATATGCGCGTTAGTTGGTGCATAGCAGGCAGACACACACGGGACTACATTTGCGATAACAAGCGGTTTCAGTTCCGAGTGTAGCCCCTAGCATTTACACTAACGTTGCATAGAACTGTTCCTATTAAAAACCTGGCAGCAGGTATAGAACGCATCTTCCCCAATTTGCCTGTCCCGTACGGGCGATTAGGCCAACTTATCCCGCCAAGGCGAGTTCTAGCAATGGATCGAAATGGGCCATATCGTGAGATCGTGCTTAAAAAGCGGAACCATACATGTAAAGTAAAGCAAGTCCCACGGATATCCTTGATAAGTTATCATGGATTGTGAAGTTAAGCTTTTCATAATGATACTAAGCCTAATGGAGCCGATGAGAATGCTAGAGCCAGTTCCTTTTTCTCGGTCGCCTTTACTTTGCCCCAGATAATCCTCTGGTATGACCAATATTCAATTTCAGATTGGATAAATACCTGGGGGAGCGACTTGCATCCGGAACGAGACAAGGCTCGATAACCTATGACACCTCTAGTTTGGTAGCCAAGCACCTTAATTTATGTTGAAAAAATAGGATACTAACTGAAACAAAATCTGAAAACGAACCTTAACTGAGAAAACGAATGAAAGACAGAGGGCTTCTTTATCGGTAGTTTTCAAGTAAAGGAGGGTCGGAAGAAGGACCTATTCGACGGATCAATGAAAACTAGCAGCCAACTTGAAAACGAAATTTTTACTATCGGAAACAAAACAACCGGCAAAATCTTGACGTTTGAAACAGCTCGGTTTTTAAATATACACACAGTTGCGTTTTCGGCCTTTTTTTTTTTTTAACGGGTCTTTTTAATCGTATCCCTCAGATCGAATAATAGTTGATTTAGGATTTTTTTTGAACGTTGCACGGCGCAAATCTGATTATTAAATCGGTATACCGCGGACTTATCATCGAATTTTCCTAGCGATAACAATGAAAATATAAGACACGCTGGAATCCGCTGGGCGCCATTTCCGAGTTCGGTATCACTCTGGTATGTACGGAGAAATTCACTGCGCTAGTATATGCGCTCGAATAAGTAAATCGAAAAAGGAGGGAGACGCAGAGGAACAGCGCCCCCTCCCGCTTCGAATTAGTTAAAATTTCCCCGGTTTAACTATTGACACGGGGACGTTTGCACATTCACGCAAAAACGACGTTAAAGAAACACAGGACGGAAATACAGGACGCGCACACACATACGCGTTGTGTTTGTTGAGATGGTGGTGCCGAGTTATAAATGAGACTGTCGTACGGCATCCATCAACTTCGGTTCACACAAGTGCCATTATAGACAATCACTGTCGTTCAGCAATCTCGCAGCGGATCATCATCGTCTATAAATCACATCTGGCCAGATAATATACAGCTTATTATCATGCACGCGGATATTGCAGAGAATCATCGTACAATATTGTAGACCCGCGGTTTAATTGTATTCCTATTTCTTCCCTCGTATCATTGCGCTCAACCCCCCTTCCCGCCGGCCGTCTGTTGGTGCCCCACCTCCGGTTCATACGTACATTATCGCCGCCCACCTATGCTAACGTATTCAATTGAAATTACTTTATTATCCGAAAGTCCGTGTCGGTAACATGCGAGAGTGCAGCCGCCGCCTCTTCAACCACCGTGTCGTCATCTACATTCCTATCGCGGGCCGCTTTCTTATTCTTATCCTTCTGCCGTTTACCGAATAATCTTCGTTTTACATTAGCGGGTCGGCAAGCGACTGAGAGGGTCGCCCATTGTTAGCCGCGCTTATTATTTCATCAGCGCGGCATGCCGGTACGGACTGGTTACGGCCGCAAGTCCGCGTCAGCAGAACTGACAACGTACACGCCGGGGAATATTTTACGTAAATTTCATTCGCTACGACATGCGCGTGTTTCTGTGGAGCCAAGCCGTTGTTCGGAACACGCGTGCACTCAGCCGCTGCCAAACGTTCTCTTCCTCCGGTACGGACTGTGAACGACGACGAGGACGAGGACGACTTTTGAACAATCACTTGTACGAGAGGCCAGAGCGATCTTGATAGGCGAGCAGTCACTCTCCGAAATGCCGTGTCAATCGTTTAATCCGCTTTTCTTTTTCGTTTTCTTTACCGCACTCTCCGTACTTGGCTCGCTGCCATAAGCGGCATTGCGGATCACGTCACCGTCGTCACATCATCGTCGTCACAATGCAGACAACTCTCTGTGATTCGGACGTCGTTCTACCTGCCAAGCGCTGTTTCTGGCTCGGCCGATTATTACGATTTCCGACGAACCGGCCAGACTTTCGAAAATTTCGCAAAAACGGCCCTTCCACCCAAAAAAAACAACTTCTTTCTAAAACTACCTGTGTACACTAGTGCCGCATTCGAGCAGAGGTGCCCTAAGCGGGTGTTTTTTTTTTTTTTTTTTTTTTTTTTTGAGAGGATACGTTAACAGTATCAACCAAGAGGAATTTAAATAATAGCTCAAAAAGAACATAACATATCAGATTTAAATCTGGTGCGAGATAGAATGAACGAAAGAAGCTATAGAATAGGAATGAGGAAGGAAACGAGAGAACATAAGAGTTATTATATGGAGTAGGATGAGCAAGGACTGAAAGCTGAGAATAGAAGAGAGCGAAGAAAGTAGAGAACAATTGGAAAAAACATGACATCACACGGAAAAAAGGAATTTTCGGTGTGTGAAAAGGATAACGCGAGGTAGAGAAGAGGAAACAATTACGTAGGGAGAAAGCTATGATCGAAACGAAGGCGACATACGGCAGTGACCAGGGGATGACGAAAAGAAGGAGACTTGCCACGCAGACCAACTTTAAGGCTGAACGGAAAGATATAAGGAATTCGGATTGGAGAAAAGAGAAAATATCACACCCCGTAATGTAATACGGAACTGTCTGGATATATGATTAATATTGCGAGCAGGAAATTGATGAAGAGCATGTCCATTGGAAGGCCCTAAGCGAGTCAAAGAATCAGTAAAGCATCGCTCTGTTAAAATTCGGTGTCAGAATAAATACCCGGCGGCCTAGTGAAAACTCGATTGTTCTAAGAAATTTCAGTCAACCGCATTTACTTATTTGTTTTATTTATTTTTCTAAATCGCTTCTTCTTGCCGTTTATTCCGCAGGGTGTATCAGAATATTCTCTGATGGTTATTTTATTTTTTTTTTTTATTTTTTTTATTTTAAATGGGCACGCCAGCACAGGACATTTACCCAGCACAAAAGATTAAAAGAATAGAAGGACATATGGAGCGACAAGTTATATCAAGATGGTTTAGTCGACAGTCTCCGAAAGCGGACCAGACCGAGGGAACGTTTCACGGCTCCTGCCTAATTTTTTATATAATTAACCGTAAAAGTCAAAAAAACTAAAAGAATTTTATTGAGCACGGACAGGTCGAACATATATATATATATATTAAGAATATTCTAAAGGAGCAAAAAATCGATCGATCAGTGTTTCAGTCGTTTGACTGGTTATCGTCCAAGTCCTCCACCTTTTCCGATTGTTCGCCTTTTCAGTTCCGCCTATGTCTTGATGTTTGCTTCCTTCTTGATTGTATCCACCAAACGTCTGCCTAGGTCTTCCTCTCGGTCTGCGCATGGCTATTTTTCCTTCTATGATATCTTTCAGTAGGCTATTATGTCTTATTTTTTGTTCACTCGATTAAAAAATCTTGTACTAGAAACTCTAAAATGCTACACTTTGAGATTTTGTTATGCGACATCAAAAATAACACCAATCTTCCTTATTAAAAGGTATGTACACCAGAGTCAGTGGACGTTAATAATTCGCTTCCGATTGATGTACATATTAATGCGTCGCCAACTATGTAGCGCAGAAAAATCTGCAAGAAGTCTTTGTCGCCATTTTGTGAACTGCAGGAAACACTGGAGATACTTCGCAACGAAAGAAGAGCAAACTAATATCGCAGAAGTAATAAACAAGTTGATGCCGTACGTACGAATAGCTTGGCTCGCAAATTATTTCCCAGCAAAACAAAAAAGATAAATAAATTACGGATACAACTGTGTAAAAATAATTATATTTGCTTGACGTTTCGGCCAGCTTACATTGAACATCCTCAGAATAGCCGAACTGTAGAGTAAATTAAATTCTTTTCGACACAGTTGCATCCGCAATTTATTCATTATGAGCATCCGCTGTGAAAGGTTTTAACATTTTTTAACCAAAAAGAAATTTCCCTTCCGTTTGTAAGATCTCAGATATGTAAATTGCGAACAGACGCATTAACGGACAGTAAACAAAGTGCACGAAAAATATCGCAAAAGAAGCTTATTACTTTTATTTCTTCCGTTATTTTTCTTATAATCGAAATATGACGCATCTCTCGTCGGAAGAAAAACAACAAAGGAAAGAGAGAAATCGGTGGATTCTAGGAGGGAGGACGTATTGAACGCGCGCCAACGACTACTGAATCATCAAGTCTATGAGCTTTCCGAATGCTAATCACCGTGCAAGAGACGTTCTCCTTTAAACATTCGATTATATATAATTGTAATTCCGGAAAAATCTAAAGGGAGGCCATTTAAAAAAAAAAAAACGAAAGAGACGATGCGAATGTTAGAAGCAGATGGCGAAAGAAATTTAACCGGATTTGGCCTTTTCTTTCACTTCCCCGGTCATATTCGTAAAAAATTCAGCTGCACTTTATTTTCCGAATCGGTCGGTTCGCGAAAATTCCGCAGCACTAGTCACGGAAGCCGGCAGAGAAATATAAATAAGCTGAAAACGGCGGCCTCGTCGTCGAACGGATAAATCGAAAAACGCTTCAGCAGCCAATATAAACATTTGCAAAGTTGATTGGCCGTATGTTTGAATACGCGCGCGCCCGCATTAGGTAAAAGCCGAGAAAGTTCGAACAGGCCGGCGAGGTAATACTTTGACAAATGACGGTAATAGAAGAAGGAGACAGCAGACGAAGGAAAAATTGCGAGTAAGATTCGGCGGACGCGAGCACGAAAAAGATAAACGAGTGTGCGAGGAGCGCTCGCCCGAGAAACGGCGAAGAAGAAAAAACTGCGTTCCCGCGAATTTTCCGGCGAATTTATCAAAAAGGGAAGCCGAGTTAATAGAAGCCGGTGCGAAGAGGAACCGAAGAGAAACGGGAAGCGACAACTGGGGCTGTAAAAATAGAGCCGGATTGCTGAAAAAGCCATTAGGCGCTGCAGCGGCAGTTGAAAAGTCAAAAGTTTACATTTTGCCGGCAAAGGCGAGAGAGCCGTTGCGCAGTATTAACGGACACCGAGCCGGAGAGTTGTAATAAACTTTCGCCTTATTTATTAGCCCTCTAGGAAATACCTCAGCATTGCTCCGATTAATTTTCTTCTTCTATTTACTCTTTTATTTATCTTTTTATTGCCGCGCTTGCCTTCGTTTTCTTTGGTGCGAAACCCTCGCGGCCAAGCCCCTGTCCGCGTCGGCAAGTGTTAGATCGGTCGCCGCGATTGCCGCTCGAAATTATAATAACGCCGCGACGAACGATCGTCCTCCGCAGCGAGCGGCAGATTTCCCGCCCGGAAAAGCTGTTCGGCTTTTTCGTTGCTTTATTCGTTACGGCGATTAGCGTTTTCGTTACTGATCGCCAAGTCTTGATTTACGGATTGCCGTATACACTGGCGCATTCATGAACGCCGCCGCCGTCAGGGAACGTCTTTTTGGCCAACTAAACTGATGCCCGCTTTCCTTCGTCAGGGTTTTTTCCCGGTTCAGGCTGCCCTTTGACAGATGTTCGTAATATTCGCGATTTTTCCATGTCTCTTAGACAGCTTTTTTTTCTTTTTTTTTTTCGTTTCGCTACGCAATACGCATATCCACCAGCACGCTGACAATATATATTATTTCGACTTTGGACGCTCGAGTAATTTTCGAAAGTTATAATTTAAAAAATACAAAATCAAGAACGAAATTTAAAATTCCCGCTTATAATATCAACACACACACACAGCTTCTTTTTAGTGTCAGGCTTTGGAACTTCTTCAAAATTATTCTCTCCTCGGAAACTAGGCTTCACGATTATTGGCCTTCGTTCTATATTATTTCATTTCTCTCGCTTCAAAGCTTCCGTCCTCTATGTCTTTTCGCTATTCTAACACCTGCTCCCCCCTCAAACACTACTAGAGTCGCCTAATTGCTATATGTTTTTCCTGTTTCTCCGGATTTCCTTCAGATTTTATCTGAATTCCTTTAAGTTCCTCCTCTCCAAATGCTTCTGAATTCCTTGAGAATACCCCCCTGATCGTGTCTCTGTATTTATTACACTCTCTTGTAATCATCGCACATCCTGTATTCTCTACCTCGCGTTATAATGTTAAACTCTTTTCTATTTGTGCCGAAGTGATGATTATGTTAATCAGAAAAAGAGCAAATTCGCAAGTGACGAGAATTCTCACATGTGTCTCAATTTCCGCGCTATTTTTTTTTTTTTTTTAAATTAGCGGAGAAGATGAAATCATCTTTTTCTAGTTAGATTCGTGTTGCTTTTTGGAACTCGGCTACTGAAAAAGAATCATGAAATAGGATAAAAATAAATTAAAGCAAAAAATAAAATCTCTCGAAAATGAATCGAACTTTATTAAGGTAATTATGGGGGGGGGGTATCAATAATAACTTTTAGTAACAATGAACACCTCATCATCATCATCATCATCATCACACTGAGCGTCGGTGACTACCTACATTTCAACTATAGAGATATAGAGCCTATTCACTTGAAAATAGTTTCGAAAAATCTCGGATACTAAAATCGAGAGAAAAACTAATTTGCAGCTTCTCCGAAATTCCTTCTCGACAGTTTCGTTTTTTATTGCAGAGCTTCTTGTTATATTCTTCTTTTTCCTTCACAGTTCTTAGATTATTCTCCATTTATCTTCGATCAGATGTTTAACATCAGCCATCTCTCATGATCACTGTCAATCTCTCTCTCTCTCTCGCTCTCTCTCACTCTTTTGAAAACCACGTTAAAGACATATTTGCGAACTTTTTTTAGTACTTCGTAAGGAGGAAACGACTTGGAATAATCGTTGAAGTAACCGTAGCAGAGGCGTTCTTCTGACTATTGGAAGAAGTGAAATGCCCGTACAAAGATGGATCGAAAGGTCTCGGCGATACTTTGAGAAGGTGTTTCAGCGTAATGTGCAGAGTTGTAATACTAATGGCTGAACGGCGGCAGGTCTCGAGTGTTGCAGTGAGCAGAAGAAGAAAAAAAGTTTAAAAAGGCGAAATGTAAATCCGTTCTATTTTCGCTTTTGCCCAGAGCGCTGTGGTCTTTTAAAAGCGGAATTTTCCGTCGACCGACGGCTGTAATCCTCGCTCAGCTTTTCGAGCTGGCTACTACTTTGTTACTAGACACACACACACACACACACACACACACATGCGAACACGTATAGACACACGCGCACGATGACAAAGTGCATCATCGGACGAATCGAAATGCATGCAAATTGCTCAGAAGAAACCAGCGACGAGGAAGCGAGAGGCCGAAGGCAGAGCCGAACGAGTAAATAAATTAGCCGGCATTTACACTGCGCGCGTAATTTCCTTCTCTTCTAATTCGTTTTCGCCTTATTTATCATCTTTTCTATTATTCACATTCGTTTTCTAGTTAAACTTCCGATTCCCTGTTTTAAGCGCGCGCTTCGTCGTCTTCGCTGAATATTTAACGAAATCCACTCGGCCGAGATACGAATTAAAATTCGAATACCTTTTCCGTTGAATTTCGCTGCGAATCTCATTATAAAATTCGCCTGATTCTTTTGTCTGGTGGTCAGCTGTAATTTCTAAAACAGTAAATATTTAAAGGAAAAATTAACAAAGCGAATTAATTAAAATCGTGTAAACAACACGTTGCGTACGGAGTCTGTGTTACTAATTTGACTTCCCCCTTCCCAAACGAGTCTACCGAATTTCGAAAAATTTCCAACACCCCTTCGGCGATCCTACTTTGAAACAGGTTCCAAAGTGACTAATAGCCGAAATGAAAATACCTGTCCGAATTTATTTGCACAACCCCGGTCTTAGCGAATTACACACACACACACACATAAACGCGACCGAGCGTAAATATTTATACGAATACGAATGCATATTTCATCCATTTAAAACTGCGATTCCTTAGACGAGAATTTATTATTTGCCTTTTTTTGATTAACTAATCTGTACAGTTACTATCTGTAACGAAACCGCGCGACAATGCGAAACAATTATCATTACCAAACTACTTAAAATACACACATGATGTTAAAGAGTGTCTTTCTTTCGCGACCACCAAGCAGAGGTGATGGGTTCGCGATGTGTCTTAATTCTTAACCATGTACAATATATCTGTTAATTTGAAACTGAACTATAAGTAAAGATGTTGAGAGAAAAGAGCTGGCTCCATAATATTTGGACACACGAAAAGCCCAATTCCGTAGTCCATAACGACTCTTGTACTACTCACTCTATATCTTAACCCGCCAGTACTCGCTAGGTATAAGTAGGACGCCAGTACTCGCGCGTGAGATTTTCTCTCACACGGGATTTCTGTGTAAACTCTACCCAGTTTCTGAATAGTACCTGGTTGAAAATAATTATCTGTTCATTCATCATTCTCTTTTTTTACTTTTTCACTATAATTTTACTCTCCAACTTCTAAAAATGAAGGCTTTGAAGACCATTTTTAGTTAATTTTCTTCAATCGGTACCGGTAGGTATACACTTAGAAACGCAATAATATATGTCGTATGAGAATAATAAATACGGCCGAGTCGTGAAATATTCCTCTATTCTTCAAAAATAAATTGACTTAAAAAACGACAAACCTAAAATAATATTTATTTACATATATTAATATAAATTTTATCATCTCCCGTTCACAAATATCTTGAAAAATTCGCTACTCTATTCTCCGACAATCGAAGAGCGATATACGTATATACTCACGTCCTTTGGTTTTTATCATCTGGAACTGTACACCTTAACGATCTGACTTTTATTCAGCTTTTTCTTCGAAGAATCTTTATTGAAATATGTCAATTCGTGTACAATATTAAATTAATTTTTTTGAACTTTAAAATAATCAACTTATTACACTTCTGATTTTTATTTCATCGCGTGAATTTAACAAAATCATAAACATCATAATAAATTACAATCGATTCAGCGTCCGAAATTACATAGAAAACAATACTCCACATGCCTATATTCTGAAAAACATCGAAAAACCGAACTCTTACACCCATTTTTCACCCATAGTCACCACCGCATGTATTCGCACGGCTATGCGACTCATATCAATCGATTCAGCGCTCCAAATTACACGGAAAATGATTTCCCTTGAAAAAGTTTCACAGGCACGGAAAAAATTGAAACTGGAGCACTCGCGTGTGAGACTTTTTCTCACAACTCAGCACTAACGAAAACAAATACCTCCTTCCGAAGCCTAGAGTTTACTGACTTTAACTGTAGGGTGTCCTTTGGCTAGCAGTGCCCCTCCCTTTCAGCTATACAAGGCCCCAACTTTCCCACCTTCGTGTACCCTAGGTAACACCGTTTCATCCAGATATGTGAGAGAAAATCTTACGCAGCGAGTACTGGCGGGTTAATAGTAGTCTGATTTCGATGCTACGAAAAAAGCGGAAATAAATGGTAAAAAACAAAGATCCTCCTTCCTCACCCCATCACTGCTACACGTATCGTTTAATTAACGTAGTAAATTAGAACCGACTATTCTCTAAAAAAAGCATACTTTAACCTGCAACATCCCCCATTGCGTGCTTTGAACGATCGATTTATATATATATATATATATAAACTCGGCCACTTTGGCCTCGCAAGGGGCTCTGCCCCTCGACCCCTCTTGCTTTCATTTCTGTCTCTTTTTCTTCTATACTTTGTACAAAATGATCAAAATTTACAACGTAATTCTTACTGGCATCAACACACACAAAAAATAACATAACCACAAAAATCCTATTCTAACATTTAACTTCCGTTATATAAAATTAAGACATTTTTTCGTTACATTTTTCGTTACATATTTCATTACATAAAATTGTGACATTTTTTAAATAACAGTAACAAAAATCCTACAAAATATAACAAACGTTACATAAAATTGGGACATTTTTCTGGGACATTTTTTTGGGACATTTAGCGTTACATAAAATTGGGATATTTTTCTGGGACATTTAGCGTTACATAAAATTGGGACATTTTTTTGGGACATTTTTTCGAATGGGGGTAGCCTAAGAATTACGTTGTAATTAATATATATATGTTAAAAGCGTGTGTATCATTGGCGATTGCGAAGATAACATGTACACATCGCGGTAGCCTAGTGGTTAAGGTGCTTGGCTACCAAATCAAAGGTCACGGGTTCGAGACTTGTCTCGTTCCAGATCCGAATCGATCCCAAGCTTATACCTAATCTGGGATAATTGGGTGCCAGAGAAATCTGGGAAAGTAAAGACGGGTTCCCAAGTAGAAACGAACTGGCCTCCCTACTCTCATTAGTGCCGTTGGGCTTAGTACCATTATGGAAAGCTTAACTTCACAATCCATGATACCTTATTAAAGGTGACATGCTTTACTTACTATATACATATGTATATTAATTATAACATAATTCTTAGGCTACCCCCCATTCGAAAAAATGTCCCAATTTTATGTAACGCTAAATGTCCCAAAAAAATGTCCCAGAAAAATATCCCAATTTTATGTAACGCTAAATGTCCCAAAAAAATGTCCCAGAAAAATGTCCCAATTTTATGTAACGTTTGTTATATTTTGTAGGATTTTTGTTATTGTTATTTAAAAAATGTCACAATTTTATGTAATGAAATATGTAACGAAAAAATGTCTTAATTTTATATAACGGAAGGTAAATGTTAGAATAGGATTTTTGTGGTTATGTTATTTTTTGTGTGTGTTGATGCCAGTAAGAATTACGTTGTAAATTTTGATCATTTTATACAAAGTATAGAAGAGAAAGAGACAGAAATGAAAGCAAGAGGGATCAAGGGGTACAGCGCCTTGCGAGGCCAAAATGGCCGAGTTATATATATAATGAATTCGTTGCGTATAAAACATATTTATTAATAAAGAATCTTTCAACATCCTCTTTGTTAATTATAAAATATAGTAATTTATAACAAATACAATTATACCAAACAAATTTAAGAATAAAATGAAGGCTTACTTAGAAACGTTTTTATGTATAACCCATCATTAGCTAAGAACACAACTCACTATATGTGATCAGAAACAAATTCTAAATCACACTGAGGTCAAATAGGAAATAAAACGGTTTATATAGTATAAATCAACAATTTAAAGTCGATATATCATAATTGTTAGAATACTACAATAAATATCTAAGGATTATATTAAACATTTAAATAATATAAATATAAAATATAAATATTAAAAGATTTGTTAAGGTTTTATAATTATTATTGGGTATTTGATCGTTTAATATATTAATTTTGTGTTTATTTATATGATAATTTTCAGCTATGTTCATGGTGTTACCATTTGTTATGTGTAGTTTTTTTTTTGTTTTTTTTTTTGGGAATGCCAACCAAGGGCAATGACCCATCATCAAAGAATTACGAAAACAGGATTAAATTTTGATATATAAAGAAATAGAGGAAATGAACTCCGCTAAGATTGGAACAACATCTGGTGAAGGAAAGGAAAGTATGTAGGAAGCACAAAAAGGAGTAGGTAGTTTTAGGTGGAGAAGCTTAGTGTAGAGGAGGGAACGCTGCTGTACAAGAAGAGAGCATTCAAAAAGGATATGATTTGCATCACAAACACAGTCATGATCCGAGGGATGAAAATTACAGTACGGGGAAGAAACAATAGAAAAACGAAAGAGAGACGAAGAAAGACAATTATGATTGAGACGAAGACGTGTTATGGAGGAAATAACGGAACGACTGAAACCAGGGAAATCAGCAAACCAGGAACGTGATGAAGGAAGAGGTTGCAAGAGTTTGTAAAAGGAATGAGGATTGGAAAAGGAGGTAATGTAGGTATCCGACCATGATTTGAGGTGTGCTCGTTTGGATGGAAAGAGGATATTATTGGCAGGAAATTTATTGACAAATTTGCCAAACGAGTCAACTAGGTTGTTGCCTGCGATGCCGCTATGACACTGGTAATCCAAAAAAGATCGAGTTGAATGGAACGACTAAGAAGAGATTTGCAATTAAGGAACGAATGGAAAGGATAATGTAGTCGCATGAAGAGGATGGAAAAGGGGAGGATATAGCCTGCAAGACGCTCATGGAGTCAGAACAAATAAGGTATTTATTATTATAGGAGGAAAGTGCAATGAACAGAACTGCACGGAGTATTGCATACGATTCTGCAGTGAAAATGGAACAGAAGGAAGGAAGTTTATAAAGTTCGTAGTGTGGAAGAGAAGAAATAAGAAAGGAAGCTCCGACCGCCTCATCGCTTTTGGAACCATCCGTAAAGAGGACAGACGAAGAAGGAAATAGAGACCTCAAAGCTCCGTTGTACTCGCTTAAAGCGATAGAAGGTGAATATTTAGTATGAGAAGGAAGGAAAAACAAATTAGGAGGATATAAAAAATCTATAAAGCTGAATGTAAAGAACGGGAGTTTATGATATGTGTAGATAAATGAAGAATAAGGAGCAAGGCGTCGAGAGACATGAGAAAAAATAGGAATCTTCAGGGGAGAAAATCGCCAATTGGCCAGGATGTAGGAATAAGCAGAAACTAATTTAGAAGACTTAATAGGAAGACGTTTTATGAGGAAGCGGTCCCCAAGAAAGGATCTACGAATGTGTAAAGGATGAATGTTGGCTTCTGAAAGTACTGCAGGAATGGGGGAGGATTTCAGAACACCGAGGCAAAGACGAAGACATGAATTTTGGACTTTATCGAGTTTGGAAAGAAGATGTTTAGGAGCATTGCCATAAATGAAGGAACAGTAATCAAGTTTGGAACGAATAGTAGATTTATGTAGAATAAGAAGAACACTGGGGTCGCCACCCCATTTGTGTGGAGAAAGAGCCTTTAATAAATTAGTTCTCTTAAGACAGGAAGTATATAGGTAGGAAATATGTTCGCGAAAGGATAAACGACTGTCTAGGAAAACGCCAAGATAGCAGAAGGACCTAACCAATGGAATAGATAAATTGTTCAAAGAGACATTAATTAAGGAAGTATTATAGGGACGAAAGGAAAAAACCATACAACGAGATTTAGAGGATGAAATGGTTAGATGGATGTTGGATAGAGCGGATTCAAGCAAGTTCAACGAATTATTGAGTTCATCTTTAGCAGAGAGGATGGAAGTTGAGGAGTAATAAATAAGAATATCATCCGCGAAACGGAGTGTAGAGGCTGAGACGGGAAGAGAAGCTATTTCAAGCGAATAGATATTAAAAAGAATAGGACTCAAACATGACCCTTGAGGAAGGCCACGGAATACACATCTAGAGCCAGAGAAGGAAGGAGTGGAACGATAAATGGTTCTACTTTGAAAGAGCTGAATTATCAGGGAAGAAAGTTGAACAGGAATGCCAATAGAAATCATCTTATTTTTAAGGGATGGAAGATGAACCTTATCGAAAGCAGAAACTACATCAACAAAGGCAGCGATCGTGTATTTTCTTTCGAGAAGAGCTTTATATATGTCAGAAAGAAAAAGGCTGATGCAGTCAGAAGGACCAAGACCAGGACGAAATTCGAACATATTGTAGGAGACGAGATTATTATGTTCCAGCCACCAAACAAGGCGCCGGTTTAGCATACTCTCGAATAGTTTTCTTAAAGAAGGAGCCAAAGAAATAGGTCGAAAAGAATTTGGAATTTTCTTAGGAATTGGGATAATTATAAATGAATTCCAAATAGGAGGTGTAAGTCTTGAGAGAAGAAAAGAATTGATAATTTCGAGGAGAATTTTGAGTGAGAAATTAGAGAGATTTTTAAGAACAAGGAAGGAAATTTTGTCGATTCCTGGAGTCGAATTGGAGGATTTTTGCAACGAAAAGAGGAGTTCATTGAAGTGGAATTCTGAAGTGAGGAAGTGAGATGAATTTGGAAGAGAAGAAGAAGGAGAACTTACTTCGTCAAAGCAAGGAACATAACTGGGAGCTAGATTGTCAATAAAGGATTCAAGTATGTCAGAAGAGATGTTATGATAAGAAGGGTGTTCGGATTTGGGAGTTTTGAAGGCTTTGGCCGTTCTCCAAATTTGGGAAATAGACGTGGTCCGGGAAAAGGAAGAGCAAAATTTTTTCCAAGATTCCTTCTTGGCTTGTTTTAGGATGTATCTGGCTGTAGCGTTAGCTTTTCTATGGTCAATAAAATTTGAAAAGGAGGAACAGTGACGGAAGGTTCTAAAAGTAGCGACGCTGGCATCAAAAACCACCTTGCAGTTATTATTCCACCATAAGGATGAAGCTGCATGACGGCGAGGTTTAGAAGGCACTGGAGGTGATGAGGAAGAAATGGCGAGTAAGATGGAATCTGTAAAGTATTTGTACTTTGAAATAGGATCTAAGTTATGATGCAAAAGGGAAGGAGAAGAGTCAACAGAACGACTAAATTGTTCCCAATTAGTTTTGGGGATACACCATTTGGAGGCATAGAGGGGCTTGAAGTAAATGGATGATGGGGGACGACTTTTGAACGATGCAATAATAGGGACATGGTCACTTCCAAAAGTACAATCAAGAGTTTTCCAGGAACAGTTAAGAGCAAGATCAGGAGAAGAAAAGGAGAGATCGACTGCGCTAAAAATGGAAGGGCTCTTGTACAAAGTAGGAGATTGATCATTAAGGAGGATAAGATTATGTCCGAGGATAATAATTTAAGGAACCACTCCATTACTGTTTCGACTAGAACAACCCCAAAGAGGAAAATGAGCGTTCCAATCACCACCAATAATGAAGGGGGGAGGAATACTATTCAGAAAGGAGGGAAAGGGAAAATTATTGAGATTAAAATTCGGAGGAAAGCACGTACAGACTATGTTTAATGGGCGGGGAAAAATGGAAGGAATAGAAATGTGGACTACATTCGGATCACGAGAAGATGGCACAAAAGAGAAGTGTACATTTTGAGATTGGAAATGTATATTATTTCTAATAAGGATGGCAGCACCACCGTAGCCGTCTATTCTATCAGAACGAACCACGGAGAAATCTTTAAGATGAAACGTTTCAGATAGTTTGAGCCATGATTCGGAAATTAAGGCAATGTGAATTTGATGTATATCAAGTAAACTCTCCGAAGCAAGTCTATTAGCTTTAAGGCTGCGACAATTTCACTGGAGAATGTTAAATTTGAAGGACATATTGAAAAATTAAAAAGAGGGAGAGAAACATAAAAGAAAAAGGAGAATGAATAAGGAGGGAATTAAGATAAAACAGAGTTAAAATTTATCTAGAAGCTGAAGGAGAATCTATTTGCGAGTGCAAAGGTGAAGCAAAGAATAAGGATTACTTAAGGTGAAGGTTACTGGAAAGAAAAGCGGAAAGAGAATTAGCAAAGTTTGAAGAGGAGTCAACGTTAAAGGATGATATCAAGTCCAAAATGGCTGTTGAGAGATTATTAATGGAAGGAGAAAATTCAGAAGAAGAAGAGAGGTTAGAAGGATTGTTAGAAGAATCGTTACTAGAGGATGGGTGTAGTTAAGACAGTGACTGTTTTTTCTGATGAATTTGATATGTCTTTATTTCGTATAAAATATTCAGCATACGCTTTTTAATAATTTTTTTGTTTAATATACTTCATTTTGGAATAATCATTCTTCGGAAACATTTGTATAAAATAAATATAAACATAATCTGGAATTTTTTGCATATTTTTGTCCAAACGGCTATATGTATATTATCCGTTAAATGCGGCTGCTAAATATTTAAATTTCTCGCGTAAATCAGAAAGTTGCATTTTAATAGTATTTTATACAGTTCATATACTCATGGTCTTTTATTGATCTGCAAAATTTCATCAAAATCAGTGACCCGCAGATCGTGACCACTCTTTGTAAGACTCACCTACCTCGCTGAACATCATCTACCTTGTTTCAGACGGACTTGCCCGACCAGGTAAGTGTTCTGTAACTTTTCTATCTAGGAAATCGCCCACTTTCGATAGCGTTCTATTATCTTCCTACGAAGACACTAGAGGTACTCTTTGTCACCCATGTTCTCCGGTCAAACATGTCGTCTTGGTCACTACATTTCGGCGATTAACCTAAATTACTGATAAGCGCAGTTTTAAGTCTGAACTTCTCCGTCAAAATCGGCTAAACAGTGACCAGCCTTCGAAGAAAGCAACACGACAACCGACTAAAAAATTCTTCTGCGCTCTAAAGGTAACCCGCCAGCTTTATTCAATTTTTGTCACATTCTGCGACAAGCATTTTCGCTTCCTATTTCTATTTTTCGGCTAGTTGCGGCTCTATTTTGCTGTTAAACCAATCGCGTCAAATTTTACTTTTTGTGATATATAATCTGTCCGACCAACTTTCCTTTTTCCATCTAACCTGTAAGTTTCTACTTACATAAATAAAGCTATACGGTTAAAAAGAAAATAAAAAAAAAAAAATAGTCAAAAATAAAATTAGATACGGTTTTTTTCTCGATTTTTTTAAACGGTTTTTCTGGAACCATTTTACAATTTAGCCAAGGCTCAGGTAAGCGGTTTCCTTCCGATTTCGATTTCGATTTCGATTACATAAAGTTGAGAGAAGTTTTTGAAAAATAGATTAGGAACAGAAAAGCCGAAGTAGCGAGAAATCTGTAATTCTCTATATTGAGGACAAATGCGTTCGACGAACTGATTAGTGTGCGCCTTCTAAAAAAAAAGTAGGATATCTATAAATCAGGGACTGCAGCTTGACCGTTGCAAGTTATTATTGGAAACCGTTACAGTTGTTCGAGCAAATTTCCCCGTTGGAACTGTGGTGAATGAAAGAAGCAAGTTGAATAAAGTTTAATGAATTTGCGACTTTTTTTATATATATGTATATATATATATTAATTACAACGTAATTCTTAGGCTACCCCCCATTCGAAAAAATGTCCCAATTTTATGTAACGCTAAATGTCCCAAAAAAATGTCCCAATTTTATGTAACGTTTGTTATATTTTGTAGGATTTTTGTTATTGTTATTTAAAAAATGTCACAATTTTATGTAATGAAATATGTAACGAAAAAATGTCTTAATTTTATATAACGGAAGGTAAATGTTAGGATAGGATTTTTGTGGTTATGTTATTTTTTGTGCGTGTTGATGCCAGTAAGAATTACGTTGTAAATTTTGATCATTTTATACAAAGTATAGAAGAGAAAGAGACAGAAATGAAAGCAAAAGGGGTCGAGGGGCAGAGCCCCTTGCGAGGCCAAAATGGCCGAGTTTTTATATATACACATATATATATGACAGAGATGAGATTTTCAATTCAAATATATACGCAAGCTGACGACAAGTACAATAACATAAGTTTCCCCGAAATAACGTCGTACGGACTCCCGTTGAAGACCTCTATTATTCTAGAAATAATGAAAAATAGGTCGCGAATTGTGACGTCATATTAACACTCGATTTTATTAATCTAAGACGTTTAATATTTTTTTTTTTTTTTTACAAGAACTACACTCGAGTTAATTAACAAAGGTATTTTATGTTATCGCCAAAATTGAACTTTTGTCAGTTTCAGCTAGAAATCCGTGGGTGTAATATTTATACTTAAACCGCACTTTTTTATTAATTAATTAATTAATTAAACTAATTAACTTATGTGATTTTGTATACTTTTTAAATAATTCTAGCAATATGTAAATATTCTGAACGGCGCGATAATTGGAAAAGATGATTGTTTGAACATTTCTCACCTTATGATGTCGAATGGAAACAACTGAAAGAAATGTCGCAAAAGGGGAACTTGCTTTGCGACAGCGATTTGATGATCATGCGGTATAGTTTAATTTCCAACTGCCAAATCATAATATATCATATTACATATATGTAGTATATATATATATATATGGACCGTTTTTAACAGTGAAATGTGATGTCCGAATAGCTTTAGAGCAGCTTTTCAACAATAAAACATCTCACGCATTAATTATATAAATTTTATTCAGCGACGAATTGTAAAATAGCGAATAAAAAAAAGGAAGAAGAATAGGCGGAAAATATAAAAATAAATCACCGAGAATGGGCGGTGCGGATAAAACTGTATGAAGAGAGAGAATTAATAGAAGTAATAGCGAATAAGAAGAAAAAAGTCCCAAGTCCCGTGTTTCTGCGGCCATTCTAATGAAAACGAGTAGTTGTTGTCGTTGCCGCGGAAGCGGCGGTCGCGCGGGCACGGCTATAATTTACAATTAGCGGATAAAATATAATTTCATCGTCTGTGTGTCACTCTGGCAGTGCTTTGTGCGCGCGTGTGTAATGCAACACTTACGGCTTACATGTGCATGTATAAAATCCGGAGGACACGCCTAGTTATGAGTTTACCAAAAAGACGTAAAAAAACGAGAAAACCGCGTGTATAATATATGTATATATGTGTGCGTCGGTGTGTGTGCGCGTGTGTGTTACATTAGAGTTTTTTCATGCGGCACGTACTGCACAAGAGGCGCATATGCAGCGACTGGCGAATAGAGTATATGCAAAATCGTTGAACGTATTCCAAGGAAAGAGAACATAAATAATAATAATAATACGTGTTAAATAAACACTGGGTTTTAACGTGGAATAACAGTGCGATATTAAAGAAATGCCGAGCGTTCTCTGTCAACGGACATATGCGCGCATCTGTATGTCGCAATAGTGATCGCGCGTGAATTGTTGGGAACGATGTTGGACCTACCGGGAGCCGACCAAATGTGAATTTTATGCAGTTCGTCTAAACACCAGCGACAGATTTGCCGTGCGTCTTTTTAAAAATTGCTAAGCCGGTGAAAATGCCGACGATCAAGACGCTGCTGAATTTTCGTTCGCTGTCCCGAAGCACTTGTTCGTAATTATCGCGATTATATTCGGAAATTTCACGCTTGTACGTTTTTAGCAGTTACTTTTTCCCTAACCGAAATACGATAGCAGCAGTTCGCGTCTTGTTGGCAATTAGAAATTTCCGATTCGGTTTTTTTTTTTTTTTACTAGGCCAACGCTGAGGGAAATTTCTCGCCGACGGGATAAAATTGTGAAGCGTGAAGATTTGTAGGCGTCACAACATACAAATTACGAAATTCCACTATCATTGCTAAAAGTTGGAAAAATTTCCATCGCAAAAGCGTCAGACTGTGTAAGCTTTGCTCGGATTTGTTTGAACATTTAAAAATAACGAAACGAATAAATAAATAATGAAGACATAAATGTTTTACTACAAATTATATCTTTTCTTGAAAAGTATAACACAATCGTTGATTTAATAATCCAGTCTCTGGCGGGGTAACTACGAATCAATTTTAATGGTTTTAAGACATGTACACGCGATATGTGAAACATTCGCGTGAATACTATTTTACAGATTATCGCCCTTTTCGTTTAGAATATCGACACAATCTATTATTCCGAAAAGCATGTAAAAATATATTATCGTACCTTTTTCATTTTGCAAACATAGCGAAAAACACAAAAAAAGCATACAACGATCACTTCGAGCCGCCTTCCCTTTTTTCATGCAATCATTCGCTTCGTAAAATATTCGTGACAACGAGAACCAGAATCGTTCTAAAACCCCCCCTAAATCTTCGATTTCATCAAAAATTCGTTATAGCCGTCTCGCAGAATATGTACGCGATTTTTGCTCGTATTATAAAATACAGTAGGAAAACAAGCGTCGCTCACATATATCGGAAAGAGTGTAATTTTGTAAGAGGAATTTTCGACACTAATTCCATCTCGTTCGTTTCCGATTTCAAAAAAAAAAAAAAAAAAAGAAAAAAAGAAAAAATTAAAATTAATCGATTAATTGATAACACATTTACTAAAACGGGATAGTAGTGTAAGTGGCACGAGATTTCGGTTTGTTGTAATTTTTTTAGCGTGATACAACTGAAGAACGCGAAATAACGACTGAACTGGTTTTCTATTAACGAATGTACACCACTGCATTGATAATTATTAAAAAAAAAAAGGTGTCTTTAATCATCTGTTTTCACAACTAACGAACCAGCGTGACCATTTCGAGCCAATAAAAGTTATAAAATCTATAAATCTATCCTAATATCGAAAAAAAATCATTTTGGTTATAAAAAAAAAAAAAAAAAAAAAAAAATAAATCAATAAAAAAACCCTCCGCGATTTGAAAAATAATAACGAGACAAATTTAAAATCCAGCCTGGTGAAAAAATTCGAACTGAAATCAAAAATAAATGAAAATCCGAATTCATTTCTTCCGACCACTTCGATGAGGCATTGAATTTTTCGAATACCTCTATCCATCGTGTATTATGAAACACCGGGTTAAATGAAAAAATATGTACACACGCCCGAAATGTGAATGTTTCGAAAGTACCATTCTCGAAAAGTAGAGAACCGCTTCTAATTGGTCGAAGCGCAGTTAAACAATTCTAATGTAATCGATAGTTTCTCGGGAAAAAAAATTAACCTGTTCAGAATGTTCCTTGTTCGCGAGAATTCAGTGCGATGGTACACGCACTCTAGCAGCGTCATCTCCGACCACAATGAAAGGAAACTCCAAGATTCTTTGTGTACCGCTTACACAACGTGCGTGCTCTAGTCGGAATCACGAGACCTCACTGCAGTCTAAGTGATTATTAATTAATTAATTAATTAATTAATACGATTACACTCTTAATACGTTTATCATTCAGAAATTGTACTAAAAAAAGAGGATATCGAAAATATTTTTGCTAGCTGCTTAATTTTAAAGTTTTCCACCCACCAATTTAACATCAACATTAGCTTCGATGCGACACAACTTTTCAACACCAAAGTCGACACCCCGTTTGGGCGCGTTCTTTCATTTCCCGCTGGTAATCGCCGAAGAAGATTTTCAAAGAAATCTGTACGCCGTTGACAGAACCGCAATCTGCACGGGAGGAAGTGCGTGAATAGATGGCGAAAGGCCACGCGGATAATTCTATTGAAGAGAAAATTCTACGTCGCATGTTGTAAAAATTCGCGAGATCGTTGCGATATTCAGAGCGAAGACAATACGATCTACCGTCGGATATCTTGTGTCGTAACGTTTTCACAAAGTGACCCCTCGTCTAAAACGCCGTACGATATCGCTACAATTTATCGCTGCAACGCCGTACGGAACAGCGATGCCTTCGCAGCAATTATCGTCATATTCTTATTTATTACAAAGCGAAAATAAAATGTTTCCACGCTAACGGCCGGCAGATAAGTCAGGCGCGGTGTCGTAAGGAAATTGAAATTGGAATCGGCGCTGGATCCGGTGCCAGCCGTGAGAACGCGAACCTAAATCCCACCGGTGGCAGCAACTGCACGTTCCGGCACCTGGATGAGATATTGTGTGCACTCGGACCAAGTTCAGACAGTGTCTGCTTCGCGCTTATGAAATAGCTGGAATATCTTCGCCTGAATAATAATAATAGAAGGCTATTGAAGAATTGCTGGACAAATCTTTTTGCGCGCTAGCCGTTTCTACTTCAACTCGCCATTGTTTTAAGACCGGCAGAAGATCGCTCTTGTCCGACCAGCCACCTCCAGTTCCCCCGTTTACGATGCACTACATTCGTACACATGTATGCGCTCAACCTACTCATAACTTTCCTTCATATTTCTCACTGAAAAATAAAAAATACACTGTTGTTCCTATCTTCGTTTTTTTTTTTTTTATTTTATTTTATTTATTTATTTTTTTTTTTGCATACCCGCTTCGCAATCTGCTGGTAAACAGTTTTTGAGATTCCATCATTGTCCTCTTATCCGAAATGTGTTAGCTCATCATTTAAAAAAGACTCGCGTCCCAAGGTTTTTCCCGCGTAGCTTATCGGTCGCGTAGCTTATCGGTCGCGTCGCTTATCGGTTTTTTCGAGCACTGTTATTCTACCGTCGTAATATTTTAATAGTGCCGGTTTAAAAAATTTTCAACATGTCCGAATTATTCCGGGCAGTATTTCGCATGTTAAATTTGAAACAATTTAAGGCAAAAAAATTTTAAACGTGTCCGCCCAAGTATTTCCTCGAAATTTTCCGTGGCTCTACCGAGATTTTTCCTTCACGTCGAACTACATGGAAAAATTTTTTCCGTCTCATGATGAATGACGTTGTTTTTGATAATTGTCCGTCACTCGGAAGGGGCGGGGCGCGGGTGGGGGGGGGGGCAAAAGTGTCTCTAGTTCGTGCTCAACCGAAATAACAACGTTCGGGAAAACCTGATAATTAGATTTCATTTCTTGCACGCGACATTGTATGCGGACAAATGCTTAACATCCTCGAATGAAGAAACATTGACCCCGACTTGCGAACGTTACAGTGCTAAATATTGCAAAACAATTATTTAAAATTCTCAATTTACACGTTCTTTAGTGTGATAATAAATAATAGTTAGCATTTTCTTAAATTTTTATGTATATTTTTACGCAACTATTATTGCTTTTTGTATTGTGTGAAAAGTCTTGACGCAATTATTCTTTCCCTTATTCAATGCGAATCAAAAGACGTATACACTTTTATAAAATAATAATATATTCGCAGTCAAATACTGACTGACGCCTTTCGAAGAGCTTCACTGTGATAATAAAGTTTTTCGAAACGCGTCAGTGATTAATTTTAAATATATCATTATTTTATAAAACTATATAATGATTCATTTAATAAGTGATAGAAATAATGCGTTTGACAAATTTTAATATTCCCTCCCTTATTTAAAAACGGGTTTTTTTGTAGTTTTTTTTTTTTTTTTATTTTTTTTTGAACGAAGAAAAAACATTTTTTTCAACATGCCGGTCGTAGGAAAAAACCTAGACAACTCGCCGAAAACCGGAGCTGCTATTTTGTCTCTAAGACGAAACGCATGAGATTGAGAAGATATGGAAGGTGGCAGAGTGAGTTTTTAAGAAACGACCGGAAAATACCGGGAAGGAGGAAATACAGTCTCGGACCGGACTGGAAATGAAACCTTATTTCGGCCGGCACTGAGTTCTGCATTAGTGCAGCAACGGATTAAAGATCTTTGAAATTTGACGACGTGTACCAGTGGAGTTGCAGAACATTTAGCCGCGAATTTGAAGTATTACCGTCAAGTTCGTTACACTAATAGAACTTTAAAAAAACAAAAAAAAAACAACAAAAAAACCTGCATTCCAAACCCAGTCGTTGCGTGTACAGCCCGGAAAACAACGGCCAAACGCTGTAGTTTTCACGACAAAAACAGGTAGACGGTCCAGACTAGATCGAGATAAAACTTAGTTCAAACAGTAGCCTGGCTGGTGTCTCACAGGTGCGCGGATGCGCAGTTAAAAATCAGTGATAAAAATAGCGATTGAAGAAGCTAGCAGTTTTATTATTTCGAATCCATACTTCACCGATCCGATTCAAGTTCCGTGCTGCTGTATGCTAACACGAGGGGTCCACCGTGATTAATCCGGCAACGTAGTAGTGGCCGGGTGCCATCATTCAGCGGATTTCAGCGTAGTGTGCCTGTATTTTTCCTCTGAAATTTTACATGTTCGATGGTTCTTTTGTAGACAGGTGTAATAATTTTCTTCTCAGCGTTTTAAAATGTAAATAGTTGTCGATCGGAATGCGTAATGGCGAAAATTATACTTTGATCGCGATGCCGCATGATTTAATGACGCCGAAGGCGCGAATAGCACGCGCATTGGCTCATTTTCAACGGACCATGCAAAATAATAAAATTTTCACTCGATTTTCAGTTATTTTTATTCGGCTTTAAAGTAAAAAGGAATTTTAATCGCGAAGAGAGTTGTAGCAACACATTGCACGTTTTATAGTTTGTTGATAAAACCGAAAAAGCCTTTTACATCTCTAAAAATAAGCTATATAAAAATTCGTACACGAAGAGAGCTTTTCGAATACCTGAGAATATCCTAAGCAATGGATAATAATAATATTTTGCTGGGCTAATGCTTTTTCGTAGAAAAACCGAAGGCGGTTAAAAAATAATAATAATTAATACTTAATAATAGTGGTAGTAATAGAACGGCATGCAATAGCTAGTACTGGAGGAGGAAAGGGGAAATTTTTACTTTTGTCGAATTTAACGCTTTCATCACTTGAGTACCATTTTCGTATTGTTTTTTCGGCATCTTCTTTGAGCCGTTCAATTTCATCGACAAGCGAAATTCTCCAAAAGATATTTCAGTAGCGACAGATGTATATATATATATATATATATATATATATATATATATATATATATATATATATATATAATATGTTTGTTCCGTGGTGAAATATATTTTATGCACGTGGTGCGCCAATTTAAAAATATACGGGCTGATTGCTGTACAGTGTTAGGCGGGCGATAATTTCTAAGAATTCGCGCGGCTTACGGACGTTTTCCTTAATGCGACATTACTTCAATATAAAAACCAATAACCATAGAAAAATGTATATATGACTTCCATGTCATATGCGCGTATTAGTGCTACTATATTTTTGTGAATCTCGTTAATACATTGGGTTTTCCGAAATAAATCCGGGCGAAGTATACCGGCTTCATATATATATTAAATTAAAAAAAAAAAAAAAAAATTACTGAATACCATTCTAATAATCAGTAAAACTAACGGGAGGATAGCTAATCAGTGAGATATTTGTGTTTCTTTCTGTTCGGTTAGGTTTTCAAAGACTACCAAAATGTTCCGTATATTCACCGGTGTCGAAAAAATGTCTCACTTACTTTTGGTAATCTGAATTTGTTTGAAAATAACATGTAATTAGTAAACGTAAGTGAATTCCAAAAAAAAAAAAAAAAAAAAAAAAAAAATCTATTGAGGCGACGACGCTTGACTAAAATTTAACGTCGTTAAAGTTTATAATTGAAAAATACAATTAGCGTTTTTTGCGCGCAGAAATTCAAACTAAAAAAGAAAAAGAAGAAGAAAAAAATTGTTTACGCAAAAAAGTGAGCTTTAGATATACCATTTGAACTGAAGACGTTTAGAGCAACGAAAAACTCCATTTGTGACTGACAATTTTCTACCGCCAACTAATTAATAAACGAAACTGTTTTATTTTAATAATTTCTCTTTAATTTCTCAGGGTTAATTCTTGGCGGTCGTAGATAGTTCACGCTGATTTGAAAGTATTTCACACATAACGACGGAGACAAGGTAGAGCAACATCCGTTTTCTTTTACGTTTTATACGTACAATAATTTTCAATGACTCGTTTTTTTCTTTCGCTTTGTCGAGACTCTGTATAAGTTTTAGAAGAAAGAAAACAAAAGCAGAAAAAACACCGGCAAAACAGAGCGCTAATATCGACTAGGGTAATGAATGTGCGCACGACGGTGTAACGTGAATAATTGGACACCGAACTGGCCAAGGAAACGTGGTCGCGGATGAAATCGTCCGATGACTGAGCAGCAGTGGATGATCTCATTCGGTTCTCGAAGCAATAAGAGCGTCGCTAAGACCCGGGGGTGGCGGCGGCGGTGGCGACGTCGGTCAGTCTTGGAAGCGAATCCAGATTTTATCTGCATCGACTGCGAGAAGAAATGATGCTGTAATTTTCTTTAATCGACGATGCGGATGAAATCAATGAACTCGTTTTTGGTACTATATATCGGTAACGGTGGACATAGCATGGCCAAATATTAATTATACGCTTCGCGGACGGAACCATGCTTGAATGTCGAATGCAAGTGTTACGTGCTCTTCCGTATCGTTTAGCGTTCTTCTGCATCATCGGAGAGACGATCGCGCGCGCTCTTGAAACTCCATTCCGATATAAATTCAAACAAAGACGTCATTCGTAACGTGCGCATGAACCTCAAAACGTACACGGCTCTTAATCATTCCCGGGACATCGAAAAACGGTAGTGAGACCGCGACGTTATTGCCGTTCGGCGGATTCAAATTAAAAATGCAGCGGGCTCGTTAGGCCAGGTCGTTTTGCGGTTTTCTTTCCGGTTCCTAGCGGACTAATATCATCTTCGAAATCGCGCCAAACCGGTATTCAATGGTCGAAAAGGACACGGCGCGAATCTTTGATTGCGTTCCTACTGTAGAGCATATAATATAGTGCGTGAATAATAGTGCGCGAGCACATTGAGCAGAGTTTGCACAGTCAAATTGAGGGAAATAAAGAAAATAACGCGTGATTAAAAGAGAACAACATTCAGCTACACACCGTTTCACGCTGGCATCTCTTTAAACAGCCTCCTGGAACAGTTTAAAGACAATACGTGAAAAGTTCATCGTACGCAAAATTCAGTGTAACTCTTGGAGGCGCGCATATGTTCTCATACTTTTGATCCTATTCCAAATGGCGGGAAAACTTAAATCCTTTTTTTCTACATGTTTACGCTATACCGTGATAGCGTTGTCATTTATTATCTACTATGCGGTAAACAAAAAAAAAAAAAAAACGATATAATTCGAGCTAACCAGCGCAGGTATCACTCTTATCAAATATGATTGGTTAATTCAACCACCGCGCAGGTATGATTTCGTAATCAAAAATTGATCGTCCGATCCGATTGTTCTCTCGTTAAATGTGGCAACAGAGTTTTGGAATAATCGAAAGTTACACCACATGTTATGCTCGAAATCAAAAACAGCCTGCCGGTCGAAAAGATTTAATAGTTCTATCGGATGTCACGACGGAGCGGGATAAAACGGGTTAATTTAGGTAAACTTTGCGGAAACGTTGAAATATTAAATACCACCGAACGGAGAATGGTGTCGAACGAATTCAAATTTTCAGCAAATTAGTAACTATACTCCGCTGGAAGGTACAATTAGAAAATAGAAAAAAAAAAAAAACAAACTTGCCAGAACTGGAAAATTCCCAAAAACCTTCCAAAAAATTATATTACCTTAAATACAATTAACGATCGGGTTACGGGTAAGAGCGGAGAATGGTTTTAAATGAAATGCGCGCACTATGTAAACAACTTAATTGCGATGGTCGTAAATTATCTCAGACGGGGTGATGAAATTAAGATTAAAATTTCCACGCCATAAACTTCGATGACGTATAGACGTCCGCTAGCCGGAATGTCTATATAGAAAAAAATAATCAAATTGAAATGTTAATAATTTGATGAAGAGTTGTCAACCAGTGTGTCTATTCGGAGAGAGACGCGAATTTTTACGTACTCGAATGTGGCACGGGTAACTCTCTATTAAAATAATAGACCATCAATGTTGCTTCGCGATGGTCAGTAAAAATCTCGATGTTTTAGTAACCACAGTAAAATGGCCCGAAATTATCCGAAAGATCGCACTGCTCCTATATTCAAAGTGGTTTTAGTATAATAGATAATTTATTTCGAATAGCTAGGCGGCGTTGAGAATTTTTTTCAAAATCCGTCTTATTTTTATGGACAATTTTACTGAAGAATAATTTCCCATTCGACAACACACACTGGAGAATAAATTGAACGCGAAAAACGATAAAAATCTTTTTAAACCGACGAATTCGATTGACAACATTTACAAATCGCTTCGTAATTATAAATTTTTACACGTGACAACGTGCGGCTGTGTTGTCACGGAACATTTTCGTTCGCAGTCTTTCGTAATTAATAAATGTCCGGATGTTGTTATTTATTCTATTTACTACGGGCTAGATCGAAACAATTATCACGGATCAAAAGATATTGCGCTCCGTGCGGTAAATATTGATAAATTACCGCCTTCGGAACCATGTCTTACGGCTAGGGGTAATTTCGCACAATTTGTACATTACGCACGAATATTATGCACACGACGTCAGGAGTGAAAATTTTTTACATTTACATTTACCCGCGGTGTAAATATTTTCTTCAATTTGTGATCAATAGTTTAAGTTCACGTTTTCATTGAAATAGTCGTCACTAAATCTGTTTAGGATATATCACAATATATGTATATACTTCTGTATAGAAGTTACAGAAGTTACAAAAGTTACAAAAGTTATAGACGTTACAAACGTTACACAAATTACAAATGTTATAATAGTTACAGCAATTACAAAAGTTGTAGAAGTTACAAACGTTACAGAAGTTACAAAAGTATTAATTTACTGTTTTGTTTTTCCCCCTTTTCGAGCTGATCTCCACTAGTGAGAACTGCATTTGAAATTGGAAGTGTGCAGAATTAAGTAATAAGCGTGCGGCGCATGAGTTAATTAATGCGGTCTGAAAGAAAACATACCATGTTTTAGGTATTTTTTAGACAAATTTTCGGCACAGTTATAAACACTGGCTAATTGTTAATCGCTAATCGGTAATTTCTGATTACTAATTGGTAATCGCTAATTGCTGATTGTTAATTGCTAATTGTGCGAATTCAAAGGAGAAAAATAATCTTAAAAGTTTAATAATTTCTCGCAAACCCCATTTTTCATTTTTCCTCTTATTTCCGAATTGTATTTATTTCGATAATTAGTAGACAGAGCGTTTTTAGACATCTTCAGAACCGAGCGAAAGATATCGCGTTAATTAAATTAATGCTGCTCGAAACATTTCGATAATTATAAATTTGGTTCATTCAATTCTTCCGGCAGACATATCCTGCAGGATGTGTTTTAGTCTAAGAAAAATGTTTACTCTGACGGAGTTTTAAAATATTTTTTTCTTACGTTTTTTCCGTTTTTTTTTTTTTTTTGTATTTTTTTTTTTTTTAATTCCCTGTTAATGCCGCCGTGAAACGTTTTAGTCAGATCCGTTCGGCTTAATTATCCAAAATTTTCTCTTTGGTCGCTCCTCAAAGACGCTCCAAAACTATGGAAAAAAAATTAAATTTTCAATATTTCAGAAATTTTTCTTCTTCATACTAATTAATTATATTCACTCGTCTTTATCCTTATTAATGAGAGCAATGAATTAATAATGAACAAAGAGTTTTTTTGCAGCACACATACTATTATACAGGTACTGTTTAGAAAATCCATCGGCGTACTCCGGAGGGTAACCGTGAGCGTTCGAATAAACCACCGGTAGTTCAAATTAGGGTGATATCGTAATTCTTATACAACATCAACTTCATGAAGTTGGCATCAAATTCGTGTTACTACATCTAGGAACAATTTAATGAACATTTAACGCAGTTTTTAATTATTATTTTAATATGAATTTGATGCCGACTCTAATAAGTATTAATGTTGTATAAGAATTACGATATCACCTTAATTTATATCACTCTGATATATATTTTCTTATCGGATAATTAATTTTTTACTTTCTAGTGCATTTTTAAATTTTTATAATAAACCTTCAAGTATCGGTATTTATTTTTTGTAAAAAAGTATTTTATTTTACAATTTTTAGCGTTATGCTTGAATTTTTTTCTTGTTGAAAATCAATTTTTTTTCACATTATTCTCCATACTTTATACTTAAAAAAAATCGATTTCTTTATTTTGAACTGCATTTTCACGGTAAAAACATCAAAAGCTACATTTCCATAATAATTTGGCAAATTTATAGTATTTCAAGTCAATAAATCTAACTTGACGGTGAAACCAATCATGAATGAAAAGCATCCAAAAAGCTTCAACTCCCGCATTATTAAGGATAATTCAAAAACTACCGATCAGATCTTGATCAAATTTAAATGGGGCCACATGAGAAACACCACCTTTCAAATAAAAGAGGAATCATCAAAATCGGTTTACCTAGAAGAAAGTTCTGAGGTAACACACATAAAAAAAATAATAAAAAAAAAAAAATACCGTCGAATTGAATACCTTTTCCTTTTTTGAAGTCGGTTAAAAAAATATGACGATCGGGTCAACCGTTTAAGTTTCATTAACTATGGACGTTACCAAATTTCAATTTTTGGAAGCATCGTGGCAGCACGATATCCGAACGAAACGCAATTAACTAACTCCAACTCTAGGCCATGGTAGCTGGCCTATGTTAACATAAGAGTGGGAATTTAGAAGAAAAGGATTTACGTGGAAAGTTGATGAGGATAGATTTCGAGCATTACGCAGTAATCACAGTAAAATCTATTACCATTATGGGGGGGCTGTTGAATGTGTGTAAATTTTTAAACTCATATTTTATCGTTTATATATATATATATATATACATGTATATATATATATATATATATACATACATGTATATATATATATATATATATACATGTATATATATATATACATATATATATATATATATATATATATATATATATATATATATATATATATATATATATATATATATATATATATATACATGTATATATAAGCGCTCTGATTTTCCAGAGCAAATGTTTACATCATTTTCATTATTGTTCTTTATTACTCGTTATAATTATGATTTTTTATTGTGATGCGTCGTTGTTGCGAAATGGCAGACAGAAGAAAAGCGATCGGCTAAAACAATTAATTCAACTCACGTACGGGATTTATACGCGTGTGTCTATTAACTTACATTTAATAGGAAGACGGATAAGAAGAGAAACGATAATGACGACATCTTGTTCTAATCGGAAATAAAATCGAATCGATCGATAGTTATCGCGAATAACGCATAAATTTAAACGGCCAAGGTAAACGAATACGCACACAATCGAGAAAAACAAACACGAACGCCATTCCGCGCGCTCATTACGATAATATATCGCGCTTGGAAAAGTTTAAGTATAATAATAAATTGAAACAAGACAGTCTGCTTGAAAAAACATCGATTTGTGCTTAAACCTCGATAGATGCTGTGCACGGTGCACTAAACCCCTGCTGGCGCGATTTACAGATCGCGCGCTCTTTTAAATAATCTCTCGCCACAACGAGCGCAGGTCTAGGCAACACACACACAGGTCTGCACAGATAGGCTCCTCTTCCCGTTGCACCTTTCTAATTGAAATAGTATTCGAAATAGGTGGACCAGCAGCGACCGGACCGGACCGCGATGAAAAATAAATTGCACGCTGCTCGCCCCGGCACATGTTCACAACTGTACCTAATACATGTACGACGGTCGTCGCGCTAGTTCATTTTTAACCTCGCTCTCGCACATTTTCGCCAAGACGGGTTCATTAAAAATTTTTATAAATTTTCTTCCTCGATTTTATTACTTTTCGCCTTATCCTGTGTCTCTGTATGTGTATTTACATATAATAAATCTATATACACATACATATACCATATAGATAGAGATATACACGGCATAATATAGATATAGACAATATAGATATAGGCAGAGAACAGAGCGAAAACAAAAAACGCATTAAACGGAAACAACGCCGATTCGTGCTGATCGTTAGCAAAATTCTTCGCCGTTTCCAGCACATGTACTTCTTCTCCGGATGGGTCATAAATTTCGCCACAACGAGATAGGTATATATTTTAATTAATCTCCTAAATGGCAGTATCGCTACTAAAAAAGCTATTAACCGTTTTATCGTCTTCTTCATCTGCATACGGCTGTAAAATAAAACCGAAAAGACAAAATTCCCGCCTCTCAAATTTAAAATTGTTAACATTTATTATTCCGACGAGGACGACTTCTTAAAAAAATATCAATTTCCCAGGTAACACGTTGCCGCTACTTTGCCACCCCCTTCTCTGTATCGGGGCTTTTTGCGCGCCTCGTCATCCTCTGTCTGTCGAAAAAATTTAAGACAAAACAGTCCCCCCCCCTTTCCTCTTTTATCGATTACTTAAACCTCGAGACGGCATATGTTAGAACGCGTTCATACACTAGATGTTGAGACGACAGTCTTCACGTAGGGTGCGTATGCGCACACTAACGCCGGTGCACCAGTGTGTACAATCTGGAGCGCAGGGAGCTCTTTTTAAATATATGTATGTACTAATAATGTGAAATTAACCAAAACGGTAAAGAAATATCAGAGTTATTTGGCGATGTTTTAGAACTGCTGCAATCTTTATCATTATTACACATATATTCCGGACGTGTGTTGATAATAATTTTCGATTATTTAGCAGTGTGTCGTGCTACAAGGATGCGGTAATATACCTTAGATTCAAGGGCTTCGCCAGCCGATGACCCGGGAGAGGGGGCAAGATGATAGATATGAGTTATAGGAAAAGTAAAATGTATAAGTTGTAAAGGCCTTTATATATTTTATTAAACAAGAATAAAATCTTAATAAAAACATAATTTTCGTGGGTTTAAATTGTTCTACTACTTTATTATAAAAGTCTTCCAAATTGTCCGCGATTACGCGCCTATGAATACTCATCATGGCCAGTTGATTAAAAAGATTCACGGCGCCGCCCACGGCTTAGATTGTATCAGTTATTTTTCGGGGCTGAAGGTGTGTGATAATAGCAACCAATTCGACTATCAGTTGACCGTTATTAATTTCGGTTTTTCGCGCATTTGAAGTCCATTCTGGGACGCAACGGAAAGAAAGCCCGAAAAAGAGATAAAGCAAAATACCAAATTGTGTGTTTTGAACAAATGCGAAACATAATTTATAACGATATGTAAATTTCAGTTCACTCTAAACAGTATCCCGTATTATTTAAATTGATGTTGTCGTCATACGGGACTAATTGCTTTTTACCGATCTATTGGAATTATTGTATTCGTAATAATTTTTTCCCCCGAAAAATACTGAAATTCCAGCAAAAATGTCGCTGAAAAACCTCTTCTTATTGTATTTTAATTCACTTTCTCCCGGTAGAGAGAAAAAAAAAGAAATGCGCTACTTCTGATAGAGAATTTATTGGTTCGGGGATAGTGCGTGATTCTTTCGACAACTGAGATTTGTGCAGGTTTGGCAGCGGACAGAGAACCATTTAATATTAACGACATTATTTAAATGTAAAAAAAAAAAAAAAAAAAGAAAAACTCTTATTAGCGTTTAAATAGTATTTTGTTTGCGATTTTTTTTTTTTTTTTGTTTATTTGAAGAAAAAGTCAAAACTGATTGTGTTTAATCGGCCCCTACCTAATTAGACGCTATCGGCCCATATGCGATGGAGAAGAAGCCGCGGCGTTTCGAGGTAATATCGGTCATAATGAGAATTTTCGAAAGTTTTTGCTTTCTCTGCATTGAACGGTGTGCGCGGGGTATTATTATTTCGATACTATCCTAGCAGACCATGTGGTCCGCGGGTTTTCCCTGTTTTTTGTTTCCTTTGAACTGCACCGCTCGATATGCCACGTCATCTTCCGTGATAACACTCAGCTGCGCGCACTTTGTGACTCGAAAGTAAACTACCGTCATCATTACCGGCATCATTCGTTTCATTCGAGGCAGTCACGAAATCGCATTTAGTGTCGATCTCGCGTCACCGTCTGAAACTTTTCCGACAAATTTCGGCGACAGCCCATGAAAATTTTCGCAATTATCCTAAATAGTGTAGTAGGTGGACGACTGTTGATCATCGTCAGTCGCGTGTCGCAGACACTCTGTCTGTTCGAAGCGCAATCGAAGCGGAAACCCGTAAAATTGGAACTTTTATTCAACGGTCACACGTACGATTGCGAAGACTATCGAAGTAGATTAGACGGCCATAACAGTGTGAAAGAAGGCACGTCGGAAACTTTCGCGAAGTGATTGTTTGCATTTTTTCAAATTCCTTTTATCGTTCTTCAGCACTGAGCATTTATTCTGCGACGAGTGGCATATAGATTCGTGTCCGAACGAGAACCTGGAGTTATTTCGGCTAGCAGTCTCTCGAATGCAAACTACGAATACCGTTACTACCTTTATTTCGGCGACTGTATCGTGGCCGTTGTTTCCGCTGAAGTGTAAACCTTTCACCGAGGCCAGCGATGCGGCAGTTGGAAAGTAATCTAAAAAAAAAAATCCTTCCGGAAATTGTACAACACATATATTTTTAACGATTATTAGGGAGGACAGGTGCAATACACCTAAGGCATTGCGAAAGTACCGAAATGAGAATTCTAAAAAGTCCCGTGCTAAAAATGCTCCCGATATTAACTAAATCTCGAGAAGTGAACGAAAATAACGCATTACGAGATAACTTTAGAAAATCTAGTTGCAACACGGGGAAGGTTACTCTTTTCATTCTAAAACCGTTCTCATTATTCGCGAGATTGGTTTGCCTACCGCCGAAATGTTTTTGGCGATCGGCAGCGAGTCCCTTTTTCCGGATGACGACTTTTCAAAGGCTAATTTTCGGCCGATCGCGTATCCAACACGAATCCCATCGATTGAGTTTCCTCCATCTGTTTTCGGTTCCGCGCCGTTTTCCGTATCAAAGTGGAGGAGGCTGCAGTCGCGAAAATTATCATCCGTTTCGGCACATTTTGAAAAAATTGTTTACTCCTGAATGTGATAAATTTACCGTCGTAAAAAACGCGTAATAAAATTCTAGACATAACAATGTGTTCCATTTTTATAGTTTTAGAAATTTCTGATGGTTGCTTTTTCTAATGACTGGAATATAAGTTAAAAACTGTTATTGAACTTATTTGAAGTAGTTCATTTTGTAGAGCTGTCGAACTGTTATTATATTAAAAGGAAGAAAAAAAAAAAAAAAAACGTGAAAAATCATTAGAATTATCAAATTTTTCGAAAAAAAAAAAAAAAAAATGTTGAAAAAAAAATCTTGGAATCATCTCGAATAAGGGGTATTATTATGATACACATGTACATTTTCGGTAGAAACCACGTTGGAAAAATTCATTATAAACTCTTAACGAAACAGATTACACTGTCGTTCATCATCAGAGAAACAACTAACATAATGAAAGAAAACTGAACCGTATGAATATAGTAAGCTGTAAGAGGGGGAAAAAAAACGAACAGAAAAAAAAAAAAAACCATCAAGTTGCGAAAGCTTAAACGTCGTCTATTATTAAGCGTAGATGAAGGTTGTTTTTCCTTTTCATGGCGAGCTAAAAGAAAGAAAAAAAAGATAACGAAAATATAATAATTTTAGCAAAGTTCAAAAGTCTAAAGCAAAATCTCTTGCACACGGAATAATTCGATATTCCGGTGAAGTTTTCCCAGGGCTCGGCAGAGTTGTTAGATAATGTTGCCCCTCTACAATTTGTTAACAGTATGACCAATTCTGATAATGAAGACAGAAGTTCTAATATTAAATACGGAGTTAAGAGGCGCTACACCACTCCCCGCATTACTCAATGGGGCAATACTGGCTAGTTTGTTTGTTTGTGTGTTTTTTTTTTTTTTGGGCGTTTTATGTTTGTTTTTTTTTTATTTCATCACAACTGACCAATTTTAGTGGTCATTTAACGATTAAGTTAATGTGATAAAGAATATTTTGCGGAGACTCCCTCTGACCTTTATAATGGTTGGACACAAGGTCTAAAGGCTTACTTCGCCACAGTCTGCGTATTTCAAGGGGGGTTATTTAGAGCAAATTGGTAGCGAATTCATATGAACGCTAAGTTGGGCGACATGTTTATTTGCATGTTTTTTGATTTCATCCTCCACAAACATGACACGTTTAAGTCATTACAGAGGGTATAAAATTTCAGACGTACCAAGGGGCTGCAGTAATAGTTATCGATACCCTATTTTGATATCGCTGTATTTTCTGTAAGTTCGATGTTTTTCCACAGCTGTATACCGTACACAGCCAAATCGGCTTTAGAGCTACTATTTTATGTAATAGAGTTTTATTTTCTAACGACAAGGCTCTTAGCTAACAGCCACGACATGGTTCTAGTTTTAAACCTCAACTGCTTAATATTTTTCTGAATACTTGGAGGGGGGGGGTGTTAGCCTTCCAAGTGCATGTCTAAATATTTTACATTATTGGCATTTGGTATTACGACGTTATTTATTTTGTTTGGCAGGCGTTCACGATTTACGAATGAAATATGCGTAGACCTACTTTCACTGACTACTATGCGCCATTGTTTTAGCCAAGTTTCCGCATGCCCAAGTGACTCCTGCAGTTTTTCTGTGGCTGCGCGTTCATACTTATCTACGGCCAAGATGACTGCGCCATCCGCGTACAAAACTACTAGTCTCTGTATTATTCAGCATCGGGAAGTCGAACGTGTATAGATTAAGTATAATATTGGACCCAGAACGTTCCCGTACCGGACCCTGTTCCTTACCGGGAAAAGTATCCGAGTTTTCAGCTTTCCGCTTACTATGTTCTGTTTTCTTTCATTTCGTCAGTTGTTGAACAGTGTAATCTCTTTCGAAACGTTAGAATTTTTTTCTTCTTCAAGGTGGTTTCTACCGAAAATGGATATGTGGATAACTTCAACAACCACGAAAACCTTTTCTCTTTTAAATCAGTATTATTATTAGTTTCCGAGCCGATTTTAACTTGAATTAAATTAAACTAGGTTAAATTAACTTTTATTACATCTTCTCGGACCGGTACTTGGCCAGCTTTAACGCATCCTCGTCCGCGTCTATAATAAGGTAGTTTAGAATCAAATCTCTTACAAAATTATTTCATACGATAATTATATACGTTGTCATTTTAGGCATTTGTTTACTTTTACGATTTTTGTGTCCCTAAGTGGTTGAAGAAAATTTGATCACCTTTTTTAATATCAAATTCTTTTTTTGTTTATCTGTTGTTTTTTTTTTTTTATGCGAGAAAAAATAGATTAAAATCTTGCCGGCATTAAACTTTTTATTTCTACATCCTGATATATTAGGGGAAAAAAACGAAAAAGAAAAGAAAAGAAGTTTCCAGAATGATCTCCGAATGTTAATCGCTCGGCGGTGTGACCTCGGCATCGCGATTGCCATCCAATTAGGATGTCTTCAAATTGGCGCTATAAAATTATTATTACGCGTTGTCCGCGTTCATTCGTTTTCAATACACTACCGTTGGCCACGTTATAAATCCTCTTCGCCGAACCATTAAATCTGCGGTCGACCGAATGTCGAAAAATTATGCTGTGGTAACCTAGGGGAGAAATTTTCAACTCCCTTTGAGAAACGTCATTTGACAAAAAAAGCAAATACGTAGAACGCAGTTTTATCGCTATTTTAGATTTCGATATGAAAACAGTTTCGCAATAAACTTTTGGCTTTATTATCCTTACGCTAGAGACACGCTCGCATTAATTACTGCAATCTTTATCGTTTTTCAAACGCCGTTTTAAGAGAATAATCGTTTTTATGGGCTGCTAAATCGGACAAATCTTTGCTCGAGTTTCGGAATGATCGCTGTCGCTGAAGAAATTAAATGAATTCCCCGTACTTTCCCGCGCACTAAAATCGCTAAAGCTCTAAAGGAAAAGAAAAAATAAGTTCAACGTTGCAGACTGTGCTGCAGTATGAGAAAATTGAATTGCAATAGAAGCGATGCAAAAATATGAGAAAAAACAATTTAAAACCGCAACTTTCTCGTTAATTTTGATCGTAACTCGACTAACAAGGAATCAAAATAATAATATTCATTCTAGAGGGGTAAATCTACTGATTCAGTGCTAATTAAATTAATCGAAAAAAAAAAAATTGGTGTACGGGAGAGGGAAGTGAGGAAGTGGTTGAAAGAATGGTGCAAAGATTAAGGAATTTTGCTGCGTCTCGTTTTGCACTTATTTTGACTCTTTTAGACCATTTATTTCCCTGCGTTCCCTTCCTTCCTCTTTGCTGTACGTTATAATGTATGCGACGTCTAATATGTAAGCGGCCCTTATGTATGGGTGTATTATTGTACTATTTATACATATACTTCCGTGATTGATATATTTTTTTGGATTAATATGTTCGTTTTAGATAGTAAGAATGATTAATTGTAAATTTGATTATTAGAATAAACGATAATAGGAGTACTCGCGCAACGGGCATACTTGCCCAGTAGTGAAACCCACAACTTATTTATAATAATAAAAAAAGAAAAATTTGCCTTTTTTTTTTTTTTTTTGCGATTTATTAATATTCACCGTTATTTGTTCAGATTTGAGGTAGCGGAAAGAAAAATATCGGCGTCGGAACATTGTAAGAGGTAGAAGCGGAGATTAAAATATGTAGAGAAAAAGAGATAACTCGAAGAAAAAGGAAAAATCCACACGTTTAAAATTACGCTTCTCGGTTAATTTTGATGATAAAAATATTTTTGCTTTATTTCAGATTTTTAATTTTTTTGAAATCGTCGTCAACATAAAGAACAAATTTTCTTCAGAAAGATAGTGTTAAGAACTTCTTTTAGATTCGAGGAAAAGGAAGTGTTATCGGTGCTGCGGGGGACATGCGATTGTGACGGAGACTGAATGTTTGAACTTGATGGAAGGTGTTGAATACAATGCGGAGTGTAAAGCAGAATTTTCAAACTTTAAGATATACCAGTTAGGGGAAATTTCTTTTAATTATTTCTAAACCGATTTGAATAAATACGCCCCCATCCCCCTACCCCATGGTTTCAAGTGTATCGGCTTACTTTGTCGCCGGTGATTCTAAGGATAAAATTGCAATAAGCTTGTGACACACATGAGACTGAAATCTAAGTGAGAATAAAATGCGCTGAAAACATAACATTTATAAGGGCACCTACATCAGTGAAATTGTATTGCGTTACACAGTTGTGTGCTTCGGTGTATTTTTTATATGTAGGATGGCCGTGGTTGATGGGCTGAAATGAACCGGAAAAAAAAAGAAAATAGCTTCGACGTCAATATGTGTACAACTCTGAGAAATAAAATCGGAATATCGCATTTTTTCCAGTTAATAAAAGCTTTTACGAATTACGTAAATTTCATTATATTTAAATCGTAACAGTATTAATTAATGGTAAATGTGAAATAAATGGGTTGGTGGTTGGTTTTACTTTTCGTTCAATTAGATCGTACCGCAGGATATGTACCTGTAGACGAAAGGAATGCCTGAGATTGGTTCGTTTCTGTGAATGAAGAAGTCTGCTGGACGATGCTGCGGAGGCATGATTAATTCGTCTTGCGGGTATCTGAGAGGGCAATTTGAGTGCTAGCGCTGAAAAGATGGGAATATTTTTTGATCTGTGTGTTTCTGCAACGTGTGTGTAAGTAGGAGCGGACATATTTCATGGGCCGCGCTGCGGGTAATAATGGGACGAAAAAGACGTCTTTTCCTTTTTTTAGCCTTTGTTCAGAGAAGTTAATAATTTAAAATTTCATGTCATTAATCGAAACTTTATTATATATACATATGTACACAGAAATACGTGTATATAGGCGCAGATCGGTTGAAATACGCTTTGATAGTAATTAGGAAACCGGCAGAACCGCAACCACACACAATTACTTTCTTTCTCCCAAACTCCGACTTTCGACAAGTCCTCTTAACCCAATTCCAGTCGCACGGTAGCGAGAAAAATCCAGCGTCACCTCGACGCAACGCTTTAAAACGTCCGGTGCAGTCGCTGTGCCAGCACAAAGGTCTCCTTATCATCGCTAATTATTATGTTGAACGCTAGCACCGCGTCCGTCATCTATCTGCTGCGTGCGAGAAAAAAAGATAAGGCGTCCGACGGAACGAGATGATGACGGTTAATTTTAAGGGTTCACAGTGGCGCGGCGTAGAACGACAAAAGTGCATCGGCAACTGACTCTATTTTACCGCCTCGACCTTTTTCATCGTAAAATTTTATGGAACCGCGTCGTCTCTGGCCGCCGCCGCCGCCGCCGCCACCACCGCCACCGCCGTCGGTTGTTCTCTGCGAATTAGCCGACTATTGTAAAGCTTTTGCGGTAGCGGTGGCGCGTACGTGTAGACGCACACGCGCGGTTGCCGGGGTTCGCTCGACGAGAGGAGGGGGGGGGACTTTTATCGTTAGCCGAAATCGAATTTGGTAATAATTTTAGCCGGATATTGTCGGCTTTTTGTTCGTTTTTTCGGTTTTTTATTATTATTGGAGCGTGAAGAGGAGCGTAGCGCGGACGGCGAGAGCGTCCTACACAGCGTCGAGCTCGGCTCGTATATTTTCATATCCATTTTCGGCCGGTAAACGTGATACGCGATATTACCAGCACACTATATTATCATTAACCGACAACAATGTACGCTACCACCACCACTCTCGTCCACGAGCAAACGCACGCCCGGAAAACTACGCTATCCGCAACCGCACTCTCTAGTAAATAATTCTACATACAGACATACACACACATATTTAGTATATAGGAGATATACATATATGTATATACGTACATATTGTGCACATACACACATATTTAGTATATAGGAGATATATGTATATGGGTGCCGGCGGAATTTATAATATTAACGGAATACAATGTTTCCACCCCTATACGGAAACAATAATATTTTCCAACTTTTTACGAGTCTCTTAATATAGAACGTAACAGTGCACCCCACCGCCGCCTACTCTAAATTTCCGTCGTTTATTTATTATTTTTCGTTCGCCCAACTCAACCTGTCGTTGTTGTTACATTTCGCTTTCCTCTTGCAAGACTTAAAGAGCCGATAATAGTTTCCAGTTCGAATCTTTATCCGAATCCTATTTGTTATCCGTAATTTTACATACCGACGATGTGTTCCGACAGCGGGAATAAGATACGAAAAAAAACATGGCGCCCGGTCGAGCATGAAAAATCATGTGCGCCGCCGATTTCTTCGCGCTTTTTACAAAACACGCCAAAAACATAACGCCCCCTTATGTTTTTTCGTTCGGTCGAAAGAGATTTTCAACGCCGCCGTCAAGATGCTTCGTTAGAAGTACGCGAAGTAATAACAGGGGAATGTCTAATTGGAAGTAGACTTATAGCCCCCTTAGATGCTTTAATCCGTGCCAAGAAAAAAAAAAAAAGAAAAGTTTAATCGCAATGTGTCGGCATGTTTATTAAGTTCGTTTTTTTTTTTTTATTTTTTCTTTTTTTAATTTTTTTGAAAAAGTTTTATCATCGGTTTTTGTCGAATTCGAGTTGCGATATCGACGCTGAATGTCGACTTGCTCTTTAACTGACTGCTAGTTAGTCAAACGTCTATCTTCCCGCCTCCCTTTTATTATAAAATTAATGTTAGTCAAATTTCCAGTGTCAACTTATAATTGTCGCTGCTTAATCAACTGCATTTTGTGATCTAGATGATCGAATTTGATGAAGATAGATCTGGATGATTGAATTTTATGAAGTTTAGAGGACGACTGGAAAGAAACTAAGTAAAATACTTCATAAGAAACGAACATCCCACCGATGACATATCGAAAAGTAAGAAATTCGTTTTTTCATTCGACTAAACAAATAACGCGAAGAAAAATTAATTAAACCGAACGGTGTTACCTGCCGGCAGGCTATCTTTAGATGAGAATCAATTTATTTGCGAGAAATTTTAATTAATTCTCGTTTTCCCGAAAAAGAAATGACGGCCTTTTCGTTCGCTAACAAGCTTTCGCTCCTCTTTAAGTTAAACAATTAAAGAAAATTAAAAAACCTCCTTAATTCTTTTATCGGATTTAGCTTTCCTTTTGCTCTTTAGAAAGTTCTTCGTTTGCCTTCCGTCACACCCTCCAATTCCTTCTCTGATTCGGCTAGAATCTCTTTCTGCCGTTTTTAAAAATCTGACTTTTCGCTCCAGGTTCTGTTGAAAATTTTTCAGATCTTTTTATTTCTTCTACTTCTTTAGGCTACTTTCACTACCGTGTTCGTAAACCGCAAATAATACTTTTGTACTTTCTTCTTTTGCCTGATATCTTTTGCTTCGTATTTGGGGGGGGGGCAAGAACCTTTTTTTCTCGGAAGTTGTTTAATCATCTTCGTCATCGTTGTTTTCATATCAGTTGCCTTTGGTAGTCTCTATCCACTATCGTTGCCTCTAACACATATATACTCCCCCTATAACGAAACTCTAAACTTATCAAACAGCATTTACCGGTATAAACTACTTGTAAATCGCAAGGATTTCTAAATGAGCTAAATATGGCTTTCGTAAAGAAAAACTTAAATGAACTACGAAAACCCCCCAATTAATAAAATACGTCCAGTAGATTTCGACATTAGCGCGGACAATTAGATCGAAGCTTTCATCATTAATGTTATAAATACTTAACGTAATACATTCCGTTGTGCTTGTCTGTCTCACTTTCCGTCTTCAGTTATTATTGAGAAAGCTGGTTTTTTCAATTTTTCCCAGCTTGCCAACAAAAGTTTTCAGCAAAATGTGTACCTCAAAAATTGCTAAACCGGTTCATCACTTTTCAAATCGTAAAATAAGTGCTTTTCGTAAAGGTTCATTAGGTCTCGTTGCTACAGAAACTTATTTGAAAGTGTCGACCACCTGCCGGGATGGGTAAAAACCAGAACCTTTCGCAAGGTTCGGCCGACACAATTTAGAAGCGAATGTAAAGGGGGTTAGGGCAACTGCTTTAGCGGTGAAATATTTTCTGCTTGATTTATTAAGATATACGCACGCTCGTGTAATGTGATACATTGGCCATATTATACACATATTATATATAGGTGTCTTTATCTCCATGTATATATATATATATATATGTATATGTACGTATGTATGTATTAAAAGCAACGATGAATAGAGTCCCGATTGAATGCTACCTTGAAGCACGATTAGTTTTCAAGTTCAAAGGCTTCTTATTATTTTCCAGCACAGTTGTGTCGACCGGCGGCTACTACTGCCATTCCAGCGCTGGAACCGACGTCGAAGGGACTGAATATGAGCGCGAAAAAATAAATTAAAAAATAAATTCGCGCACACAGAGACCGCCATGTATATAATATAGGTAGGAGAAACGTGTTAAATAGCGTACGTATGCTTATCGTAGGCTATTTCATAAGGACCGTGTCCGCTGCGACGAGAACTTAATGCATGCAATCAGCTAAAATGAATTGCTAGCGCGGTACGCTATTTGTCAAAACGCCAGCAGTATTAACGGCAGCATGAACTTATGCAGACCCGGTAATCACCCGCTGATGCCGAGTCGCGAAATGCAATTCGAAGCAAGAGTAATGGTAGCACAGCGGAACCTCTTTATCCTGTCACCCGAATGCGATTGTAAATCATTTCATCATTCATATGCGGAAAGATACACTTGCAAGTAATGCTCGAGACGGTGTTATAGGCGTGCTCATAAGTTGACCGGAACAGCGAATGATATCGGGTTTGTGCAGTTACACAGGTGCATAGTGCATTGGACGAAGCGGAAGAATCATAATATCGTGACCTTTCCGATGTTGTAGTTTACGGGGATGCTGAAGTATCTGAAAACAGAGATTTGCACACTGAAACGAGCCTAATTCATTCTAGAAATTGAAGATGGATCGTTAATCGCTGACGTCTCTTCATAGGGGGCTGAGACGAAAAGTTTGCTTCAGATTAAACTAGGGCTTCTGTTTTCTGGGATGTTCTTTTCGGCTAACTACATTGCTCTTACAATATTTATTATGTACTACTAAAAGGAGAAAAAAACGAACACGACCTTTATTTTGTTTTTTTTCTCTCTCTTTATATGTAGGTATATATATATATAAAATTAAAAATTAAAAATTATTTTTAAACAGCGCGATTTTTATTAATATAAAACGGTCATTCCGATGGAAACGATGATATTTTAATTATCAAACATATTCCGCGCGGAAAGAAGATTTTTTTATTTTTTATTTTTAAAACTATTCGTACAGAAACGGAGAAATTCTACCGTACGCGATATAGTGCAGCAGTTAAGATGATACATATTGATAGGTAGGAATATTGAAGAAGCAGATTACAATGAGTGATGATAATTTAAAGTGAGAACCCATTCTATCTAAGAGACGTTTGTAACGATTTTTGAATTTTTTCCAGAAGTTATTCCTGTCGTGCCGAATGAAACAAAATTGTCCCCCGAATAGTCTTTCGCAAACATCAATAGAATTTCTCCCTTTGACAACTAATATTAAGGAGTAACAGATGTTTTAAACAACATTGCGGCCCCGATAAAAAAAAAAAAAAAAAAAAAAAAAAAAACATTTGCAACTCTACTTGATTTTAAAGTTTTGATATTTTCCGATGGCGTGTAATTATAATAAATAGAATTAGCGTTGCCAGAGTAACGACAAAAGTGCTTTTTAATACCGAATATTTCATGCAAATTTTAATACGATCAACCGGCTACCAAATTATGGAAAAACCGAAAAAATAAAACGGTTTATTTGCTTTTCGGTATTAAGGTGCAAGTACATAATTATTATCAGAGATGAAGAAAAAACGTTCGATTAATTTCTACTATCAGTAGACAAAATGATCATGCATTTCAGAACTCTCTTAATTAAACTTTATCAGAAAAATATATGAAAATTATTTACATTATTACCGACATGTTTCGCGAACACATTCTCCCATCATAATCATGGTATATTTTCTAAATTAAAAAGTATGTTGCAGTTTTTTTAAAAAATGTACCCTGATTATGAGGGACTGCGTTTCCGAAACATGTGTCGGTGTAATGAATAATTTTAATACATTTTTCTGATTAAAATTAAAAGTTCCGTTAAAATTTCAATTAGAATTACGCAGCGTCCGCAATTTGGTGGAGAATTTTTGTTTTCCGATGCAATATACACACATAATATTATATTTTAAACGTCGGCTTAAAAAAGTTACTTAGCTGCAGAACATTTGGCAAGCGGTATAGAGTTTGTTCCTAAAAATGACGCGATTATTAAAAAAGTGTTGAAACATGTTTCACATACGTTGGTCGGATCGGAATGAATAAGAAATATTACAATTAACGGTGAAAATGCTGATAAATTGAATAAAACGCATATTGCATTAAGGACGTTTCAGTAAAGCGGAAAATAAAATCACGTCATCGAATACTTAATGAAATAACTCTTCGAGGGCAGATGTTTTCATATTTTTGGCACTTCGGATGAGCAGAAAAAGTTCTTTTTTTTCTCTTTTGTACATCGTTGTACCATCTACATCATCGTAAGGTATAGAGGTTTGGTATATTATCCAGTGCGCGGTAAACAAAAAAAGTAATACAACTAGTCAATTAAGCTGCGCGCTTATTACTTAGCAAATGTGGTATGGGATTAATAGATTAAATTAACCGACGCCCTCCGAAGATATAACATTTGCTAAAATATTAGTTCGGAAAGAACTAGCTGACTGTTCCGCTTTATATTTCAATTTATTGATACTTGGTCTTGCTACTTCATATTGCGCCTCTTATGTCCTATCTTTTCCCTCTCCACAGATTATTCCCATTATATTGATTACTTCCTCCTAACAACATTTGATATCGTATATAATTGACTCCTTCCTATTTTAATTGTTTCTGGGTAAAGGTCCCCGAAGCAAAAAAAAAAAAAAAATCAGATATACTATTAAAAGAAACACGAGAAAATTTTTGAAATTACCACGTATCGATTTCATCACGAGCCATCTCTTTAAGATGCACTCGCGTGATATTTAAAATCTTTTTAAACATTTAAATCGTAACAACATTTCGAAAAGTCATTATGTACAAAGCACGCGAGAAGATCATTATTTTTTAGTCGCGGTGGATTATTACTTAATATTCCGGCGTATTTAGCGACACATTAAGTCTTTATTAGATAACTCAGGATGGAAAGTGTAGCGATTATAACGGACTTATATATATATATATATATATATATATATATACATATATATATATATATATATATATATTAATAATCTAGCGAGGCAAATAATATAATTGCAAACCGGAGGTCGGTACTGTAGAAGTATCTTCGAAATTTTTTTTTTTTTTTTTTTTTTTTTTTTATCAGGAAATCGAAAAGTAATTTTTTCTAGGCCAAATTTTTCGATGAAATTATCGTTCGTACAACACTGCAACTTCAAATTAGTACCATTGGCGCGTGGGACAAAATGACAAAACTTCGACCGGTATCGAAACTTTTTTTGAAAATTGCACTAGCGGGGAGCGGTAATGGCGTAAAAATAACTATCGATAATACGGAAAAGAACTGTGAAACGTGTACAGTACGATCGGATTAAGAAGTACGAATGGAAAAATGAAGGTTGGGAAAACATAAACCGATGGACAGAGCAAGATGATTTTTAAATATGTTCCCCCTCTGCCCGCCGGAGACGGCTTAAATTTGGGAATAATTGCGATGAGCGCCGCAATCGACGGAAGATGCGACTGCTGCAGTAGGTGGGAACCGTGAAAATGGATTTAAAAGGTGGGAATTCGATTTTCGGCGGACGATGCGTAGCAATCGGGGATCGATCAATAAGATCGGACACGAAGCGGCAGTGTCAGTTTTCGTGGGATAATACGTCGCGGGTGTGGATTACGGTGCACGATGGTCTGGCATGCAAGTGCGCATAACGGGAAGCGAGTCGCTCTCATCTCTTTTCTTCAAAATAAGTCAACACGTCGGCCAGGTCATGGTGCTGTAATCTGATGACGTAGCAGATTAATTTAGTAGCGTTCACCTTGCGCGGTACTGTTGCAGCGGAGTAGCCGCCACATATTGTCGACCTTTGATCCGGCACAGAGCATCCAACGGTTGCCCAGCTACCAACGCGATGGATACGGACGCATCGGGATCAGCGGCTCCCATATCCGCGGCGGCTCGTTCGAGCGACCAGTCTTTATCGCGCCATCAAAAAAATCAAGCACGATCCGGACTAATGATTTTCCCCTGCCCACCGTTCGTCCCGGCCGTCATGTCGGCCGCCGGAACGCTGTAGACGAATTAGTACCGAATCGCGTACACTTCATCATTGTAACGCCCGTCGTCTCGGACACGACATTCTTATCTGGCCGCATGATAGGCCGCCGGCAGCCGCGCTAACGAATTTCAATGTAATCGACACCGGATCAAAGTGTTCAACGTCTTCATTACGCTAGTAGCGGCTTTTCTGCACGATCACGACGACAATGGCCAACAGTGCACATTACACGCTGCACACGAAACTACAGTTGCTCCGTCTGCAACGTTCTGCACTTTTTCCGTCGCAACCTGCCGACACCGCCCCTCCGCGGTGAACTGCGCGCCGCATCCTGACGACACAAAAGTGTTCGCTTTTTAATTTCGTTTTTTGATGATTTTTTTTTTTTTTTTTATACCAAAAAAGAAGATAGAATGAAATTGTCGCAATTATTCTTTCCCGGAATCCGGCGGGGACACAGATAAAGCCACTTAATATCTTTCATAGACTTCAAGAAAAGGCTCGGACCATGAGCTCTCGCAAAGACTGCACGAAAGCAAAACACTTTTTGCATATGCCTAGTTGCTGCTTCGTGTCACTTTTTACCTTCCCCTCGAGGGTTTCGCCCATGTTAGTCGATCCCATAATTAAGTCAACTTGTTAAAGAATCGACTAGGACGAGCGAAGAAGAAAATGAATGTCGCATGTTGCGGATTGTTATAGAAACGTATACGATATATAAAGCGCGATAATCGTCTACCGTAGTTTCAAAGTTAGTACAAATCGCTGTCGCACCGTTCAATCTACACCTGAGACGATAACAGTCGTCGTCGTGAGCAGAACAAATCTCTAGTCGGCGAACCAGCAGTTGGTTTGTTTTTGGTTTTTATTTTTTTTTGTCTTCTTCATAATGCGACGCCGCGCAGGCCGATTAAAGTCGCCGCACACATTAGGCGATAGGTGAATAATCGATTTGCAGCTGGTGACGTCACCTGTACGGAAAGTGTGTGAATTTAACGGAGGAAACTAACTTCAAAGAAGAAAAAAGAGAAAACGGACTTGGATCGCATTGTATTTCTTTCTCCTTTTTTTTTCCCTTTTTATTTTTCTTCGCAAACTGTGCACGATTTTTCTTCCTTCTTTTGTCGAGTAATCTGAAAGTTGTCCCTGACGTTGCATCCGTCCGACTTTAATTCCTTTTCCGCTAGCTACCTAGCCGGGGCAGGAATCTTGTGCCTTTACTTTCTCTCCGGTGCCTTTAATGTCGGATAAAAGCGTACAATTTATTATTATTCAGCGCGATTTTCTCACAGTTGCAGATGTGTTTTATTTCATTGTCTAAAAGACGGTTTTTATTTCACATTTTTCTTCACAATCGTCTAAAGCGGTTTTTATATTTATTTATTGATTTATTTATTATTTAGTAGCCCCCTAAAATGGCAAGCCCAGTACTCATCATACATGTACATATATATATATATATGTATATAACAAAAGTAGTTTAGATAGATCTGGTCATGAATACACGTAGAATATTTCTCGCATTTATATTTGAACCGAATTTAAATTTAAAATTTAAAAGCCTTCGTCTTGTGCAAGCTCGCCCATATGCGATCTTGCGCATTGTTTATTATTAGAGTTATATTGTGCTCCGTGTTGATTAATTTGCCTTAAATAGGAAAACCATTTATCGCGTCCATCCGCTCTTATCGTTTATCCTGAATCTTACGGTGGTGCGACCAGTAGCAGTTCTCGGATTTTCTTTTTTTTTGTCCGTTTTTCTTTTTCTTTTCTACTTCCAATTACTGATGCCTGTAATTTGAACACTTTCTAGACAAATTCGACACGCCAAAAGTTTAAAAAAATTTACGAGACTAAATTAATAAATAAATTAAGGAAAAAAATTTCTTTCTTCCTTTTACCCGTCGCTCGTTTATTTTTACGCGTTTTTCTGAGCGACCTCGAAAAACTATTATTCGTTATTCCGGTTAATTTCTTATTGTGCCTACAAATTAGCCGCATAATTTTCGATTTTCAATTTTCTTCTTAGTTACCATCCTATTCGCCTATTATTTTCGTCTCTCTGCTTGCTTAATACACCTCGTACATGTAAAAAACAGTATTCCATTTTCACACCTTCACACCTGGTTGCTTTGTTTCCAGCCAATTTCATTTTCGTTAAGCGTTTCTGCCATCGCGCACAACCGATAATAGATCATCTCATGGCCGTTTTCCATCTAAACCACAGAAGTGAGATATATGGATTTTCGCTAGTTCCTCCGGATTTTTTTCATTAGATTTGGCTTATTCTGTTGATGGTAAAAAGTTAAATTCCATACCCTTGATAAGGTATCGTGGATTGTGAAGTTAAGCTTTCCATAATATGGTACTAAGCCTAATGGATCAAAGGAGAATACTGGGGCCAGAGTTCCTTTCTACTTGGGGTCCGCCTTTACTTTCCCAGATTTCTCTGGTATAACCCCAATTCAATTTCAGATTGGATACATAATACCTGGAAGCGATTCGAATCTGGAACGAGACAAGTCTCGAACCCGTGTTCTCTGATTTAGTTGACATTTAAAAAAAAAAAAAAAAACCGTCGTCAACCAATTTAAAAAGTTTATTACCGATCAAAATTGTTTTCCAAAAAAAAAAAAAAAAAAAAAAAAAAACATAGTGCTGAATACATTGACGGGGAAACGATTGACTAATGTGTAGCGGCAAATTGGCATTCTGTGTGTTGAAAAAAACATTGTTTTTTCTGTTTTTCCTTGCATGTTTAAATTAGCCGTTGCGTCCCTAAATTAAGCCGTTTTGTTTTTTACTTTAAATTTAAAAAAATTTAAAACAACCGTATTATCTTAAGTTCTTATCTTCTTCGGGTGCCTTCTCGAAGGAGGTCGGAGATCATACGACGATACTGCTCTCGATTGTTGGCTATCCTTAAAACTTCTGATACCTTTCCAATATTTAACCATTCCTATATATTTTTAAACCAGTCTGTTCTTCTTCCTCTGTCCCGTTTCAATACTTCCTTAAAAAATTACACTTGTATATTTATTACCTCTAATTATATGACCTAGATATGCCGCTTTCCATTAAACACATCTGCCAATTCTCTATCTTTTTTTTTTTTTCATTTTCGGCAATAATTCTTCTAGCTGAATCAATTAGAACACAAAAAGAAAAACGTCCTTTAGTCGAGCGTGAAAATGTTCGAACAACTTTTACACCTATCTATATCCCCCGTACGTTAACAAAAGAAACATTTCCCTCCTTCACAAAGAATGTGTGCTGCAGAATAACCCCCCTTTGGCGACTTAATAATAAGTATATTAATTAGCTCGATGTCTCGTAACGATGTGTAGCTCTTGAATGAAATGAAATTCGGTCGGCCGATATTCGCGCTAAGCCAGTTTTCCACATTGTAAAGAGTTCAATGGCGATTTGCGAGCAATCGAAAGAAATTTCCTCTCCAATAAAGTGGCGGCGTTGTTCCGGTTCGAGATTGTAAGTTGATAAACGGTAGGCACAACTTTCTTCGTTATTTCATCGCAAATCTCAACTATGAAATTATTCCGGATACGAGAGTATATATAGAATGAAAGAACGGCGACGCGTGTAACTTAATCCGTTTTTCGCGAGGCGTAATAAATTTCTGAGAATTTACATGTAACGAAACAATATGTCAGACAGAGGCGCGGGGTTTTTCGTAATAAATTCGGATAATCGCGGCGGGTTTTTAATATTCCGCTAACGTGTTTGTTAAAGTTTGGGGGTTTTTTACAAGTTGCGAGCGATATCGACTGCCGGCAGTTCGGGGAACGGGCAAGAAAAGCAAGGAGCTGTGAGCCGTCGGATGATTTAAACGCGCGCTAAAACGCCGACTACTATTTCGGCCGTAGACGTTCACACAGGGCCGAGCAGAGAGATCGCGACCGAGCAGCGCGCATTTCTTCCCGGACTTTTTTGAAAAATTATGTATGTGCCGGTTGCCGTCTACCGCGAGTCAGCTCTCTCAAAAAGATAGATGCTCTGCACAGATAAGTTATAATGCAGAGACACTGTGCGACGATTCTGCTCTCTTCTCGGGTCGCTGTGTGTTCTAGCTCAAGAGGCTGCCACAGGTCTCTTCTCAGACGCAGATAACGCGCACGCACACACGCACCGATCGGCCCGGTAATAATAATAGGAAACGGAGGTGCTCCGTAAACCGGTTCGGTTTCAGAAGGGGGCGAGTGCCAACGGGGTCCGAGTAATAAATCATTTTGAGGCGGATTGTAAATTTTTTCAAAACTGCCGGCCGTGTTTTTCAGTTTGTTGTTTAAATGGAAATCTCTTGTTACCGGAGCGTCCCGGTCGACGTGGTCGTCGTCGTCCAAGCAGCGCGGACCGACTACTCGGTCCTAATCTAACGTCTAATGTACAGCGGGAGAATACTAATAATGAAAAATCCAGCGGCGTCGAAAAATAATACATAAAACTCTCTTCCATTCTTTTAATGATCGTCGCTCTGGCAATGATCATGATGACGATAATGACTACATTAAATTACCGACAACAACGCAAACTGGTTTCCGACGAAAAACAAACTCGAAAATTACCAATTTATATATTCTCCTGGGCCGTTTTATTATTATTACGTTTCCCGCGCGCGCCCCCCCCCGGCGTACGCTAAATTATTTATTATCCTTCCGCCGAGAGACGGACAGATCAAAATTCACATGCTCGATCAATCCCGTCACCGTGTTCACCGCGTTCACCGCGTTCACCGCGCTCACCGCTCACTACTACGGGCACACGGCGCGTTTGAATAACGTGCGAACGAGCCGGGTAATTAACGCGACGATGCGCACTGGACAAATCTAGCGTCATCTCGTCTGTCAGATATCGATCGTCGTCAGTCGTAGGCAGCGGGTTTTAATTAGGCGATCATCGATCGACATTCGACACCAGCCGCAGATGGTATCTTGTCCGATTTTTAAATTTATGCGGACGCCTATTGGCGCTAAGAGTTACAGCATTGAACTTTGTGTCGCATGCGCGAATACACCGAATTTATTATCCGTTTAGTCGCTTTTAACGGGAGTTCCCTCAATCGGGGGGGGGGGGGGCATTCATCGAGATTAAATCTCGAATCGTGCATGTACAGTAGCGCGAATCGATGGCAACTGCGCACGCATTCCTTCGATTTAGTATTATCTTCTTAATTGCGCTTCTACTATCGTACAAAAGAAGAGTTCCTCGCTCAAAGTTTTTTCGTAGCGACATTTGCGATAATGGACCTTCGCGAAGTACCTAGGACACACGAAATTTGGCGAAAATCGGCCGAGATATTGCGGAATGTCGGCGAACGCCTCACGAAAAATACCCGAACGAGGTTGCCAGGACGCTGTTTATACTGTTGAGTTCTCTCTATTTTAAAGTTCCGTACCAATGTAGATCGGTTAGCATAACGGTTAAGCTTCTCTTAGCCGAATGCCACCGCGCCCCGGTTCCCTTTTACACAATTATCGCAAATCTCGAGAAGAATTAACGGAGGAAGACCGGAACAAGTGGAAGAAGCTGGCTAGATCGGTATAGGCTAAATTTCCTTTGGATTTATTAATCGCAGAATATATGTATATGTATATATTTATAATAAAGAGTTGTCGTTAAAAAGAATTATAAAATTTTAGAAAAATAGTCGACTAGTTTCGGATAATCATGGCGTTTCTTCAAGATTTTGTAACATTTTAGCAAAACGAGTTATCTAATTATCATAAATATATTTCGTGTTTAATAATAGCGTGATTTTAACTTATTAATATCTCGTCATTGTATTGCTCGTTGCGCATTTTCCTTCCGGCCGAAGTCTTACTTCAGTCTCGGAGCAATCTGCCCGAGCTTCCACTATTTCATTCGTTTATTTTTTTCCCCGAATCGCAGTGTTAATAACAAATTTATACACCGGGGCCACGGCCGGTTTTTAACGCTTCACCGGCACTTTGTTTAGCTTTAATTCGTGCCATTTTCTTAATAACGGTGGATTCACGTAGTGGTTAGCCCTGAAAACCGATAATTTCGATTCTCAGCTTCGCGACATATTCTACGTTCATTGCAATCTCCCGTCAACGAATAATTTCGAAAAGAGCGGAATTTGCGGCGGGAGGGGGAAACCAAAAAAAAACCAAAAAAACAAGTTTTGGCGTACGTTTTATAATTAAGCGATTTTCGTGTAGTTCGCGCAAGATGCTGTAACGCTAAAGCGACAACGTGCTATATTCCGGCGGCGACATCAATTTCGCAGTAACCAACCTTCCGAGTGGAATTTTTGTGCGGATCTCGGAGTATTTCGCGGTATATAAAATATTCCCATGACATATTGCGGACCGGTAGAGGAGAAACGTTACACGAGCGCCAATCAAGAGACACGCCGGCGATTATCCGATTAAGATTGAAAAACAAAGATTGGCTAATCTACTAGCTCTGGGATAGGTCGGTTATTCTCTGTGTCGACCGACTAAATTGCGATCATACGTATATATATATATATATATATTCCGGTCGACAGGGCATATAGGTAGCATAAACAGATAAATGCGAATAATAATAATAATCGCTATAAATCTGCGCTTATACACACATATAATATATATACATATATACATATTATATGTATAAAAGTATTACGAGAGTATATATGTGTGTAGACGGAAGCCAGCTGCTAGTAGTTACAGATAAAGTTAACTAATCCAATTAAATCGGAATTAAAGGTATTATAGTATATAGCGGGCATATAGCAGCGGGCACATAGCGGGCACATAGCGGGTATATAGCGGGCAGAGGGAAATAGCAACTGGCACAATATACAGATGCGAAAGGAAGCGGCGGCATGCGTATACGATCGCAGCATTAGGAGCGGAGTGGGAGTAGTCGGAGTAGTCGGAAGTGTATTATTATAATAAGAATGGAAATGAGAAATGGATAATCACATCGAATTGAATATTCCATTCTAGTGTGCAGCGTATTAAAACCGATGGAAAACGTCCGCATGCAGATATGCCGCTGCTTTTGCCTTCGATAACACAGTAGCAACTCCAACGGAACTCCTAACGCTCCCTGCCTATGCAAAACAGCGGCAGATCGATACTTCATACATTATCCATATATATACGTGTGTGCAGTGTTGTGTGCGTGCCTACATATATACACCTATATACCTATTATATATATATATATATATATATAGGTTGCATCAGAGAGGAGTTTTTAGATAATGTCTGCGCACTGAGAAATATGCGGTACTCTCAGATTTATGTCTGTTTTTATTTGAATACGCTGTGGATGTCAAAGGATACGCGCGCTGGGCAGTATCAAAAGAGGCCGGCCGACTGTAAAGATAGCCATCTACTAGTCTGTTCGTTCAAGAAGAGGTATCTTTTTAATGGACAAAACAATGGATCTAAGTGGGCACATATGTAAAAAATGTCGTCCAACTGCAGCTACGTTGACGTGTTATTCTCAAACTCGGACTTTATCTTTACAAAGTCATACGCTATTGTTAGTTAATTCAGCCGATCTCTACCTACGCTCGACTCGGAAGCTGCGCCAACGGAAATCACACGCATACATATAAAACCTATACAAAGCAGCGCAACTGTCGACTTTTTCAAATAAGGTAATTTCAATTATACTTCCCCGAAGAAGAAGAAGCTGATGATGATCACCTCCCCTCCCCCCCCCGGTGAAGCCGAAAGATCAAATGTCGTAAAATTAAGAACGAAATGTTCCTTTTTCCACACACCCCTTAAGCTTTAGAGCCGGCCACTAATTAAATATGAATAAATTTAAAATGCCGACTCGACTCGATAACAAATACATAATTATTATTCATATATATTCATCGGCGATTAGCGATCGGGTCATCTCTGAACCGGTCGGAACTGTTTATGTTTTTTCAAAAAAAAATGCATCTTTTCCTCGTTTTTATTTTAATAACGAGATTTGTCTGCGAAAGCCGGTGACAGCGCGCTAATTATTACTATCAGCGTAATTTTGTAATAATCGTCACAGTACACGACCGTTAGATAACCGTAAATGTTACATCGCTCGAAGACGTTTGTAAGTGATAATTTTCGGGGTTTTTTTTTTTTTTTTTTTTTCACAGATATTTTTCGATAATAAACGAATTATTATTAATTTATATTTTCCGTCGGTGATTTGCGATGGCAACCTTGACCGAATTAAAAGCGACCGCTAAAAAACTCACGATAAAATTCCATCCGGAAGAAGCGAAAACCGTTCGGTACAGCGATTTGAGTCTAGGAAATATGATGAAATAAGTGTACAATTATTTAACCGAAACTTTAATAACGATGCTCGGTGGTCGACCATCTCGGAAAGCGACCTTTGGACCGGCAGTGTCGAGAAACAGAGAACGCCCGCGGGGCTTTGCAATAATAAATACGAATATGGTGTCCGGTCGAAGACGATTCTGCACGATAGACGGCGAGCAGCGACGACTGGCCGATGTTGCGCGACATGGATAATAGCTAGTTAACGAGAACGACCGATTGGATTTATAATGGGTCTCGCGCCGAGCGGCGTTCTCTGGACACAGTCTCCGGTACCGTTCGCAAAAGGATGACGCGCGAACCAAGACGGGGTGCCCGGGAACCTTGGGCGAAGGCGAAAAATCGAAAAGATCCCGCAAATACCGACGATGGAAATATGATTAACTGCGCCAATCGCCCCGGACAAACGCCGTCTCCGGTTTAAGTTCGAGCGCGTGCACGCGCCTGCGAACCGAACGATCGAGAAAATTATCGGATAGGCGAGCGGAGGGTCGTAGCCGCGTACGATGGCAATTTTTAGGAGAAGGCGCGCGCGTCTGTTGGCCATTTTTCTGTCTGAACGGCAAACGATTTTCGCCGATTCTCGAATTGGTATTAAATTTATAAAATCGTAAAATCGATAAAAATGTCGATCGTTAAATTTTATCGCCGCGACCCGGTCGTCGTCTGTTTGTTTTTTATTGTCGCTAACGAGCAGCAACAGTCCTACGCAAGAGGTGATGTATTGAATTTTACGGTCCGGTTTTCGGAAATGGTTTGCATATTCGCATGATAAATATGTCGTAAAACGACGTCGATTAGATCTTCCTAGATCGCCGGGAACCCCCGCTTGACACCGACCGCCCGGCCGTTATATAATCTTTAATTACCGCGCCGGCAAGGTACACAATGCAGCGAATGGCCGCATTAACCGGATGCGTCACAGATCCGAAATATTTTGTGCTTTATACACCTACCGAGGAACAGAGTTTTATTTATCTATTCTCATAAATGCCGACGGAAATAAAGCAGAACTGGAATAGTTTTCGCCTAGAACTGCTGGCCGCATGTCGGTCTTTCCGAAATATTTCAAATATGTTGTCCGGATTTCTCTCTTGCCTCGATGCGCCCGAAAAATAAATCAAACGGTTTTGCTACAAATTTCGCATTAATGGCCGCCCCGCCCCCGTCCCCCGTCCCCCCGACCCGACCCGGCCGCCCGATTGTAAATTTATTAGACGAAGAAAATCTGCAATTGAACTTGGCCGACCTGTATATTTTCTGTATTTTTCTCACATGACATCTTCTACAAGTAATTTCGTTCTTCTTTTTGCCACTGCGCTAATATCTTAGGAAAATGTATGCAAAAAAACGGCTTTATACTTCAGTTACCTGATTTTCGTAACAGTGATACATTAATATACGCATGTATATTAGTACGTAGGGGTTGGTGGACTAATAAGAAAAAACGATTCTAATGTTTAGCGGGCATTTTATTTTGCGAAAAATGATCAACCGAAGCCGACTTTTCTGCAAGAATTATAGAAGACTCTGAGGACCAGACTGTATCGTTATGACGAGAAAAATCGAATTTTATATTTTTAACATACACACACATATATATCTTCAGATTTCGCCTTAGCAGGCCATCTGTAATGCTGGTAGATTTCATTAACTGTATGCCATTTTTAACGTTTTCTACAGAATTTGCGAGGTGTGTCGTTAATTGCGCTCAGTTTTAGGTAAAGTAAAATTTTTAAAACCTATTCTAATTTCGATTTCTATTGACTGGTGACTTTTAAATATACGAAATTTCGGTAATTACAATACTACCGAAATTTCGTATATCGCTGCGACGGTGAAAATACATCAACTGTTGCCAGTCTGGAGAATCCTCTGGCCCAGGCCACCCTAAATATCGTATTTATTAAAACATCTTACTGACCATCCCCTTAGTAAAATCATCCGCAAATGTGATCCCCGGACAGGAGCTTGTGGCTAGACTATTGCGTTCGATATTTTTTTTTCTTTTTTTTTCGGCCTGTATTTAAATACCATTTGCCACTAACTAATCATTAAATTAACTGTTTCAGTAAATATATGAGTCTACTATACGTTTTTTGTCCGTCGCTGAGAATCGAACTCATGACTACTATCGTAATAATCAAGAGTTCACGCCGGTAGGCTATCGCGCGATTTGCGGCTGTTCCAAAATTATTTATATCGAAAGTATTTTAATAAACCACACATGCAATATATTTACTCAATTAATGACGTCGATATAAATAACATATTATTATGATACTCAAAAAAAAAATATAAAAAATATACTGACTAGTCTGCGATTGTGAACGACATGGTTCCAAACTAGTCTGTGTTTTATATTTTTTATATTCGTTTTTCGATTATCATAATATACTTTTTAAATCCATGTTATTAAAAATTATTTGTAGAAAGACGGTAGTTCCTTAAACGCTTGACTCTTTTACTGGCCCGGGGCTGTTGTACCTCTATACAGTGTGCTTTAGATTCTTGTCCTTATTATTTATTATTATCACTGTTATTATTACTATTATTATTATTATTATTATTATTATTATTATTATTATTATTATTAATGTTGATTATTGTTATTATTATTATTATTAAAATATCCTTTATTGCCTTCTATAATTTATTGCTCGAGTAATGCGGGAAGGCTGGACAATTACAATTTATCTGCAAAACGAAAGCCATTAGTTATTAAGATAATCATAAACAATATTTATCGCTCTGTCACAAGTAATTAGTGTGTAAATTAATAAGGTAATAAAATGAAATAATAGGTGTTGCTCTGTCACGAGTAATAATTAGCGCATTAATTAAGAAGAAATAATTTAACACCCAACGCTGCGGCGCAACCGATTACCGTATAAATTAAGATAATCTTAAATAAAATAGCAAGTATCGTTCCTCAATTGGCTCCAGTTGACAACGCGGCCTCGATAAAACAAGACTTTTTTTTCTTTTTTCTCCTTTCTCTCTCCGGCTAGTCACAATAAACTTTTTTTAAAATCAGTACGCAGAATTTAATGAACATTTTCGTGTTGAACTTTATGACAAGCCTAGCCGAATCAATTTTTTTGCGAATCTAAACGATTTATGTCTTCCAAAAACGATTTTTCGATTTAAAAACTGTGTATCTTACACTACCGAAGCTCGTTGAAATCATATGTTTTCGTGCAGATACAATAGAATAACATTTGCTTACTTAAAATTTAACTTATTAGCTTTTCTTTTTTTACTCACTTTTTGTTTTCTTTCAGTTTTGTGCCCTTATGGATATGGAGGTCTGTTTTATTATCAAGTACAGAGCCACTTTTGAAATTTGTTATCTTAGCAACCACAGTGCTCACACTTTTCCCTACCTTTCCGTATATGCGTTAACGCTTCAATGAAAATGAACTTATCCGACAATAGTGCCGCTCTCTATACATCCATTGTACGTCATTTTGAGGAAATTCTAGTCTAGCTTTATTGTGTCGTAAATAATGTTGTACCACCCATTTTGTAGCAGATGAATTACTTAGGCAGGATAACATACTGGTCCACTTATTGCTCGCAGAGCTATCATCTATTCCAGTACGGTTGGAATTAATCGTACGGAAGCTTCGGACAGCTACTAGCCCATTAAATTTAAACGAACATCTGTGATGGGACATACCGGTTAAAAGTCAAAAAGTCCGCCAGTGAGTTCATCGGTGCAGCTTGGAAGTACGAAGTGCACAATTCGAGATTTGGCAGCAAGTACACTGAGGCGTTTTAAAAGTGGTTATTTAATACCGAAGTAATTGTTTTATCATTTTAAATACATTTTAGTCTCGTCGCAGTCGTTAAAATTCTCGCTTTACATAATTACGATTTTACTTAGCAAAGGTTCAAAATCCACTTATGAAATTATCAATAATTTTGACCGTAGCAGCGGACATGTGAAACATAAGCGGTGTAATACGTTTGAAAGCCGTTGATTTGAGATTATTCAAAGTAGCCGAGTACTTAATAATACTATCAGCATGTTTCGGGGACTCGATGTCAAAGTGGTAAAATAATAAGGCTAATAAACGATATTTTAATAAACATGTATTAAGCAAACTAATATTGAACCATTTATGTAGGAGTCGTTTAACATGTTGATGACATATATCGTTAATGCACATATACACATATACATATATACACATATGCATGTACATATATATATATATATACACACATATATATATACATATATAAACTCAGCCACTTTGGTTTCGCAAGGGATTCCTTAGATTTCTATCTCTATCTCTTCGATACTTTGTATAAAATTATCAAAATTTACAACGTCATTGTTTCCGGCATCGATACAAAAAAAAATATAACATAATCACAAAAATCCTATCCTAACATTTAACTTTCATTACATAAAATTGGGACATATTTTCTAATAGGGGCCGACCCAAGAATTACATTGTAACTAATATATATATATATATATATATATGTATATATATGTATATATATACACATTTTTTTGAGGTAATTAAAATTATATCATTGCAGGATAAAATGCAACATAGCATATTAACGGTATTACCTCTTACTTTTTAACAATGACATGTATAACTTTTACTAATTTCAAATTGTATACGATGTAGTTTTTATTTTTCTAATAAATAAAATCTATAAATGATTAATAAAACATGAAGCAGTTTTAGTTTCCGAAAAATTCTCGTCTTAGTCGATGAAGAAAATTTACCATTCTTCGTATTCGGCTGCTGAGGAGTGAAAATATCGATAACCTAACTATTAAATAAAAAAAGACCCTCATTTCATTACAATACTTGCCGGTTATTAAGTAAGTTTTTTTTTCTTCGGGATTTTATTTATTATAAATATTATAAACGTTTATTTATTTATTTATTTATTTATTATAATTATTATAATTATAACTATTATAATTATAATAATTATTATAACTATTATAATTATAATAATTATTATAATTATTGTAACTATTATAATTATTATAATTAATTATAATTATTATGATCGTTATAGATCTCTACATATCATTATAAATTATGATAATCGTTATAATTTACATGTTATTAAAAAAAACAGGGACGTAAATTTTGCCTTTTTTTCGGAATTTATTCGATCTAGCAAGTATGGACACCGATACTTATTTCCACATAGTATGGCGTCGTCGGTGGTGTAATGTAAATATCGAAACGTTTTACCAGCGGCAGAGATACTCTACAAACCATTGCGAAATTCTTCGATATAGGTACCCGCAAGAGGTGCGGCATTCCCGAGACCCATGACGTGTGTTGCGGGGTACCAAGGGAAAAGACTCGGTATTCGGGCGCGGGTTCGAAGCCATCGATAATTGTTAGCCTAATAAAAAATTTCTAATTAAGCATATATACATTTCAGCGCGTTCGAATTAATTAATCTGCGTCCTTGTTGCGCGCTGAGGGTTAAAACGAATAGAACGATCCAACGACAACCGGTTGTTTCGGTTTTGCATATTAATTTCCGATATAAAAGAGAGGTTGCGCTTCTTTTTGTTTTTGTTTCCAGCCGTGGTTCTAGTACGTACGAAAAGGGGGAAAAAGAAAATGATAAAAAAACAAAAAAACAACAAAAAAAAAACGTTTAAAAATAACGCCACAACATACATTAAATAGAACGAAATAAAAAAATTAAAAGAAAACACAGTTATTACTGCACAGCCCGGGACTGGTTTACTTAGTGCGCGCACACGGGCGATAAAAAGTATAAAACACGAAATGAAATGTACGCTGACCTAAGAAAGGTTCTCTGTTGGTCGAGAGACGAATTAAGCGCAAGTTTCCGTTGTACGCAGAAAGAGGAAAGATCTAATTTAAGACGCGCTGCAATAAAAAATCCACACGATAGCGCGTGTGCGTTTGTGTGTAGAAGAAAAAAACGGAACACGAATAGGGACGTAGAGGAGAAAATGGAAGAGGACGGAAGAAAAGATGATGATATAGTGCATGTATAAAAATGACGCGCGGACGGGCCTAGACCGGCGCGTATGGCGAAGACGAGGAAACGGAGGAAAAAAGTATAATTAACATTGCGGAAGGAAAAATGAAGAAAAGAAGGCGACGAATAGCGGGGAAGCGAGAGGGAGCTGTGTGTAGAGGACGACGCGACGTCAGAAAGTATAATTAACATGAATTATTGAAATGGATAGCAGTGTTCGCCAGTGTGTGTGTGTTTGTGCACGTTGCTGGAGAAATGGCCGTCGCAGCACCACAACCAGCCAGTGTGTTAAAGTGACCGACGCACGGACTGCAGAAAAAGTCCTGGAGCTGCTGGAGCGGCCTCGTTCGCGACTGGAAGGTTCGCGCGACGAGGAACACGAAGCGGATCTCTGTAGCATCGCTCGCCCAGAACCAGCTGAGACAGTCTCACCCGATCACGGCTTCTCCGGGTCCTTCGCCGGTCTCCGAGGTCCTGGAGTTTGTGCGCGGCGCTGTTTATCCAAACAGAAAGAACACACACCGCTTGCCGATTAGCCGGCAGCGACACAGTGCGGCCGCTCGGCTCGAATCGCCGTCCCCGTCGTCCGAGGAGAATGGTTGCCGAGAAGAGGAAAAAAAAAGGCAGCAACGCCGCATCGCCGATGCTCCCCGGAACAGACTGCACTACTATGTCACAGAACCGAAACGAACTTGAGAAGTCCGCCGAGGGACGCGCCAACAACGGACAGGAAAGTGGACGATAGGACGAACGGAGACCGGGCGAAAACGATTATTTCTTATTAATTGGTAATCGAACGAGCGCGGCTGATCAGTCGGACAGCCCTCGCGGCAAAACCATAGATCTGTTCCTCGAACTGCTCGCGTCTACAATAAATTTTCCGATTCCTTCGGTTCATCCGTGTTCTCTGTCCCGCTTAAACTGTCGATCGTTTAAATCCGAGAAATATTACCTTCGCGCGCTGTTTGTTCTTTGACTGCCGGTAACGCATCTAAATCACCGGAAAACTCGGCAGCGCCTATACTTTTTTCTACGCTATTCTCCTTTCTCGACTGTTCTCGGAAAACTCGAATTTCCTCCGCATTAAACTTATTCTTCGCTTGGCCGACGATTTCATTCCGTACGCGACACGACCGACTGAATTTCAGTTTTTGACTTTAATGCTATTCCAAGTTGGAACATGCTACCAGCACTTCGTTTTTAAATTACTCCTCCGCATCTAGCATTTTAAAGATATTTTCTTACCCGGCTATCTGTCGGAAAATGTGCAAAATTCTGCGCTGCCCATGGGGTCCGACCGAGTTCGTCAGTGTGAAAATCTGTGGAAATGGCGAAAAATTTTTTACTCTAGGAAATCCGAAGCTGACAAATTTCGTTTCGGATTGCCGTCAAGACTGTCCACAATTAGCCCGCCTGAATATGTGTTGCGACGCGATCGTCGACAGACGCGAAGGATACGAGTAAGTTAGCCAAAAAAATACGAAGCCGATGAGACTAGGAAATTTTTTTGGTTTTCGCATTGTTCTATAATAGCAATTAAGTTGCTACGAAAAATACCTTAAAGAGCAGACAGCGCCGCGAGCGTTTGTTCCTTTCAGTTTGGCGCTGTTCTTCTTACATACTTCGTAATCATCTTTAAACATCCGGTAACAAATTCGGCTCGAACTTTCAAGCCGTGTTTATTGAAAGATGCACCATCTACACAGTTTCACACCGCTTCATTCCTTTCATTTCAGTCCGACTTCCTTTCTCGTTACTACTTTTCGTCTAGCCGTTTCGGCTCGATTTAATTTCACATATGGAAAGTTGCGAAATGTTAATGAAACCAAAAAAAAAAGAAAAAGTTTAGCCGATGATGATGATGATGATAGGCTATGCGTGAAAACGTTTCTGAGTTAGGATAATCGTGTATTTTTAGAAATCTGTTTGTCATACCTGGATTGATTAGAATTTAATTATTTTAACAAACACTACACACTAAAGGACTATTACTAAAGTTCACGCTAGTGTCTCAGGCGACAGTAGCACATTCTCTTTGCCGGCTGGTTATCAAGGCTGCGCAGAATATACAAGCCTGCTGGTGGGCGAAGTGACCGGCAAAAATTTCTTTCACCTGCTCGAATTATAATAATGCGCTTCGATCGTTGTCACCGTCGGGGCTCGGTACAGTGTTCCAGAGGACACGGAATTTTAAATCGTATTCTAGCCGGCGCGAAAGCCTGCGAGTAAACCGACCGTGGAAAGTGTATTCAAACTTTGACAGCTGGTTCATACCGGACGTCCCGCTTTTACCATTAGGTAATATTTCGGTTTAATTAGGGTGCTAGTACGGCGCGCAAGGAAGCAGCCGACAAGAATCGCGTCTCATTTAATTTGGCAGACTATAGAGGCGGCCGTCCGGTTTTGCGTGTTTATCCGCTCTTTTTTCTTTTCTAGTCAATGTTGCAATTTTCTAAACATGGAAAAACGATACGCGACACCGAGAATTTTAATTAGTCTTACATGATTAGACGAATGTTAACTTTTTTTCTTTCGCACTTTTGAAAATAATTAATTATCAGTTACTTCGCTTAATCGCCTTCTTGCTATCGCAAACGATTAATTCTCCCTCCCGATGGTGCTTTCAAACCACAGAAACCCTCTGCCTGTTCCATCATCTATCGCGGATTTCTCCTTTTCACGCTAGGTCTTTCATTTTCTTCATAATCGTCGAAAACTGCTGTTGCTGTGAAGAATACTTCCGTGCAATTTCACCGGGTCGACAGACTCTTTATCACTCCGTGTTCCGTCGAACATTAAACGAATCATTTTCATCTCTACTCAACTTTTAACTCTATTCGCAGATGAGTTTTGCTCATTACTTTCAACTGATGCCCCACTTCGTTATAACTTTTCACTATCCTTCTACCGTTTATTTTATTATATCACTTATATTTCCTCGTTTATTTATTTATTTATTATTTATTTCTCCCATTACTTTCGCAAATTAATCCATCATGCATCGGTCGTTCATTATACAGGCTCGTTCAATTTTCGTCATTCGTTATTAATCACCGGTGAACACGATTGAAAACATTACTCAACTGTGTGTCCGAGATCGTGTAAATCAACTTTTAAAATTCCTCTCCCATTAGGCTTTTCCATCATTTGTTGAAACAAATTAGAAACGGTTTGTGAACGTGAATCCGATAAATACATAAACACGATGCAGCTTTTTCCGTCTAATGATAAAATTATTTCAGAGAGACTTGTTAAAAAATCACGGACATACAACGATAAGATTTGCATACGGTTCCGAAAAAAAATCGGCCGATACAATTTTGAAAAAAGAACCCGAATTATGATAGGGGAGATCGGGAAAATACGATTTAAATAAACTCTCGAGGAAACGCAAAAGAAGGAGTGTGAAGAAAATCGGATTTCCAATAAAAGTATCAGCGCGGGAACTGACGCGTGAATAAATGAAGGAAACTCGTCGATTGATATCGCCTAAATTTATAAGTTACTTAGTTAAAATACCGAAGCGAGTTTCGCATTTCACCCTTTTATCGGATTATTATATATATATATATATATATATATATATATATAACACGTACATATTTGAATTATACACATCTACATATGCACACGTGAAAATATACGCTATATATGCGTTTACGTTTGTATTTTCAACCCTAAATATTTACCGTCATTTCAGAGGTTACTAAAATTTTTTCGCAAGTTTTTCTCGTTCATTCTCCCTGCCGCCGTAATATATTTAATGTATAAGTATGCACGGATATTCTTAATAGAACAACGCACACACAACACTGCGTGTTCGTTCAATATACACCCATGTACAACTTCCAGCGAGCCCGCCTTTTTTTATTTCGCCAATTCTCGAATATTTTTCAGTGAAATTACATAAACATATCTTTCTAGAATAATTTTTAGCCAACTGAAATCCTAAACGAAATTGTCGCAGCAAAAAAGAAAAAAATAAGAGAACAGAATTCATATCACATTATTATTATTATTATTATTATTATAGACGTCAATAAAAATTACGAATCACCCACGGCTAAAGTAAAATTATTTCCGTCCGTTATGATCGCATTTGTCAAACGATAAATTCAGTTTCTACCGAAATACCAAAAAAAGGAATTTTTCGAGAACTCAATTTGCGAAATTATATGTACACGTTACGCTAATCAGTTTCCCCTACAGATAAAATCTTACGACGGCTTTTAGAGTACCCGAAGATTTTGGAATACATACTATATATATATATATACATATATATAACTCGGGTAATTTGGCTTCGCAAGGGGCTCGGCCATTTTTGACCCCTCTTGCTTAAATTTCTGTCTCTTTCTCTTCTATACTTTGTATAAAATGATCAAAATTTACAACGTAATTCTAAATCGGTCCATATGAATATAATAACATAATCACAGAAATCCGATACAATATAACAAACGTTACATAAAATTAGGACATTTTTTCTAATGGGGGTAAATTAATAGTACGTAATTTTTAAGCCGTGAATGTCGCGAAGCTGTGCAACAAAAATACCGTCATATTCGGGGTAAACGATATTTGACTAGGTTCTGTAAAATCTACGCATCTTCAAAAGTATTAAATAGAGAAGTTATGTGAATACCAAAACGATCGTCATGACGAATGTTCATTTAATAGTTTCTTCGTGCGTACTTTGTTTTATTTACAATTTTATTTTCGCCTTTGAACATTTACAATTCAAAATATAATTTCGGCTCACTTAACAATAATTAGGGGGAATAATCTGTTTTACACTTTGCTAACTTATCTTAAATCACAAGTAGAGTGTTCTATAAAAGATTTTCTAGAGTCGGTGGAATTGCAGTTAATGAAAAGTAAGACACGACATAGGATCGACGTAATTCCCTCCGTTAGCGTTTTCGCAGATATGTAGAAAATCCGATTGTAGGCGGAAGGATTCGTTTTAACCGGTTAATCTTTTCAGGAGCCATTTCAACGTTTGCGATGTTACTGTGTAGTTCCATTGTTCAGAGGAGCCAGGGCAGGCCCCGAAAACCGGTTTAAGCATTTTATTTGGGTCTTAAAATTCGAACTAATCCCGAGTTGTAGTTAACTGAAGCGTGTAGTTTTTCCCAATTTTTTATTATTTATACCAGAAAGATGGAAAATACGTAAAAAAAAGTTGTGTTTTCGATTCAACCGGCTGTGAAAGTTGTAATGGGAATAATAAGCAAGCCGTAAATTAAATTTATATCAGAGCCGGCATTATTTTTTTTTTTTTTTTGATCATCATGAAAAAAAACGTCTTATTTTGCGACAAATAGCATGTCAAATCGACTCTTCTATAAAAATCATGGATGTTTAAGGAGATTTCGCTGGTGATACAGGGTCGACTTACATATATATACATATACATACATATATATATATATATATATATATGAAATTCTTTTTCTATAGGAAAAGTTGTCCCATCGGAAAATCCTATTAATTGAAATATTTCAAAGTGTATTTCGCGGAAAAGGTCTTGGACAAAAAGGAAACAGAAAAGTCGCATCAGAATTTTCCTTTTACTGTAAATACATCAGACAACGATTTAAAAAGCGAATACAGTTGCTCGGAAAAACAAGAACGGCAAAAGAATGGGGCGAATTTGGAAAAGTTCAAAAACAACCAGACGTGTAGATGGACAAATTTGAACACTGGAAACGCTCTATCTCCTTTACACTTTGTCTTGCGCAAAATTTTCATCAGTTCAATGAGTTTTCTTTGCGATTTTTCCCCAATTCAACCGCTCATCTTTCGTTAAGTAAACGCACACGTTGCTGCCATTTCGATGGAAACTAACAAATCGTTTTGTTCTCCGCTAGAAAAGTGACGGCGCCATCGCAGACGCGTGCGAGAAAAGTACGAACGGATTTCTGAAGCGAATGTCATCGCGCGGCAACATTAGCTCTGACAGCGTATTTTAAAAGGACAAGATGCCACGAATAGGTTAGAAATTTATGCGAAGTAAACACGGTCGAAAGGACATGCTCGGACCGGAGACAATTATTAATTCTGAAAACAACGAAAAACCGAAATAAAGTAGAAAATTTCGAAACAGGATCACGTCGGACGGTAATTCCCGGCTGATTCCGTTTTAATTAAGAAAGTCTCTAAGAAATTAGAGCCAGCGAGCGGCACGGACGAAACCGGGATGATGAAGGGTGCGTTGTTCTTTTACGTCTAATTCCAGCGACGGGTACACAGACCAGAGGCAGAACCGACAAGGACGCGCCTTGAAGTTCGATTAGTCGTGCTCGGAATAGAGAAATATCGCTTTCGCAGCCTACATATTAGAGATACATTAATGAACCGTTGGCTACGCTAAAAATCTCTTTTAAGCGGTTATATCGTCGTCGTCCCATGACAACGCAGTCAAATGTACGCTCGATGATTTTCGATATTCTAACATCGATGAGATTGTGAGTAAAGCAAAAGTGTCTCTCCCATTCGTTTAAAATTTAATTCTACACTCGGGACAGCGAATTTAAAACTTTGTATCGTATAGTGAAGACGTCAAGGCACGTGTGTACATTGCTCATAATTCTCACGATTGCATCGGTCAATTGGGAGATTCTGTACAAAGACCGATCAAAAATGATTCTTCGCCTTTAAGTATAATCGCTTCAACTGCTAACTCGAATATTTCAAAGCAATCGGACGAGATGTTAGAATAGAAATTATCAATTTTAACGGAAATTACTGGAAAGATGGACGTGAATGCAAGTGTAAGTGTGTATATCATATTATCGGGTTATTTCACCGAACATAGTCAAAATGTGTTATCGATAATTTGTGTGTCCATTTTTTGAAATTTTGCAACAAAAAAAAAAACTGTTACTCCAGTTTTCCTAATATCTACGCAAAAACTCTGTTTAAATCGATTTAAACCGTGCTTAGTAAATTTCGAATCCGCTACTCTACTTCAGAGTGTTATCGTCGCGTCTCCTCTATTATTTTCGATTAAACATAGAGAACTTTCCTACCGAAATTGCCAGATTTGAATCTACCGCTACGACATCTCGACAGGTACGTGGAATTTTGCGTGGATTAACACGGGGGAGATTTCAAGGGAAAGTTATACTACTATTACGTATGCTCATTACCCGTTTTTCACGCACGGCCCGAGAATCTATTTTTTGAAGATTAAAGAAATTTATCCGACTTGCGTATCGTTTGAGAAAATTCATAGATAACACGATCAATAGAAACGGGCTAGAACAACTTTTGATCGTTCAATTGAATTCCTTTGCTAAATGTGTACCTCAACAGGTAAACTAGGAATTATGTCTAGTAATTCCATGCAAATTCCGCAGGAATTTCAACAAATCCAGAGGAATTGCAGAAATTAGTGTACAAAACTTACATCGGCGGTTGATGTACCTGTAAAATTTTCTTTGTCGCTATTTTCGTGTGTCGGCAATTTTTTTTTTTTTTTTTGCCTAGAATTCATTTAGAACGTAATTTTTCAAATCGGCCAAGTAATTTTCAACACATTTCACCCACCGATTTTCAAAGTGCAGACCAATGGACAGATTTTTCGGATTGTGAAAATATATGTATAGCGGCATTGTATAGTAATTTCGATATTCGAAATAATGAGAGAAAAATTTAGGCCTTCTTCTTCTTTTCTCGAAACTGCAAATAACGAATAGTAGCGTAATTGTTTCTTTCATTTTATTTTTATTGGTTAATGCGTTTTTCGGAGCAGTTGTGACATCGGTTTTGTTACAGAAGTTCAAAAACACAATAAAAAAACAAAAAAAAACAAGAAAAACACAGAAAAACTGCAAGGCGCTTATTAAAACTTTAATTGAAATCGATCAGAAGAGCTGAGTCTGCTCGTTTCATAGTCTTAATAAAAAGCGTGTTTAGAAGCTGCCCAACAAACGTTTTTCCTCGAAATCCCGACTATTATTCTCGGATAGGTTTATTCCCATTAATTCTCAAACGTATCGAGCGTTGTGCGTTAATTAATTAGTAAGTTTTCTTCGGAAATTTACACGGACCGGAATTAGAAAATAGAATCATGGCACGATTAATTCGAATTCCGCCGAACAATCGTTTGAAAAGTTGACTCTAGTTCCGGAATCAACGAAGCGATGTATTTTAATTAGCGAATCAAAACGAGACGCAAAAGTTGGATAATTAGTTGTCAAAACTGTCGAAGCATTTCGAAAAACGAGCTAGAAGGCCTTATCAAACTTTCGTCATTCCTCGGTGCCGATAAATTCGTTTGATTCGGAACGTCACACTGAATTGCAGCGATTCATCAAAGATCCGAAGAAAGGAAACTGCCCCAATTACAGCCCCCCCCCTACACCGTGAAATAATAATATCGTCGCCTCGGTGGTAATTTTTCCACCGATTCGTTTACCATTCGTCGGATGCGTTTCGCACGTTGCAAAGGCCTCTATTTTTGCCTATAATTTCCCGCATCGCGAGCTAATTGGTCGCTCTCCACGCGTGATAAACGCGCATTCCGAAACCGCCATCTTTCGGTTCGCTCGTATTATGCGATCCATCCGAAGTCACCGGACGGCAATTCTCAGATGACAACAACACCGCGGAGATTTAAATTGCTAAACACGCGATTATTGTTGAAATTTCAAGCATAAGTCAAACGATCGCAGTTCACACGAAAAAAAGTTCGCAAATTTCAAGTTCAATCGGAGTAAGTTTTCTATATGTCGGTAAGTGATGCGAGGATGAAAGATCATCGACCAAAAAAAATTACGAAGTCCAAAAATACAAAACCGTGGAATTCGCAACGGGAAAATACGTTTCGCGTATTTGGTGTAATATTTCCATCGCTATAAAGAAAAACTCAAACATCGCTGGGGGGGGGGGGATATTTCCGTATACGAATGGAAAGTCCGCTTTTCCGTACGTTGTATATGGATGTGTACGAGGCGGCGGGGGAATATTCATTTTTGTTTCCGTAATGAATAAAAGTACTCGAAATTAATTTCTGAGAAAGGAAAGGAGTAATATTAGATTATGCACGAATTACTACAAAAAAAGTGAATTTCAAAAATAATTACACTCATCGACTAGATCGCCATTTTTTAAAGCTCTTTCTGTTATAAATTAAGAATTTTGAATAGTTAAGATTTCCCAATATAAATTTTATCACCGAACCAAACTTACGCAGTTTAATATATCGAAATGAAACTTTCATTTATGCAGTCTTCTAATTCCGAAACTGATGTGTAAAGCCGGGAGGAATACCTCAGAAGTACCTAGAGTGTGGCCTCAAATTTTACCATTAAGAGAACTTTATGTGTATTATTTATGTATTTATTTATTTATTTTTTTTTTTTTGCGCTAATACAACTATAAAATTATGTAGTTCTCCGTTTCCAAAAATGTTATTACATGTATATAAACCAAAATAAAAGCCGTTCCGGATACAACATTTCCCTATGGTTTCGGTTGTTCGGTTCTTTTTTGCCTTTTTGTATTTATTAATTAAAGACAACAAGCAAAATATAAATTAATTATTCTCAATTTATACTACTTCCGAATATTAAATACCTACATACACATACATATATTCTATATATATATATATATATATATGTATATGTATTTTTTTTTTCGTTGTTCCTACGTTTTTCCTAATTACTTTCCACCATCGAGTGTTGTAGTAAATTTGTATACATTGAAATTCAGGTTTGTTTAAAATTAATTCGATCGATTTATGTGATTCAAAACTGATTATTAAAGAAGCGAAGTTTATTTTCAAATGCAAATTACGCTTTCTACACTTTACCGATGATCGACCATTCGAAAGAATACCTAGCGAGTAACTGGTGTCCCACACATTTCGCAGACGGTTGCGTGATGACTCACACGACTGTTCGATATCGTGTAAAGTGTGAAACACGCGAGAAACCGACACGCACGCACACAAATGTACATACACACCGGTACCACTGCGGGCGTGGGCTTAACACTATCATATCCGTAGTTCTTGAGTAGGCCTTGCGCACAAGTTCGGATTGCCTACACCAGTACTACACTATGATGGCGTATTAGGGGCATAGCGAGGGGAGGTTTCGTTCGAATGCCACCATCTCGTCACACATTGAAAAGTTCAGTCAATTTCGGCATTCCGAAATATAATCCACACTGCGTTCAACAAAACGTGGCTTCCGCGTAGCTTCCTGATTGTATCTCTAAAGTATGGACGAAAATCGCAGACAGCATCCTTTACAACTCGCCTACTATTTTGACAGTTTTTCCGGCTTCAGTGATACATAGCGATCATCCCTGACTAGAAAAAAAACAGTGTACATCCGAGTGTGGCATGCCGAGGTCTGTGTTTACAAGCGTCAACGTAGCTGCCCGGTGTAGTAGTTGCGCATGCGCGGATAATCAGTTTTAACTCAAAAAAACGTCCGACGGTGCAAGCGCGTCTTACTTTCTATATAGACGATTGTTGTTATGATTTAGAGAAGCGTCTGAAATCGGGCCGACGTTACTTTAAAACAAAAAGGAAAAAGAGAAAAGACAAAAGCATTCGTATTTCGTTGCACGGGCTGAGTTAAAATTAAACGCTCTCTAAAAAGAAGCGGGGCATTCGACATCGTGAATTATCACTGCTGCTCGACCATATCATCTAGTTACGACGTTATTAGCAGAGCAAACGAGATTATCATCAGCAACGGCACACATGAGGCGCGGCCGCACTGCAAACGGTAAGTAACAAATGAACGGCAATTAATAACGGCGGTCGCGAGGCTCACAATCGTTGCAGTATTCTGATATTTCCGGGGCGATGGAAATAACGACACGGCCCGGTCCCCGGGGGCAAACGCCGTGCACATCGCATGCGAGCAGGAAATTCGCAACTCGGCGTTATCGCGACAAGGCGCGCTCCTGTAATTGATGAGGACTCGGCACGAAGATGATGGCCGGCGGAAAAGCAGCGAATCCGGCACTCGCAGCAGATGAAAGGTATTAAATTCGTTTGTTACCGTTTTCCCGCCGAAATTAACAAGCGCGACCTACCTTCCGGTAAACGGGGCCTGCGGCCGGGACGAAGCGAGACCGACTTGCCGAATGCACGTACGCATTTTACGAATCGGACGATACGAAAGCGACCGTTCCGAACACGGCTCTACCAGAAGGGTAAACGCTAAGATGTCGTCGTTGTCGTTGTCGTCGTCAACCCTTTGGGAGTTGTTGTCGCACGGATGGCCAAAAAACTTGGCCGCTAAGCCGAGCAAAGTTTTTGCGAAGCCCCGCGCGAACTGCGGCCCGGTCCGTTCGTCAACAACAAAAACTGCGCAACTACTTTATGTTTATTTTTCTAACACTAATTAAGCGGAATGCAATTAAAGCGACAACTGTACCGCTACGGCGTGTACCATTGTCGCCGCGACCCTATCCGCTGCCTCAACTTTTTCCACCGTCTTTCTGCGTCGCATTCCCCTCTTCGCGCCCAAAGCCATCCTCGTAAATTCCTCTTCTGCCCGATCCTTTTCACCGGGCCTCCCACATGCTCGCTTCCAGTTTTGTCCATAATTCTTTTCTTATGTCTTTGCGCTCGTTGTCCGCCTGCCGTAAATGCGCTCTCGCACACCGTCATCATCAGCTTCTCCGGTTATCTGCACGACCCCCTCCCCCCCTCGCCGCCATTGCCGGTCTCGAAACTGAGCTACTCGTACCGCTTAAATTTAACTTTTTCGACTAACCGCGCCGATAAAGGTCTCTCTCTACCACTCTCCTTCTCAGGACAACTGGCGAGCTACTATCAAAATTGGGTCTCTTTCGACAATTTTTCACCGCTTTTTGTTTCGTCCGTTTCGGTTGCGTATATTTCCAGCGGCACTTTCTCGTTGTTACCATTATTACGTATATTATCTCATTGTTGTTACACCCTGTAATTTAAGCCGGACAGAGCATCGGGTTAAGGCGCAACCGTGAGTTTGCAGAGTTGGCAGAGCGAACGCACGTTACACAAATTTCCGAGCTGTATTTTATCGCCAGCTTTGGCCTCCTGTCATCGCGTCGTCGTGTGCAGCGGGCAGAATTTTTAATTGGTTCTCCTCCCGCAGCCTGTTTACGTTAATTTACCAGATGATTACAAATCGTCGCTAGTTTTCCCGCAACATGTCGGGCTGTGTCACTTTCATTTGCTGCCTTTTTTTTTTCCACCGAATGTTAACCGGACCTAGCAGAATTCAAATCGACTATGCAAGTTTTTCGAAGGAAATGTATATTCAAAACAACTTTAAAACGCCACACTTTTACGTATAATATTTACAATTCTTTCGCTATTCTTTGCTGCAACAAATTTTTTTGACGGAAAAACTAATGGGTATTGAGCTAAGAATGGCCTCATTAATAAATACATATATATATATATATATGTACGTAACTCGGCCATTTTGGCCTCGCATGGGGTTGACCGCTCTTGCTTTCATTTCTGTTCTTCTATACTTTGTATAAAATGATCAAAATTTACAGCGTAATTCTTAGGCCGGCATCAACACAAAAAAAATAACATAATTAACATTTAACTTTCATTATATAACATTTTTTCGTTACATAAAATTGGGACATTTTTTCTAATGGAAGGTAGCCTAAGAATTACGTTGTAATTAATATATATATATTTGTAATTTGTTCGCAAAATGTTTAATCCGTTTCCGTCCTAGGAAATTATCGGCATTTTTTGGCAGCGCCGGTTTTACATTATTAAAGAATGCGCAAAATTCAGATTAACAACAAAGTGACATATAAAAACGTCGTCATTCCATTTTTAACAGGCGTTCTGAATACTAATTAAATACTAAAAATATTAATTTTACATTATTTAGAGGAGGAAATATAATTTATAACAATAAAGAATACTCGGCGATCGATTTCCAGCCACGCTCTGCTGGATAAATCACTACTGGTTAGTAATTTCGATTTCCCTAATTCAGGAACCGGCCGGAGAATTAAGCCGTCGTCCACTAGTCGCTTATAATTTATTAATTGTGTTTTACGTGCTTACGAATTGTATTAAGTAAAAACAGAACCGGAAAACTAAACCATTCCTCGAAAAGTACACCTGCATAGGCGATATGTGTATAGAAAAAAAAGTGATTCTCATCAATTAGCGGAATTTACGACGATCGCAAAGAATAGCCTATAACGATGTGTTCGACAGATGCGGATGATATAGAGAGTAAAACTGATAAAATCAGGAAAATACGAAATAAAAATGAATGCGAGAACAAGTGCAATTCGCGAAATATAAAGTAAAAATGTCAGACTACAAAGAAAAAAAAAAAAAGGAAATTAATTAAGGAAATGAAGTACCCCCCATAGGAGATGCGCTTATGATAACAACGAGCTTTTTGAGCTACAGAATGTATTTAAAGATGCACTTGTAAAGACAGTATAGCTGATCAGGTACGTTATCTAATGCGTAGAAAGATTCAGGTCACGAAACAGGTGTCGTAAATAGTGGCAAAATGTTTCGCAGCATTACGGAAACAGAGCCGGTGTCCGTGTGAAAAGAGGTGGAAAAAACGATATCGACGTTGGGCAATAGTAGAAATCACATTCGACCACACGATATTTAATAAAGATAAACAGACTAGATGGTTGCGTAACGAAAATAAGATTCAGGCGGCTTGCGAGAAGACTTGCTCTGGACCCGGGCGAATTAATTGGCTCCCTCTAGCTTCTGACAGCGGACTTGCGCCCTACCGCAACACCGCACACACTTACGGTCGGGACTCTCATCGGACGATAGCCGATTCTGCCGGATGGGTCGTCACTTAATCAAACGAACGTAGCAGGCGATAAGCGAAATTGTTATAGAGAATCGCTAAGAGCGTTTTTTACCGCGCAGAAGTAGAAAAAGCAAAAATGGAACTGGATCATTTTTTGTTCGCAGGCGTCGGAGGAAATGGGCGGGAAATCTGGAGCAAATGCAAAAACCTGTCCGTTACGTAAAAATACATCTCGGTCATAAATACACTTTTGATTAGTGTGCACTAATCTGTAGCATCAGCTAATCATCTGGGCACCGTCGAACGAGCGAAGACGCTTATTAGAAAGCTGTTTCTGTTTCTTTTTGCTTTTCGCTTTCTGGCATAATACTTTTCGAAGAGCCGATAGTACAGTAACTTTTAATGATGAAAAAAAATAAAAAAAAATACCAAGATGCTTATAATAATAATTTGCACGCGTAATTATAAGAAATAATCTCTTCAGGTCAGTTAAATTGAATTTTATTTTAAAAAAACATTAAAAACACGTAATACTACTGTTTTTTTTTTAAATAATATGCTTTTTTAGTATACCGCCCTTAGATATGTCGTCTTGACTGTGTCGTCGGAGGGATTTTGATAATACTATTTCGAGTGAACTGTTTATTGATTGCTTAGTTTTTTTTTTAAATTACCAATTGGCAAACCGCTTTTAATGAAACTGACTTTCATTTTCACTCCGTTTTCCTTTGAAAACTAAAGCAACTTTTTAAATTATCCCCGAAAACACATCGACCGGTCTCTCGAATTGGTCACGCCGAGATACTGCGCGCGATGTCAAATTTGTCAACCTCTTTGATCCTTGCCATCGTAAATTTGTACAAATATCGAACATTGTTAACGAAATTAATAGCAATACAACCTAGGGGGACCCCCTTTTAAATTGTAATATTAAGTGCATCGCTTCAATTCGATATTTCACACATAATTTCTCTCATTAAGTACGTCTTTCTGATCATCGTCGCACTTCTATGTATGAAAGCGGAATCGCATGTGAAATCCAGACAGTTTATAAAATTTCCAGGTATTTTATTAGTTTTAGATTACGAACAACCTAAGAGTTCCTTTTATTTTTCTGTAGTTCCTTTATCGTCTTCTTTTAACCCCTATTTGTTCTTTTTCCAATCCACTTTCTCCGTACATTATCGGCATAAAATAGTTCGAAAAATTTGGACCACTACTATTAATTCGTTTACCGTTCGAATTTTTTCCTTTTTTTTTTTTGTTTTTCTTCTTTTTTTTCGTAACGATGACAAATGTATGATATCACATACTTGAAAGACTGGAAGAATTGTTTTTTTTTTTTGGTCTCTTTGCGGAAATACGATCCGCAGCTAGCATTATGTAAAGAGAGATGACAGAAATGGAACAGTTGGTCGGCGGCCGATAAATGCCCTGATAGCTATTCTGCATCGACCGTGGGGGAAATTACGCAACACTAATTAATTTTTAGGGATTAATTGCGCACTCTCGGAAAGGCGAGAAATAGTAATCACTTTAAACGGGGTGCGACCAGGTCTAGTATGTGTGTGTGTGTGTCTCTCTCTCTATATTTAAATCGCATTTCGTTCACAGGTCGTCGAGATCTGGAGCAAAGAGCCGCTAGACATAACAGTTACATAACTTCGTGAAGTAGTAGTCTGTCGGCCAAAAACTATTTCGCAGCTATGTCGTTCCTGCAGCTATGTAAACTGGATCGACGACGCGAATATTAACGTAACACTGCAACAGCCAGGTGACGATTAATCGGCATAGGTACTTGTTCGGAGCGATTTTTTAAAAGTTCTTTCCGTTGTTTTGCCCGAACCCGGTTTAGGAGTGTTGCTTTTAGACGGATCCCATATTTCTTGTCGCGCGCATACATACACACACATACGCGCGATTTAGAGCGCGCAATTGTAATAATGCTGCTGCGTCGATAAATCGTGGCGAAGAAAAAAATGCGACAGAAAAATCATCATCATCATCATTGGCAGATGACCACTATTCCCCTTTTTGCACCGGCTGTCTGTCTTTCTCACCCCTGGGATCATTTTTTTAAAGAGGTGAAATAGTGAACAAAATTACTAAGGGATAGATAGCGACCCTGTGTAAAACGGGAATATGTTAAAAACCTAAAATGACTTGGAAATGCAGTTCTATGCGCATTTGTACTATTATATAAATGTAGCACGAGGGCAGTTATAAAAAAAAAAGACGAGAAAACCAGTAATAGACTAAAGAAGGGGATTGACAAATTTGAAATTAAAAAATCTGGCAGATTTCAGTTTTTAAAAAAAAAAATGTTTAGAAACCAGCGATGGCGAAATAACGAAACGCGGAAAAAATTATATTTACAAGGCGCCCGGTCTCTATTTAAATTACGAATAGTACTTAAAATTTGACGTTAGGATTGCATTTGCTTGTTCATCTCGTTTCGATTGTTCATTCGTTAGCTTTCCTACAAAATAAAAATATAATTTCTTGTCCCATTATCACACAACCAACCAAAAAATAAAAATAAACTTCATTTATACGATAACTGGGCCTCCTATGAACGTTTTTCCTTTTAAAAACAATTTTAATCTCATTATTAAACGACCCTCAACCCCTCAAAAAAAAAAATCCGTTCAAACGTATTTATACAATAACTAGGCTTCGCATGTAAATTTTTTCCTTTTAAACATGGCACCGAATTTTTGTATTCCAGGTTTGCAGATATTTTCGTATTCCGTAATAAAATTCAAGTATAATTTCTCGAATAATAGAACGAGTATAGCTGTTACAAGGTGGTTCTTCGATTTTTCAAAATTACCCTTTTTAATTTGAGCCTTGGAATTTTTATTTTCATTTTTTTTTTTATGGTTTTCTCGCTGTTGTAATCTTCTTCTTTATAGCGCCATACTTAATTCCTGAGCGTCAGCGACTACCTATTCGTACATTTCAGCTGTACAGATATAGACATACTAGACAATTGTTATATGCAGTTTGAATGTGTACACATGCAAGACTTCATTCGGAACTGATTGTAATCGTTTGATTTATCGATATACAAATGTAGTCCCGTGTAGGTCTTCTGTGTGTGTACTGACCTAGCGCGCATTGTAATAACTATGGTCAAAAGCTTGGGAGAGCTTAATGGGAAAATTTAAATAATTTGGATTTCCTCAGTGAATTGAAGATTTTTTTTGTCTTTCTTTTTTATCGTAAAGAATTATAGGTAAAATCGAGACGAATCCCGTTTAAGAGCTTCAATATAGCTTGGTCGAAAAATAATCGAACCTCGTTCCGTCCGGTCCCGTGTAAAAGTCGACATTAATTGAATAGGCTGCTCCGAGAAACCTGGGGGCAGCCGGATGGTGGATTTAAAATGAAAAATGTCCGAGTAACCTAATTAAGTTTTTCACATTGAAGCCGGTTCTTTCTTCTTGAGATCCTACTTTGACGTGGGACTTCTATTCTGCTAATACTTTCAGATTAGACGTACACTTGAGAACGGACACCTGAGCGCGAGTCGGAGGACGCGCTTAAATGCCTGTGTTATAGAGGTGGAAAGCCGCTATTTTATATGACGTAAAAAGTTTCGCAACTCCACTATATAAACGGTTTCGATACTTTCACTGGATGCAAATGCCCGACGATTAAACGAACAGCCAGACAATGGACGAAGGTGGGGTTCAAGTGGTTACACGATCGCGCCAGAAGAAAAATCCTATCATCAACGCGTTTCGAATACAAAATAGAAAATTATAATGGGGAATTGTTTTTTTTCGGACAAAGAAATGGATATTCGGACTAAACTCTGGAGGGATCCGGAGAGGCGGTAATAGTGAAGCATGGTCGAACGCCGCTGAACCCAGCCGCGGGATTCAGCAACGGTGTGCCGCAGACACGATCGGAAAACAGCTGCTGCCCGTGCAAGCGGAACCGTTTCCGAAAAATATCCGCATAATATCGGACGGGGTCGCTCGATTGTAATAACGTTACGTCAATCAAGACAAAAACCGCGAAATACGAAAAACGTGCCAATAATATAACGTACCTCCGTACTGCCGTCCGCTGATCAGCCGCGTCTTCGCCAATCGTCTCTGCAAAAACAAAACACGTAACAATTTTAATGAGAAAGAATGGATAATTTAGAAATGTTTCCATCTCTTGTAGCCTTATGAGTTAAAACATCTTAATAAGAGTAAGGATAATAACAATCAGTCGGTTGTTTAAGCAAAAAATGAGCTCGCGTGGCCAGAGGGATAATGTATGCGATCCTATTGTCGGCCAGAGGTGAACGTCATGGCATCGACGCTGAGTAAAATTAAGCACTAAATCGCTATTTAAGAACGGTTCAGTTCGGTGCCGAGAATGAAAGTAAAGGTCTCCGCCAAAGGATTTTGGACTTTTGGCTCTCTTTAAGTCAGCACTTTGTTTTTCTCTGCTCATCGTTTAATGTTGACTTGTATGATTGTATAGAATTACCTCGTTCTTTTAGTTATCTGACTGTTCTGTATTCAAATTAGTACTTTCGAAGTCCTGTTAAAGGATCTTCACTTTTCGAAGTAAATTATTCTGGTCAATTTAAATAAGTATACACCTACGATCGATCGGAATCTCTACAATCGGAAAGTCAACAGGAAACAGACACGGGCCACAACGGTGATAGAATTTGACTTTATTATACTAGCCATTGGGTAAATTTTATTCGTGTATATCATTTTCTAATATTGTATGTCTCTTTTCAGCGACCGGCCGATATTAAAAAAATCGGTGTAGAAAATGTTCTGCGGTATTCAAAATTGCCCGTCTCCGTTGGTTCCTTTATTTCTGCCATTTCCGATCGAATTAAGTTTTAATTGTTCTTCTTTCTATTGTTTCTGGGTGAGATTCCTGGTTGACGACCCCCCCCCCAAAAAAAATGCCTGCCTGTGTAATTAATGTAATAATAATAACAAAAAAAATTAAAAAATTAAAAAATTATTATTCCTCTACGGTAGATTAGGGACCGTGTTGGTATCGCTCGGCGCAGGAAAGTTTACCTGGTTAACGGTTTATGTTTGCCGGCCTCTTGCAGAAAAACTACCTATGCCTATTTCTAGAGCTCTATTTGAAATCTCTTATGCCCCCCAGTTTCCACTTAGCAACCGTATCATCTTATTCTCATCACGTGCACTCCTGATCGGACTCGTAATTTTTCACGCTCATCTAAACAACTCACAACTTCGTAAAACATTTTTTGCACGAGTTTGAAGCGAACTATTTTAAGTCACTCATACCTGTCCCGTTTACATCCTGGCTGACGTTTCATTCTGCAATCTACGACATCTTTCGTTTTTCTCGACTACGCTAAACACTCTTTAACTAAAACTTTCGCCGCGATACATTTGCACTTATACAAATTCAACGGCGTATAATTCGATAAAAAAACTGTCAGTTTCTTTCATACTCCCTCAGCAATAAGTGTAGTTTAAGAAAAGATGATGTCCATAGCAACAGTAGTAGGGTGGTCTACACGTAGACCGAAAAATAAATAAAAAAACATAGACAAGAAAGTGGTCCTAAACAAGGGAATACTTTTACAATACTAATGTGTTAATGACAACGTCATTTTTAGGCCGCGGATGAAAAAATCGTTGCGAAGTATGAACGTTTTTATGTTAGTGTTGAAAAAAAATGTACTACAAAAGTAAAAATAAAACTGCAAATTAATCCTTAGGTGCCCAGTTAATTTTACTTACTTTGTTTATAGTGGAAATGTAACGAGTAAAATGAAAAAAGTTAAAAAAGATTCAAAAACTTTTCTTTCTTTTATTATTGATTCAAACTGATCAGTTCCATTGAAAAGGCCAGCAATGAGCTGTTTTTCGCTATCGGAAGTATTAAATGTTGTACCATGTAATCATCTGAAAAAACCCAAAAAGAACGAGAAAATATCAATCGTCTACAGATTCTCTCTGCGTTACGTCCCGAAAGCTTTTCGTGTGTGTTATTTTGAAACAAAAATTAAATTTTTCTATGTGCGAAAATGACCCCAAATTGAACTGCCAGATTCTGCATTCGGCAAAAAAAATTAAGTACTAAAGTTATCCGGTGGGTTTAGAAGAAAATTCAGCTCGAATTTGGCGAATGTACATCATCTTTATATGAAGTAAATTATCTAAGAGTTACGGATCTGTTTACATCGCTGGTAAGTTTAGTAATAATAATAATACTAATGATAATAACAATAACAATAACAACAATAATAATAACAATAATAATAATAACAATAATAATAATAATAATAATAATAATAATAATAATAATAATAATAATAATAATAATAGCAGAGGTAATTTTCAGCTTTGAACGGTGCGAATGCCGGATCGGCAGAAGGGCTCTTAGCAATGGAAATCTTCTTCGACCAGATAAAATATGACCGCTGCTAAATTACCAGAAACTGCTGCAAGGTGAAGGCAACCAGCGGCGATGTGTAAACTGTTGTGTTTCAGGGACAAGATAAGGTACGAAACAGCGAAGGACAGATAGTGTGTAATGAGAAAACCGAACGAAAGAGATACGGAAGCGAAAAGAATCAGAGCGAAACAGAAGGGCGCTAGTAAACTGATGATGAAGAAGAAATGAAGATAATGATGTTGATGTTGATAATGATGATGATAATGATGATGACGATGATAAGAAGAACAGAGGAATGGCATTTGCCTGATTAATGCCTCGTCGTAGCCTTGATTTACAGCCTCCGTATTCCTGCGAGGTACTGCGTAAAGGGGTTTTATCAGACTCTAGCTTTTATGCCGCTAAATTGTAACAGGCCAAATTAAATCCGGACTTCTCGTGCCATTGTTCTCTGTCGATTGTTTACTCTGCAGTAGCGACCTGTTAACAGAATTAAACGAAGGCAAAAACAGAAAAAAAGAAAAAAGAAAAAAAAGAAAACAAAAAAAAACAAGAAAAGTCGGCCTATCTCAAATAGAATTTCAAATTATATGTAAATAGCGCGACGCGCGAAGCCAAGGCAAATCTCCTAAATCTAATATCTTTCATTACACAGGCTAACCGTTAATCAGTTGGACTTTCTCTTATTCGGGGGTTTTTAATTAAAATTGCCTACTCGGAATTCTCGAATAAAGAAATCCTACCTATTAGTAAAGCCCGCAGGGTGATTCTGTTTTAGTTGGCCATTCTGACTTTCAGTGTTCGTCAGAAATGTGCCGTTTGCATTCTAACTTAACATGTTTCTTCTCATCAGCCATAGAACGATTTAATACAGCAATATTCCGTAATAAGTAGACATATTAAACTGTTCAGCGGTTATTATTACTCTGCGTGCCTATGATGAACGAGAGAGTGTTCTGCCTTTAGATTAGGCTAAGAAACGACTTTTATAATAATAATAATAATAATAGCAAGAGATTACAAAATTAACAGTGCACTCAGAGCGAGTTACAAATCGAAAAAATAACTCTATAAAAATTTTTAAATCCAATTACAATTTGAGTTTTATGCTAACGAAATATGTCTAAAAAAACCTGCTAATCCGTAAATATTTGCACTTTTTTGTTTCAGTTAGACGTAAATGTGTACATTAATAAAAATTGTGGTGAAGGAAAGTAACTTTTTTCAAAATTTGTGAATTTCAAATGATAACTATAAAATTCTTTTAAATGTAAAAAGAAATTTATAACTCAGAAATCACTCCTTTCTTAATATTAACAATTAATTTTTTTCATTATTTTTTTATTTAAATATACGTGGCTCCTAAGGAACCTATTCTACCTCAAGTATCCTTCTTACTCGCCATCTCCCCCTGAAGAACGGATATGAAGAATTTTACAATGCCCCTTTTTTTTTTTCGCGACCCATTTAGTTTTTTTTTTCTACTTTGGGTTTAATTTCTCTCGAAGGAATACATTTAATATTTCCCAGAACCGGTGGAGGAAGCGGCGGAAAGATTTCAGTCACATCTTGGGACGAATTAACACGTTTGATTAACGAGAATGAGCATGTTGAAATTTGTCGAAATTCAGTTTCTGCTACACTATTTTGTACTAGTGATGATGTTCGCGATAAATAATTTTTCATACGTAACTGAAGGGATAGATTGTAACGATGTAATGAAATATTAAGAGTTAGTATTTTATCATTTTACCGGTTGTAATCACATTTACAGGATGCGATATGAACTCTGAAGACATTTTTCATTTTTACGATTACCAATAGAGAAAGAGAAAAAGCTTCATAATTAGCGGAAAAAACTGGAAAAGGTGTAAAAAAATAGTTTATCAAAATGAATTATTTAAATACGCGCAGAAAGCGACAACGTAAAAAACCTTGAACTGCGTTAAGCACATGTTCGTCAATATTCCACGGTCGGGCGTGAGTTTTCTTTGAAGCGCTCTAGTGTACTTGTATGAACGATTTTAGTTTTTATTTTTTAGCCCGAGAAAAAAACAACAATAACAAAAACCTGTAACAGAGCACTGTCCTTTTTCACGTTTATAGTACAAAGAATTGAGTCCCCTCCCACTCACATACGCACACAACCGTGCTCCGGACTGAGATACAACATTCAAAAATTTCTTCAGATCTGAACTATAAAAGTCTGGAAAGAATAAAATGAATATAAAAAAAAGAAAAGAAAAAGTAGATTAGATGTAAGATCAATAAATATGAAGAAAGAGGTATCAGCTATCAAATTACAAACAGAATCGAAACAGCAGATTCCAACAAAGATTAAAAAAAAAACAAAACAAAAACGCCGATGAAACTGAAAGGGACTATTCTGTAGAAGGAATAAAATGTAACAGAGGAAACAAAAGGAGAAAAGATGAATCGTCGAAGACTGCTTTAGATACGACGCAAAAGAGATGCAACGTCGAACACAAAATGAAGTAGACGGAATAAGAGGCGAAGGAAAAAAGATTGAGAAGAGAGATAAGAAATGTACAAATGAAGTAACAACAGGAAGAATCGATAAAAGACGAGTTTAGAATCGACAATTAATAAACGAAAACGAATATATAATAAAAACAAATGGAGAATTATTTTACAGAGATTTAAAAAGGAGAATAAATAAAGCTGATGTATAGGAGAAATTATTGCTGAAAAAGGAATCGATGGCAGAAGTCGAAGGTTGCAAGAAGACAACTAATAACCGGAATTAATAAAACGAAAAGGAAATCGGAAGCCAGTGTTACTTTGTTTGCATATCCCGGAAAAATACTCATACTCGCCTGGAGCAGTAGAAGAATGCAGAAACAATTACTATTGATGCGTGTATTTTTCTTTTTTTTATAATTTCGAATTTCTCTTCTCTGAAAATAAAAAACCTCGCATGAATACGGATAACTATTTAATTCGATAAAACCGTTTTAAAAGTCGTAATTGCTTTTGGCGGTCTAATGGTTCGATTATAATTTACCGACGACAATTTTTTTAAAAACGCCTTCCTGTGTTGCCGGGAGCGTGACGGAAATGGTTAAAATACATCAGAACCTGAGGTACTGGTAGAAAAACAAAAAAATTAACCCTCAGGGCTCGTATCAAGGTATGAAGAAAATAGGAAAAAATCCCTAATAGATCTGTCCCATGTAAAAGTGTTATTTCAAAAAAAGTAAAAGCAAAGGGGTCAACGGAAGTCATCTCGGCAAGCAGGTGACATTCAGCGAATGAAACAACTTCATGAACAAAAATGAATTCAGACTGTTTTCGACATTTGTCGATTTTTAATTAAGCATTTGGTCCGATAACAAGTTTAGACAAAGAATGGTGTGAGAATTTCCCATGTTAATTTAAGGATAACTATATAACTTACATTTACATACTACACAAATTAGAAACAACGACGTCTGATTTTTAGCGCACGTCATTTTTCGGGTTTTTTTTTCTTTTTTTTGAACTTTTCGCTAATTTTGAAAGTTTCGTCGTGGAAATGAAATTAGCGATCTTTCCATTAATATATATATATAATTATATGAGATCATCGGAAAACAAAATATTTTTTTTGAAAATTTCGAGCTTTCGGCGCCCCGAAGGGCCTAAATATTATACTTAGTTCTAAGCTTGACTACAGTTTTCCTATAAAACTATAAAGCGGTCCTTCTTTATGCATACGTTTGAGACAGGTTTTTTTTGTTTTTTTGCTTTTCTCTTTACTCCTCAGGCTATTACTTACGCGAACGCCCTCTTTTTCTGCTGTTTTTGGCCCGAAAGGAGAGGGGGGTTTAAATATTTTTTAACCGTAATTTTTTGATTTTATGAAAGAACTTCTGCGATTTAATATTTTGAATTTCTCTTTCGAAGGACGGGTTATATCTGGTGATGAGATATGAATTTTTCAAGGATGATTCTTGAGGTCGTTTTAACATGCATATCATATATTTTTGACGGTTCGCCGAGTAATTAGTTTGAACTTATAGATTGTCATAGATCTACTAATAGTAATTTACGATCCAATTTCGAAGTTTACCAAAAGAAGTCAAACCGTTCGTGAGTACATTATACGTGTATCCTAAAAACGAGGTTGGCGTGAAAAGAAACCGATCAACGGAGGTGTGATTACACCGAACGAAGAAGGTAAATATAATATTAATAATAACAATAATCGAAATCATCAAAAATCAGAATTAAAATCGTTTATTAATATCGCTAAAGCTAAAAAAAAAACAAAAAAAAAAACAAAAAACAAAACAGAAAGGTGTTAACGCCAATAGTGGGAAAGAATATTCAAATTTAAAAACTTGCAACAAAAATTAGAAAATGTATATATAAAACCGAGAGTAACATAAATAATTCCGGAAATGTAAACAAATCAGAATCCGATTTAAACGTATACAAATATAACGAGAAATTCCGTCTAAATGTATAAATACAAAAGCTGAAAGTCTCTCTCCCTGCAACTATATACATTTACAGTTTCAGTATAGATCCAAAATATTTACATTAGACGAATTGCCCGAATATAAACAAAAGAAAAAATATTAATTCAAAATTACGTGGGAACCGGAAAGGTGTATAAACGAAACAGAATACAATTTTTAAATATAAGAAGTAGAACGAAAAGTATCTTGCCGCATTTACACACACTTAAATTTCAAATATACAAAGATAAGAGAAGAAAATAAAAATAAAGCAACATTAATTATATTATCCTTTTAATCACACTGATAAGAATAATAAATAAACAAGCAAATAACAAAGTAAAGAAATGGAATTAACAAATGAACACATCGATTACGTGAAATAAATAGCGATAAGTACAAAGCTCGCTGCTTTGTTTTAAAATAAGCTTCATAAGATTCATAATTTTATTATTTTCTAACATATCATTTGAAAAATTTAATCATATTTCTTTTTGTAAAATTCTTTTATTAGAATTGGAATTCATTAAATGAATACTCTACTCATATATTCTCAGCTTGCATTCTTCTATATTTACTACACGACCTTCGCCCGTTTTGCTCATCTTATTCCACCTTTTTCTTCTACTTAATATAATCATAATAGTAATAACATTAATAATAATAATAATAATAATAATAATGATAATATCAAGTTAAATCATTTTTATTATTATTAATATTGTCACGAAATCCATTGGTATAGCGCGCTATTTGTGCACAGCTCCTAAAGCGAAAGAAGTCCGAAGTTGAACGAAAATATTAATCCGGCAATTTATAAGCATAGATCGAAATACAACAAAACGAGAAAAACAAGAGAATTTTAAACGATGAAATACAATAGCGTTCTTTGATAAAGAGTTATTTACTCGCGTAAACCCATTACGTGTGTATTTCCTATTTTTTTCTCTTTTACTTGAAATTAATTTTTTACATTTACCCTTTCCTGCAGTTCTTATATATTATATATTGATACATAAAAAATAGACATAATTACCGAAATGACAAAGTAATAAATAATAATAAATAGAGGAACCTGACAAATTGATTCGGTTAAATATTTTTTACAGCCGCATTGCAAGATTAAATATATATATATATATATATTTATATTTATATATAAAAGCATAAACTGAAAATCGATAGAAGGACGTCGGGGGAGGTGATACAATGCACGCAAGAAGCCCTATACCAGTTTTGACCGATTTTGAAGGATGTACCGTGAAAAATCTCGCCTAAAAGTTAAAATACTATTGAAAAAAGAGTTAAATCCGATTTTATATGCGATTATAGCGGAAATAATGACGTGAACTTACACAGTCTAACGGTAGACGAAGCATTCGAAGGAATAAAACGATGAAACTTATTACGCGATAAGAAATATACAGGCCGGGCAGAGGAGTGGGGCATTGGAGCAAATTAGAGTTACATTTAGTAAGTTTTTCCGATTTTAATATCTTCGTATAATTTTAATAAATCCACTACAGCGTAGTCATCGTTAGTGTGTAAGCGATATTTCACATTGCACATTCAAGCGAAAAGAGTCCCCCCCCACTCGCACGCCAACAAAAAAAGATGATGAGATGCCAGGGCCGGTATCGCGGGCAATCTCGAACTTTACGCTAGTACTATAGCTTGCCGTGTAATTGCTCTATTCGCTAGAGACTCGGAGGATAGAAGTTAGCTACGTTTCGTAATTAACAGCCGGCTTCTATCTTTGCATATTAAAATAATCGGCAGGCAGCACTGAAAATCGGCTCCGGTTAACGAAATATCCCCGAAGGATCGTAAATTTAAGCGCTAGCGACCGACCAGGGTTGCAGATTTCAGCCGCGATTGGTCGCGATTTAATCGTCGCGCGTCCGCCTGCCTCGCCTACTAGATAAACGAACGTGATTCCGATGATGAAACGAGGCGCAACTTTTGATGCAGTCGCAGTCACCACTGCTTGCGATCGACTCGGCCGATGATCGGTGGTCGTCCCTTGTTTCAGATGGGTTCGCATGTTCCTCTCCGCCCCGCTCGCCGGCCCCTATTTAATATTTAAATAGCCGGTCGAAATATAAAATCCGGTAAAAAGTGCGACGGAAGAGAAGAAATAAATGTTAAAGAGCGCACGAAGGAACGGGCTGGAACGTTTCTGGTATACTAATTGTACGAGATATGAAGGATGATAAATAATTCTGCATCGAGGAAACAATGCGAGCAAACTGTTAAAAGTACAACGCACAATGCGTACGAGATACTTGTGCGGCAACACAATAGATGGGAATTATGAAGTGTTCCTTTTTTCTTGCCTGTATGATCGTCGTTCGCGGCAACAATATGTAACGCATCAATCATTTTTATCTAGATCTCACCGTTCTACATTGTTCGACCGTTGCGCGACCCACTGCTCGCATTAGGCGCTAATAAATTTCTCGCCGAACACCTCGAACATGAATTTGACGTCGTTGCTCGAATAAAGCGAACTTCTGGAAAAAAATTGAGCGCCTAATCTTAAATTTTTGCCTCTAAGCTTCTGCAGCTGCACGCTTCACTCGTGGCTGAAATTCTACAGTGATTATTATTCGTTCACAATCTATTTGCCAAATGATTGCAAATTTAAGCCACGAAGGATTACTGTTATTAGTTCGGTTAATCGTTTTTTTTCTTTTCTTTCCCCCATGGGGGTATACACTTATATATAGAAGTTTCATTGTGAAGTTAACAAAAAAAAGCAATTAGAAAGATAACGTATTGTCGGCTACAATTTTCACCGAACGAAAAAGGTTCTCGATGTAAAGAAGGTAATCAATAAAACGATATATAATTCGTAGACATTTTGTGATTATAACTTCACAAAAACAATATGCGCTTTTAAATATAAACAATATCGCATCAGTCGATTAAATCATGGACGAACAAACTTTCACATGCACTGATTGTAATTATATTTTCTAAAAGTGCGGATTATTTTATAAAATACAACGATAATAATAATAATAATAATAATAATAATAATTTTTTTAGAAAAATCGGTTCATTTCTCTCTATTATATGTTATTAAAAACATTTCGGTCATAGTTTTTCTAATTGGCCAAAAAATCAAGAGGAAATTACTATTTTTAGTTGTTTCCGACTATTTCATTTGTTATTTTGAATATTTATATAAAGAATAGGATGCTACTGAGCGAAAAATGTCCAGATAGAACACTCTGCGCGTTAGGAATGTCGCAAATATTTTGTCGCAAATATTTTGTCGCAAATATTTTGACGCAAATACCGCACAATACGGCAAAGGAGAAAATTTGAAAATGCATTCTACGTCAGAAAGTACGTTCATTATCTCGACACTGATGCTTTGTGTCGTAAGATTTCCAATAAGCTCGACCGAACAAATTTAAAGATTGCGTGAAAAAGTAAGTAAACATTTTAGACAAAAAATCTTTTCGTCTATATTTCACATTTGCATTTTCTATATATTTAACTTCGGAAAAGACTAGAAAAATATGATTATAATTAGTGAGGTTTAGCGAAAATAAAGGACACGCGGCAAAGCAGAAGTTGCAGAATGGCTTTTTGGTCCTTTTTAAATAATAATAATGATAATAATAATAATAATAATAATAATAGTTTTTGAACTATTCTTGGCTGAGCGTGCACAACAACATACTCCTGTACTTAAGAAAAAAAAAAAAAAAACGAATTTTTAAATTACTATTTATTTTAGAGTCAGTCACAAGTTATTAAATGTCCTTGTTACACGGATAAATAGAACGCAATCTGAACGAGCAGTAGTATATTGCTCCCTTCGAGGCAAGTTTATATCTTTTAAAAGATTTTTTCGTTCTCTTCTTTGTCTTTCTTCCGTCTCTTCCGACTGTTTTTAGATAAAGTATTATTACATTTAGGAGCCTAACGGAATATTTTTCCATCGCGCTGTTAACAAAGCCGTCAGAAATGCGTATAACGACCAGCAATTAGGAAGGCTTTACTGCCTCCAGTTCTTCTGCAACTGTTACCACGGATGTACACTATCGAATACGAGTGAGTATCACGTGTCCCTTTATAGAAAATAAAGTAGCTGTTGCAGTCCAGTATATAGTCCAGTTAGCGGCGGATGTGTGGTGACGAAAAACTCATATAAGTAGTAGACGCTTTAGCATAAAGTAGGGTCTTTGTCGCTGCTGAAAACTTAAAAAAAAAAGCCCTTAATCAGCTGCCGCGTGAGACGTAGTTGGTAAGCCAGTGGGGTATTTCATTCGGTTAGAATCGAATCTCGCTGCAGCACATTGTAACTTGCAAAAATTTCACTTGCGCCCCGAGTTAATTGACGCGCCCAAAATAAAAAAAATAAAGAAAAAAAAACCAAGAAAGTAAAAATCCCTCCGAAGCTAAGAAGAAAAAAGAGAGATTAGTGTGGTGTACGTCACACAGTCTGCCTAAAATAATATCAATTAGAAATTAATCGTTATAAATATGACTGAACGAGCTTCGCACGATTTCTCTTCTATCGCGATTGTAGTCATGTTGAAAAAAATACGCGGATTGTAATGTGAGAGACCGTTTTCGAAGCTGGACCGGGGGGCCGGAGAAGCACGGGGGGGGAGATGAAAAATTAAAAACGGCAATCGTGGAAACGCGAAACAATGATCTGGAGCTGCGCAAGCAAGACTGTCCGAGTAATAAAGTGCGTGCGATGGCCGACAGCGTTTCGGAGGATGAAGCGCACGTTCCATTTATATGATGCAGGTGAGCGCTGTCCGCAGATAATGATAATAGGACAAGGACAACGAGATAGGCAGGCAGCGGCGAATGGAAGATGATTCGGATTTGGAGCTTTCGGCGACTGCCTATGGACCCCGGTGCTGCAGTAAGTGAACCGGTGATTAAAAGTAGTGTTCTGGTAGGCACAACAGGTTGCAGCGCGGCGGAAAAAATACGACCAGCCGAACTCGATACAAATGCGAGAACGGAGAGATGAGAAAGAGACGACATCATTATGCAGATGCGCGTGCATGAAGATTGGAATGGAACTGGCGGAGAGAAAGGGTACAAGGACGATGACCCGTTCAAGTGCTACAGCCAGCAGCCGGCTTAGGAAAAAGCCGAATCGGTAATTGTTATCGTACAAAATTGATCTGAGGCATTTTTTTGTTCGGGCAACTGCACCCCTGGCGGCGGTACGACCTACAGGTTAATAATTCGTATTTTTACTTTGAACGTTTATCGGTGTTTTACTCGCTCGCTCGCGAATTATTCTAATATTTTTCTTTTTGTTATTATTATTATTTTTCAGGTCATTTTCTTTCTTTTTTTTTTTTAAAAAAAAGCGAGTGTTGTAAAATAACTTGAAAAATTTGAAACATTGCGCATAGAAGAAAGAGTAGTTTTAAAAGGAGATCAGATTCCTCTAGTAGTTCTTTCACTCCTCTGCCAAAAAAAAGAACAAAACTCGAAAAAGAAAAAAAAAAAAAAAGGAATAACAGTGACACAATTGGAATGTTTTTGGATCTTCATAAAGCCGGATGAGGTGTTGCAGTTGCCGACACTCCAGAACCGCTTTAAAACTATAAAAATGTAATACATATTTTTGCAAAACATTTCTACCTTTATTATTTAGCCGTTTGACGTGTATAAACTAACGTCGCTAATCTTGAAAAAAAGGAAAATTATAATTTATATATTTATAGCCGAGATGTCCTTTTCGCAATTCGGCTAGTGGGAAATCGAAAGGGCGCACGATATTGTGTACTTTTGAGGATCACACACCTTTGTGTAGAGTTAATTCTCGTTCAACCAAAAAAAAACAAAAAAAAAAAACGTGTCTTTTACGCGTTAAAATTAATTCATCGACGCTGGCCTTTTTATCATCAGCTCTTAGACTGAGGATCAACCGAAAAAAAGCGATCGATCGAGGAGTAATTCTAATCGAAAACGTGCGCCTTCTACTAAAGTAAAGAGTAATTGCCATACACCCTTGATTGTGAAGCTTCTCATATTATGCCCAACGTCGCTAATTAATATTAGGCGAATTGTCTTCTAATACGCGTTAAAATTAATTCGTCGGCGTTAGCTGTCGAAAGTATCAAGTTATCGCCAGAATGCTCCTTATCATCGGGCCCTAATGAAATCACTAAATAAGCCGGGTAGTTCCGTATGTTTTTGTTGTTTTTCGATTGATTCGAAAAACTTTTTTAATTTTTCGATTATATTCGGGGCACTAGCTCCGGTCATCGTTGTTTTCTTCTACAACGTCGGAGGACATGGTGCGACATTTCGAAATGAAACTGGACTCGGAACGTTTTAATGAGAAACAGCGGAAGGTGCGACGGAGAATTTCCGTTAGGAAACGGTCGCGTGTGGGACGCGCGCACTCTGTTGTCTTTCGGTCCGAACGGAGAGACGCTCTCTCGGGCGTGCATAATATCAGACGGGAATTTTAATTAAGTTAGAAGAAAAAAAAAAAAAAAAAAAAAAAAAACCAAAAAAGAGAAGGAAAAATCGAATTTCCCATCGAAGAAGAAAACGCAAAGACGACAAGAAGCGTGTACGAATGGGAGCAAAATTAATTTTCCGAAGAGATAAATGAAGAGAAAAACGCAATAAACGGAAGAATAGCAGAAAAAGTAAAGGACAAGCCGGCAGAAAGAAGAGGAAAAAATGGAGCGAAGAAATTTACGACATCTGCGGGAACGGAGGAAAAATTATTGGAATTTAAAGTCGAATTTTCATAATGAACTTGAGCGTTCGCGCGCCCTTCCTCGATCTAGGGCGCTAACACATTTCTCGGCTCGCGACCCCCCCCTTCTTCCCCGCAAAAAACACCTAAAAAAAAAAACACCTACTCGGTCAAAAAGAAAACTTCAAAAAAGAAGAAGAACAACACAACTCAAAAAAACTCAAAAAAGTATAAAATTTCATTTCAAAGTTAATCTGACCGTCGCCGCACGCAGCGCAGTGTGAAACTTCTACGGAAGCGGACCAGCACTTGCCCTCCATCGTCGTTTCCCGGTCGGATCGCGTAGCAATTTCCATCAAGAAGGCCCCCACACACACCTTTATTCATTTCTCACGCCGGTGCCCCAGAAGAAATTCGACTGGGGTTCGTTTTTAATATAATATGTAAATTAAGCGAAATACCGCAAATAATATAATCCGGCGAAACATCTTGAGAATATTATTAAAAAATTTTGCAAAAACAAAATAACCGCACTCAACTGCAGTCGTTTTTATTTTCGAATCATCCTTCAGACGGATAAGATCAAAAAAAAACCAAAAAAAAGGAAAAAAACACAAAGAGAAAACAACGATGCCGCACTGTTTTTTCGCGGTATTTTCTACCCGGACTTTTTCTTATAGGAAATGGTGGAAAAAAATTCTAATTACGACTAGTAGTGCTTCAATTTTCCGACTCTATTTTCATTTAACTAATCAAAACATAAATATTAGTGTGAAACAACGTGGAACGGGAAATAACACAATTCGTACGTTCGGGAATGAAAAATTAATACGAATATAAAAAATCGGTTAATATAAAGCGATATATTACGAAAGTTTAAACTGCGCCGATGGAGATTATCGTTTAAGACTAGATTATTCTTAATTAAATTACTAATGCGCTTCCACCGAGTTTATTTATCAGTTCTACATTTCATAATGTTCAAATTTGTGTCAATATTGAAATTTGTCTTTATTCGTGTGGTTTTACATGATCTGTCACAGACGACACTATGATTATTCTTATTTTTATCGCCTTTTATTATTACTATTATTATTATATTCCGCCTTAATCTTTTTTTTTTCCTATTACATTTCCTTCGTCTTAGTAGAGGAAAATTTATAAAATTACATTTCTGATAGTACACACATAGTATTAAAAACCACACAAAGAAAAAACAAAAACACATTCGAAACTGCCTTCACGATGATCTTGCTTTCCGTAATTTTTCGGTTTGCCGTTTGGTTATGCGATTTTTTTTCCGACAACATATCTTGCAGTGTAATTTTCTCCAACACCGAGCAATAATGGGGCATAATCCAATAAGTCAAAAACAATAAACAAAGAGAATATATTAAAGTTTGACATTGTGCGATGGTAGTAACGTACATCTTTTTAAATTCGTGTTTCGAACATAGTCAGATCGATCGACTAAATCGCCACCAGTTCACCACCTCACAATCGATTTTATTAACGGATACATTCCGGATATATGAAGTCGGTTTCTTCTTAATCTGGAACCGATCCGGCATAGATTTTTACAAAGAACAGGTGAAATGTCGGGGAAATTCGAACCTTTACGAAGTTGGCAAGTATACGCAGTTGCGAAATCGTCAGCGTACTCTTTCTGCAAAACAAACGACCTCACTCTGAGCGACATCAAAAACTTAAAAAGAAAAAGATAATTATTTCTATCTTTCTGCTTTTTAGTAACACATTCCACACTATATTACATGTAAACTAAGTCACATGGATATCCTTCAGAAGGTATCATGGATATTGTGAAGTTAAGCTTTTCATAATGGTACTAAGCTCAACGACACTATTGAGAGTAGGGGAGCCAGTTCCCTTCTACTTTTGGATTATCCGCCTTTACCTTCCCAGATTTCTCCGGTACCCAATTAGCTAGAACCGAAATAATTCATAATTACGTTAGAAACTAATTTGAATAATTTTAAAAAGTTGCTAGTTCTTTCGAATTTGATTGTACGACGATTCCGGCGATTCAACCTATTTCGGTTGCCACTCGTTCACTAACACTAACTTGGCGGACAACAATTAATTATAACTGAAATAAAACTAGCGATAAATATAGCATAAGATGCGAAACAGAGACCCGTATAAAAAGCCCTAGAAGAATTACCGCGTATAATCACACATACTTTTACGCGCAATATGTAACGAACACGAACGAAAATATAATTTTAACTCGTCCGTTTCTCCGCGACGACTTCGGTCGCTAATCCAGTAGACAGTTGCAAAGTCAGTCTGTTCAATTCCCTTCCTTCTCGTTAATTTCTTATCATTTTTACAATCGGAACAGCGAACTTGTTTATTCTTATCTTCTTTTCCTTTTTAATTAATGGCTTTGTGAATAATTTTAATACATACTGCAATCGTATTTATCTACGTTAATCTCTTAATATAAGAGAAACTTCGTGCTTTGCTTTACTGTACTTATATCTTATTATTTCGTAACGTAATTAATTATTGATATTATTAAATAATTCTTTCTGAAGGACGTGCAGGACCATACGCGATCATCAACGCAAAAAGTGCAAGACTATTCAGTAACAGAAAATCCGTCAACGGCGATACAAACTAACCAATCGACGCAATTCCCCGAGTGAGTATAATAAGTAAAGAGAGTCACAACAATATATTATTATACACTATATAAATATAAAGTAGTAAAGTAAGTCTCATATATATCCTTGATACTCATGTACAGTCCTGCATTTACACGCACACGGGTACACATGTATAAAAGTAATAATAATATCAGCGATAATATCATAATTTGTATTTTCCGCATTGGAATTATCCGAAATTGTTACAGCTAAATGTTTCTCGCGTTTATCGAAAGTTAATATTTTCATTTTTAATAATATCGCAAAATGTTCTCCAACACATGCACATCTCTTAAATACAAAATATATTCGCAATTAGAATTACAATTGTCAATATATGTTTCGCGTTCAAAAGTGTAATTTTCAATTTATTAATACAGTAATCAAACACAGAAGTGGATGTAATTATGTGTACACATATTGGCGAGTGGTAAAAAATGCCGGAATGCGGCGAACATGACTTTTCAATTTCGACAGAACCACTTTTTCCTGCGAACAAATAAACTCCTCGCTAATGGCTTCTCTAATATTACATACTAGTTACAGAGAAATAACGTGTCCACTGACACGGAGCGACACAGGTCTAAGATGGAACAAAGCTCAGAACAACTGAGAAATAGAGAATTTATCGGGACGGGGAAAAGCGACTAAGAAAAAGGAGTCAAAAAATAAGCCGCCATCGGCGAGAGGGGATGTTCTCAAATTTCTATTCATCAAGGGTCGAAGTGAGATAATGATCTGCTTTATTTTCACTTGCCGAGCCTCGCGGAACCCGCTCAACTCGGAAGCGAGTTGCCGCTTTCCCATTTTCATTTCTCCCCATCATCAATCATAGAGAGTAACAGCCAAGCAACAGTATCGTTGCACGCCGTGCCAGCACAAGCGAAACGATAAGGACGAAAGAAATTCCCCCCGGACCGGACCGGACCGGACCGAAAAGCAACAGCAACATGTGGTGTTTTTCAAACTGAGATGAATTCGAACCCAGCGCCTTCGCCGATACATTAAAAGTTGCCCGGACGGCGGTAATGCAACTTGCTCGCGATATCCTTTTCTAAATAAAACTCTCGCGACAAATTACTTTATAACGACCTCGCCTGCTGTCTCTTCCTTCGGTTGACTGTTAATTTTTCGTCTGCAGCAGTGAACGCATCTCGTGACGTTCTCTCGATCGTTTATCGAAAGTGAACCGCGTCCTTCATTTTAACAAGCGATAAGGCGATCAGAAAGTCTACGACTTTTTTTTTTTTTTTTGTCTTTTGGTAAGTACCATCTGTTTAAATCATGAGAGGAAAACAAGGTTCCCCCGGCAGGAGTTTATTTTTTTTATATATATATATATATATATATATATATATATATATATATAGAATAATAATATATATACACATATATATATGTGTATGTGTATATGTATAGAGGACCTGGGGACGGAGCTTTGTCGGGATCTATTCTGAACTTGCGAATCAAAAAAGTATTCATGAGTTTTGCGCGAACGTTTAAAAATATTGCAATAATGCGTTATTTTTTAAATATTGAAACATTCCGCGTTACATGAAATATTGATAAGTGGAAATATTTTTAATAATTAATTATTACGCTACAAAGACATCAGTAGTTGCGTGTTTTAATTGGCGCAGTAAGTACAATCTTTGTGTAAATATCGTGAATAAATTTGGTTCATTGCGAATCGACGAAAAGATAAAAAAAAAAAAAGTTATAGACTTCCTGATCGCCTTATCGCTTGTTAAATTAAAAAAAAATGCAATTTACCGAATGTTTTATTTTAGACGATTGAAAAAATAATTACTTATTACGTAATTTTCTAATTAATTAATGCGGAGCTTATTTACTTAGTAATTACGTACATTTATCAGATTTAAGTTTGGCTATTAAAGATTATACAAAAGCATTTGACCTACTGGATTACGTCCGAGAAACACTAAAAAAATCAGGGACTTTTGAAAAACTGTGCGGGACTGATAGAAGATCTGCATTCTGGAATGACGGCTAGGATAGTTACAGGGAGAAACGCAAATTATTTTAACATTGAAAGAAGGCTAACAAATTTCGCCAATCCTGTTTATTACGACATTGGAAGAAATTTTCAGGAAATTAATGTGGGAGAAGAGAGGGCTGGATGTGATACGAAATAATTTGCCAGTGATGTACGGGCCTCACAGTAGGAAATCAAACGATATAGAAAGCTGGCTTGATAAGAAACGTCCACACGAAACAGAAATATGATCTAAAGGACGTACCGGAAACATGTGTCAATGGTGAATGGGGTAGAAATGGGGTAGAAATGGTGGAAGAAGCTGTTTACTTTCCGGTATCAAATTATAACATTACGCAATCGAACAGGGAAGGAAATAAATCGCGGAATAACATTGACTCGGAAAAAATTTTGCTCATTAAACTGTGTATTTAAAAAATATCTTACAGTAATAAATTAAAAAGTATTAAATAATAGTGTCTGCCCGCTCTTACATATGACAGCAAAAATTGGCCGCTAACGAAAGTAATTAATAAATACGATTCGAATAACGCGAACTAAAATGATGATAGAAAGATTTATCTCAGGTATCAAAATCAAAATTGGACTCGATGTGATTAAGAGCAAGCTGAAATATAAAAAAATTTTTATCCGAGCAGTAAATAAGCTAAAGTAAAGAAAGGGGGAGACAAAAGGTAAGATCGGAGGACGATATATGGTCGTGACTTGGACATAGTAGCTCAAAACCACATATATGCAGTTTTGTTAATAATACATAATATACAATTTTTGCTCGTATTTTAATATATATATATATATATATATATATATATATATATATATATATATATAATATAATATAATATATATATATATATATATATATATAAACTCGGCCATTTTGGCATCGCAAGAGGCCGTTCCCCTTCATCCCTCTTGCTTTCATTTCTGCCTCTTTCTCTTCTATACTTTGCATAAAAACAACTTAACACACTACAATGCATATAAATAATACAATTTTGGCCTTTCGATCGTATTATTAAATTAGTAATTTAGTCTTTACATGCTTCTCCCCCTATGGAGTGGGACTTCTTATTCAGCAACCTACACAGTAATAAGAAGTGTATTCATTATGTTTCCAAAAACGAAAACCGCCACGACCGCAAAAGTGAATTGCGGACAAAGAATATGAATTATGCGCGAATAAACATTTATACGACGAACGTATAACCCCTCCTTTTGGGAAGTCGGTAAAAATTGAAATATAACATAAAATTGGAATATCTTTTTGGACATTTTTTCTAATGGGGGCCGACCTAAGAATTACGTTGTAATTAATTATATATATATATATATATATATATATATATATATATATATATATATATCTATTATATATATATATATAATAGATATATGTATAAAAATATGATTTTCTAGTTTAGAGTGTGCGGAATTTTACTTCTTCCAGGTCCGAAAAACCTATTTCCCTCTATTTTTCTGCCAGTGTGCGTATCATCTTATGGATTAGGTTGCTCCAAATGCTGGTACAAAGCCACATTTTGGAGTGTAAAATCGTTTCCGGGCTGCAGTATATTTGACATCTGCACATGCTGGAGTGAATGCATTATTCTAAAACTGAGAATTTTAAGTAGATCACTTTGTAATCGTCAGCGTGAAATTTTATAGGCAACGCGAAGAAGTATATTTCAAGGTTTGGTGCGAATCATTTCTAATGGTAGCGATATATTTTTTTTCCCGGTAATTAACGAAAGCTGCATTAGCGCTGTTGCTAGTGCACGAAAAGCCGGACGCGAACCAATTCGTATAATCCAAACAAGAGTTGCTGTGTCGCGTGGCAGATTATTACACTGTTAAGGTGAAACCTTTTACGCTAATATATCACCGGCGGAAAAAGTTGGAAAAAGCGATGAGGAAATATCATCTCGCAGCGAACGACGAACCGGGCAAGGTCTGGAAACTTCGAGAAGAGCCGACTTTAAAAAACAGCGAAACTCTCTACAAAGTTAAAGTTCATTTGTATTCAGCAATTTCCAGTCCCGAGAGTTTTTTGGCTTTTTTTTTTTTCTTTTCTGGTTATTTTTTTACTTGATTTTCTTCTTTTTGCATAAAAATATATGTATATATCTCATTTTTATGTGCATACATATATTAACAATATATATAAATATACATGTGTCTGTGTATGTATGTGTATTATTCGTTATATAATAGTAGTTGGCGAAGAAGTGCACAAAAGAGTAGCGGTGTTTACCGATTAAGGAGAGCTGGCTAGGTGTTGCGGAGTGCGGGGGAATTTCGGAGGGCGGCACGGTAGAAAAAACGGTCTGCAGAGATGTTGTTATCTAAGAAATGGAAGTGCGAAGCGGGGATGGGGTGAAAAATGATGCAGAACTCGGGATTAACATAGGCACGGTGGCAGACGGGCGCACGAATACCAGACCGTATTTCTGATAACGTTCCTCTAAATAAATCGTATTCATTTGACATTATCCGAGCCTCGGAGCGGCCGTACGCTGCCAACAACCAACACCTTCGCAGTCGCGAATTCGCAATTTTCGGTTGCAGCAGCTGAATTTTGCCAGCGAACAAACGGTATTTACATTTTTTCCCGACAAGCGGGGAAATAAGCCGGCAGTCGAAATCCGACGCTACGCCCTGCGCTCCTATTGTTGTTATCACTTGAGGCAGCCAGCGGGAAAAGTCAACAGTCGTTCCGTTCGCTCGGCTCTTCTTCCTCAGCGAGACAATTTTTATCCGACATCCGAAAATTCGAAAGCCGACTATTTTACCGCACATCTTACTCGGCATTCGTGCCTTGCCGGCGGTCAAATGGAATGAGGAATTTTCCGATTCGTTTTTCACGCGCGACACATAAAAAATTCAACAATAATTTTTCACGCCTGTTCCTCGACGATTAAAATGGCGGCGTGTTCGGTGCCAATCTCGTGCCCGGATAATTTCCTTTTTTGAAGACGATTGTTTACTTCTTTTTTTCCTTTTTTAAAAACAACAACCATAAACCCACCGTCTATCACGTATCAGACCATTACAGATCCTTTTCCGCCGACTACAACCTATTGCGTAAAATTATCATTTGACTGTTGCAAAAGAAACGAACAATTTTAAACCTTTTCGATATAGTTGGGCGCGCGATCAGATCGGTCCACGTTGAGTGGTGCGCCATTTCAGTCATAGTGATGTAATACAAATATGTTCACCGGACACACGTTATGAGAACATGCGCAGGAAACATACTAGTGTGGCCAAATGAACTGTATTTGTTCAGGCTAATAAAAAAAAACAAAAAAAAAACATACTAGTGCGCTTTAAATTGTTTATGTTGCATTATATCATATTAAAGTTTTATTTTAAAGAATATGAGCGACTTCAAATGTCTGCTAAAACAAAATTATTACAGATTTAAATTTCTAATAGACAAAAAAAAAAAAAAAAAAAGAAATAAGATGCATGCGGACTAGATAATAAATCTTTAATCAGTCGTCTGCGGAAGAAGAATTTTTGCAGTCTTAAACCGGCTTCATTTCTTGAAATTGTACTTATTGCGTAGATTTCATATAAACAATAAAAAGACTCACCATAACAAAAAATAATATATTTCTGGTTACGTTTAGTATTTTATTTATTACATAACGTATGCGTGAGTAATGCTATTAATTTATGCAGGTAAATTTTATTTTACCCCACAGTTTGTAGAAAATTAATTTGTTTTTTCCCTTTTTTTCTTTAAATATACATTCCTCGTAAAAAAGTTGAAAAAGCCTAAAAACCGATCAACCATTCCTTCTCGTAATTAATAAAATCTCTTTTAGGACCGTGGTTGATTCGTGATTTGCAATGGCATACATTCAACCCACAAATCAATATATATATATATATATATATATATAAAACATTTGAATATATATATATATATATATATATAAAACATTTGAATATATATATATATATATATATATATATATATATATATATATATATATAAACTAAACTAAACAGCGGTATCTGTAGCATATATAATATATATATTCGATTTTCATTTTTGTTGCTTGAATTGTCGTGATTCGCCAGAGAAGTCTATCACGATGCAGAAAGGCTGTGGATAAAGTGAAATTGTAGATTGTCTTTGCGTGGATCGAAAGCGAGAAAATGTAACCGATCAAAACAGCCACGTCTGTGTCTATATCTGAAATCGTGTCGTCGTGCATACCTTTTTTTTCTAGACCAACAGAAATCACCTGTCAGTTATTCGGAAATTATGACATAAAATATTCCTCGAAAATCATTATTCAGTTAAGCTTCGTATTTTGATGTTACTATTCGGTTTTTGTATAAGTCAGTATTAACCGAATTCCATAGCAAATTATTATGTAGTTTGTGCTTTGGTTTCTTTTAAATTTTTGAAAACTCAGTTGGTCCGCTGGCTATTTTTCTATTATTCACGATGAAATGTTTATGTTTTAATCAGTTACAAAATAAAAAATTTCACCAATTGTAATTATATATATATATATATATATATATATGCATAAGTCCCAATTCGTCTGAAAAGTAATCGGGCTAACTTATATAAGAGGTGGTGGTAGCCTGGTTGGGAAGTTGGAATAGTAGAGAAGAAAGAGAATTTTCCGAAATAATCATCTCGGAAAGCAAAAGTTATGAGGAGAGGCTAGTACGGTTGCTGAAATGGAAGTGGTATGATAGTTTGAATGAGTTTCGTGGTGTCCCAGGATAGTAGTGCAGATCATCTCGGTGGTAAATCCGGTAAGAGCAACTCCAGCAGACACCGTTAAAGCCTGTCAAAAACAGAGCTTGGTAACGAAGCCGGTTTCCCTTGGGACATAAGTAACTGGAACTGTTCAAAAATCTCCCGCTACATCCATCCTGTTCGCAGATTTCAAATCCCTATCCACGATTACCGTTGTCAGTTACAATTTTTCCTCTCTGTTCAATTTCCGCTTAATAAACTACGTTAGCATTTTGTACATTTTCAACATTTTCTTTTGTGCAGTCTGCACATTCTGTGCCGTTTCCGCGCCAAATTAAAAACGAAAAAGTTGTTAACTCGAGATAAGTAATAATAATTGCGCGCTAATTTTACAACGATGAGAACATTTAAACGTCAGACTGTTCCATTCCACGTATACTTCATTTTAATGTCGAATGATCGATTTAACGTAGAAGAAAACGCGTGCCTTATCCGGAGATTTCTCAAGTGTTTTCTGGGCAGGGTGCTATCCAAATTTGATACCAGTGCAATTTCTACGCAAAAAAGAACTGGTAACATTACAGACGGTTGGTACTATTTTTAAGGCTGAAAGACGTAGTTCCCCCTATGTGGTACACGCGATTCCTACGCAAGAACACCTTGTATAACTTTTCTCATTCGATATCCAACATGCTCTTCCGCTAGCGAAAATTTTGTGCATAAAAAAAAAAAAAAAGAAGAAAGTTATTACGTCTCACACCTCACCGTTTGCATCGAACTGCGGCCGAAAACTCGAAAATTTCCCACGTCGCGAACGGCGCTTCCTCAAACTGTAATTCTTTCCCTTCTATTTCAAAGTAACATTATCGCGATTTTCCAACATGCACGTAATGTAAAATTCCGATGAATTTCGATTTTTTTTTTTTTTTAAACTTTATATAATAAGTTGATGCTCGTAAGTACTTCGAAAGACGCTAGATGACGCAATCGACTTTTTTTTTTTTTTTTTCCGTCTAAATTGTTTGTCAAATGCCGTCGCTTGAAAGAAACCATATTACATCGAAGCGAAAACCTAGGTCTACCATGCAGCTCTCGATAAGTAAGAAAACGAAAAAAATAATGTGCTTAACGCGAGTTTGTAGTAGTAAACGTTTTCGACTCTTCCCGTAATAAGGACTGATCGGATTTTGATGAAACTATAAGTCATCGTCGTTTCATCATCGGTCTTGAACAATCGGTTTAGTAGCGACGAGTGTAAGATTAAAAAGAAGAGGAAAGAAAAACAAAAAACAAATCCATAAATTCACCTATACATCAATACTGAAGTAATTAATTACGCGGAATACACTTAATAGCGGGAAATAACAATTAACAAGTGCGAAATTTTCACTTACACTCCTTGTTAACGAAGTGAGAGGGAGGGAGTGAGAGGTACACGGAAAAGGTATTTAAAGTAGGGGGTGAAAAGACGGAAAAAACAGTACGAGAAGTGTCGTAACCAGAAGACAGTAAAAAAAGCAAAGGCTGATTTCCCTTATTTTAACGGTCTGCAGTTGTTGAAAGTCGACATACGATTTTATAAGGGTTTCGTCAGTGACCTAGTATTCTGAAGATGGCGAAACTAGATTATTCTAAATTATTTACGTTTCGAACGACTTACATTACCAAAGAGAGCTATCCGAAACGTCGATAGAGTTAAAAAATATTGTGGGAGCTTTTTTAAGTTTTTGAGCCTGCTCTTGAGGTTCTTTCGACATTTTTCAAGTTTCTTTTATTGTTTGTCAGCAAGAGAGCATTAGCCCAAGAAATGGGAAGGAGGGGAGATAAATTTTTACACTCTAATGCGTCTAAGGAGAGAGGACAAAAAATAATTCAAAGACAGGAGTAACCAGAGGGAAATGAGAGAATACAAGCAGCACTGATAAGGAGTGCAGGGATACCGAGTTTTAATACAGAAGAATAGGACGATTGCTGGACAGGGAAGACCGCACATTCAAACAAAATGTGATATAAGGATCACAAGGAAAGTATAAACATTTTTCCAACATAAATCACGTATTTGAGTGTTTTTCCGTGTTTGTTTTTTTGTTTTTTTTTTTCGTCTATTTAGCCAAAAAACAAAAATTATTTCCTGCGCACGCTTCGAGGAATTTCAGTTTTTGTTGATAAAAAAAAAAAAGATGTAAATTAGAAGGAATTTCAATCAAGATACTGCTCGGCGTCTTAAATTATGCATTTACCGGTTTCTCCTGTAGGACCGATTTAAAATAAAAAAAACCTATACTACAAAACTGCCGTCGCTGAATACGGGCGATACGCGAAATGCGAAGCGGCAATTTCGGACATTTTAGTAGACGCAAACGATTAGGATTAAACAAATGATAAATCGCAGTCAATCCGGAAACGGCTAATGATCATCGAGGAGATCACATCGGGTCGGTCAAGACGCAGTCTATCAAAGCACGGTCCGCCGAGATAGCTTTTACAATGACAGTATCCGCAAGCGGAGAAGCCCGTTGAGAATACCTGGTACATCCGAGTGTCTCTTTGTAAACTCTCAGCTCCTTTGGATGGCTTCTCTAAACGACTAACTCTGACGGTCTTTTGAGATGGTGTGTCGCGAATAGTTTTAAACGGTTTTTTCAAATTAAAACTAACGTTACCGCACTTTAGAGATGACCCAGAAGTAGTCAAATACGGGGGGGGGGAGAGGGGTTTAAGCTGTTCGAAGTCAACTTGTAGTATTGGAATTGTTACCGTTAAATGGGGGGGGGGGATTTTTTTTTAATTGTTCCACGAACTGCACGGAACCGTCGAATGGCGTAAGGGGCACAAGCAGCGTGTCGTCGTTCAATGAACACAGGTTGTTCTTGTTATCATGAAATATCAGAAGAGGAGTAAGAGTAGTAAGAGCGATAATAATAGAGGGGTAGGGGATGGGGAGCAAATACTTATCTGATAGATAGGTGCCATTAAGTGTGAATAATAGTCGGTTGCCGTAGACCTAAACGCGCTGTTATTACGTCCCCATTCGGCGGTTGTACATTTTTATCGCGATAGAACGCGGAATAGTGGTTGTAATTAGTGTGATTAAAGTATTACGATAATTACGCGCGAGCAGCCGCGCGGAACTTTGAACGTCACTTCGACGTGCATCTTACAAGACCGGACAATATAATAATAATAATAATAATAATAATAATAATAATAATGGTTAATAATAGTATTAACATTGGTCCGCTGTTACATCTGACATAAAATGCGGGCAAACCACCGTTCCCTGTCCGGGCAATTATGTAGACCGCTGAAATCCGCGAGCAGCATGTTGGTACTGGTGAAAAAATGTAATAATAAGCATAATTATATTAATCGTTATCGCTGCAGTCGATGTAAACGGAAAATTGCATGTAACTAATTAGTTGAGGCGCTGGTTATTACGTTAGCAACGCTAACTCGGTAGTACAAAAAGAAGTTATCAACAAAATGGCGCGCCGCATCGATGTCTCCTCCGAAAAGGAAAATAAATTCCGCGGCCAGGATGAGCCCGAAGGAATTAATTAGAAAAATGTCGAAAACGCGATTAGGCGTCTTCGTTCTTTTTCTTTTTCACCCACATTTAAATTAAGGAATTAACCATTTCTCGACCTATGCAGTATGCCGAGCGCAAACACCGGACTTCACGAATAGACGCTGAAACAACAGTACTTTCGCATTTCTAGTTGTTGAACAATTGTGCTATTTCCTCTGCAGTCGGGTAGCTAGTTAATTTCACCTTTCCAGTTCGTATTGTAAACCAAGTCGCATGTGTTCGCGCTAGAGAGAATAATGTCGGTGGCGGGAAGAAATTAAAAAATAAGGTAAACACATTCGCGCGAAAGGAAATTGAAAATGCCTACATCAGCTCTAGATGTTATCGAAGCGGCTTTTTCCCACAAACATTATAAAAATATACACCGCGACGGTAATGACATAGATTTTCTTTTTCAGCATGTGCTCCACATATAATTACACATTACACATCTGATCACGTCCTGTTCATTACCAAGTCACGATATTTCTGCTAAACACATTCGTGACAACTGCGGTAGCTGCGACCGAACCGGAATAGTACGCGTTGCTCGCTCCGGTTCGCCTATAATTGAACACCGGATGACATATTTACTTACGATCAGCAACTGCGCGATGCCGAACGTGATTATCGTTTTTTTCTTTTTTTTTTGTTTTATCGTTTATTTATTTATTTATTTATTTATTTATTTATTTATTTATTTATTTATTTATTTATTTTTTGTTATTATTATTACGAAACCGTGCCAACTATCGTCGCGAGTTTTATTCGTGTCCTGTCATAAAAGGGGGCCATCGTAGTATCTCTATCACGGCCCGGTAAAATAATTCTGGGCCGAAGGTGAAAAAATACAGCTTTCATTTATAGGCGCGGAAATTTTCCCGCCGAAAATTCACACTCTGAATAATTCCGCGAGCGACGATACTCTTATTAGACGAGTAAGCATTTCATAGGGACACTGGTGATATTTCATTATTCAAAAGTACCCTTTATAGTTTTATATAAATTTACCATTCGAATCGATTTGAACTGCTCGATGGAGCTTTTATAAACCGAATAAAATGGCATGACGAGAAATGTAATTAGCGAATAGGATTAATTTTTTTCCTTACATCGACTGATTTCCATCGTATTTAAAATAGCTTCTCTCAAAAAACACTTACTAGTTCCTCGACAGGGAACCTACTCTTGATAATGGACAGAAACGCGTTGAACGGATAAAATTTACCGAATCTTATTAGTTCGCTCGATGTACGGAGGAATATTGTTAAACGCGCACGAAGTTATGTACTTCGGATAGGTACAAAAATTAAGTGTCCCGAACGTTTCTCCGTACCGATAGCCGATTTAATCCATTTAGTCTTCAGCAAATTTTTACCGACTGGAAATTCTATCGCCCACTACTATTTATCAGTTTTGTAGTTTTTTTTCTCTTTTGGTTTTCTTCTTTAAGGTGTACCTGCGACAATGATTTTAAGTTATAAAACATCCTATTTCCTCAACATATTAAGTCGTATCGTCCTATTTGGGCACAGCTTTATTCCGACGCAGTTCAATTCCTGCACAAGAAGGAATGAAAAAGAAATTGACAAAAAAACTGGCGTTAAGCGAAAAAACCTTTTTTTTTGTTTTTTGCTCTTAGGCTACCCCCCGTTAGAAAAAATGTCCCAATTTTATGTAACGAAAAAAGGTCCCAAAAAATGCCCTAAAGACAATAAATGAAATGGAAAAGTAAACGCGACATTGTCTTAAAAACTAAATAAAGTTTGCACCGATCTTATCGTAATGTGTTTGCCGAGCTCCCCCTAATATGCCCAATTATGCTGAAAGAGTATTAATCTTTTTTTCCTACCGTTTTTCCTCGAAATCGAATAGGACACTCTACTCTACTCTAGGAAGTAACTTTTTTAAAGCGTTAATAATTTCAATTCTGTATACGATCTTCTCTCGGCCACACTATCTCAATCGTTCGATATATCTTGATAATTTTTAGTTAAAAAGTTTTTTATCAGTATTATCATCCCGTTAATAATGTTATCCACCTTTGAAATCGCCCTTCTCTAGATCTCAACGATTCATCTACCGACGCAGCCGCCTAAACCCATTATTGCTGCTTCGTCGTGAAAAATACCAATTCGATTATTCGATATTGATAATTTTTGAGCGCCAAAGTCAAGCAAAAATTTAGGGTTAGTCTTAAATTAAAAATCAGACCGCGATACGAAGTGCATTATTAACGAGACGCAATAAATTCACACGGCGCGTATCGCTCGAAGCATCTCAACACCGTTTCTCTTCCGCCCACCATTATTCTCATCGTGACACTATCTTCCCTATTTTGTCGCTTGCGCTAACGAACCATGCAGTCTCCTCGTCTTCTTATGTTTTCGCTAATTCCACAGACGGTCTCCGCGCGGAAAGAATGCGTTCAATTAACCGGCGCGATACGGTAGACGTTTAATTTGACGGCCGCGGCACCGGGTAATGAAAATTTTAATCTGTCCGAATCGGAATGCGCAGATAAGGCGAACTGGAAGCCCTCGGGCGGCTCTTCCGGGCCGGGCCCCTTCACCTGTTCGGCAAGGGCCACGACCATTTTCTGTCATTAAGCGGCCTCGCGGATTATGCGCAGGCTCGGTAGAGCGTGCGCAAACGTAATAAATTAAGCCGAGATGCCGGCACCGTCTCATCCGTTTGACGTTCTTTCGATGGCGCAGTGCAGATAGCAGCGCGCGTCGGCAGCCGGTCGAAATCACCTTTTCCACTCCGGTGAAAAATGAAAAAATTATGCAAAATATCCGCGTGAAATATTTTTCTGTTGCTTAACGCGGTAAAAAATTCCGGAAGCAACGAGTTTTTAAATCTACCGCGTAACATCTAGACTGACTTGTACGCGCCCACAACCCCGGGCTCTCTACCTTAAGGTACGGCTCTGTTTGAAATATAATAATCTATAATGATAGAGAAGTGCGCGCAGGTTAAGAAGAAATTCGCTTTTCTTTTTTCTTTTCTTCCTTCCTTTTTCTTCCTTTTTCTCCGGGAACCTAAAGCAGAAAAATCAGATACGGGGTTCTTCTCCCACTTCTTGTTGATCTTTTTTTTTTTTTTTTCGTTTCTAGATTCCAGAGTGTGCAAACGTGCTTACATATATTTCTATATTTCAGTCTTCTCGGTGAATACCTCATGTTTAGCGGAGCCGGATGTGTTTATTTTTATTGCCATTTTTTCACTGATTAACGCTGGATAATTTTACAGATCGCAGGAATTCAGTTCAGTAGATTTCTGCGAGCTCCATTATTAGGAGCGCCAAAAATTAAAGAAAAAATTCATCGCGATTTTTTTGGTTTTTTGGATTATAAAAATGAATGTTTCGAAGGGGTGTCGTCTTTCGCGACGTTATTTTTGCCATCCGGACATTTTGAAAATCCCAGACTGAATAAATTGTTACACAATATTTGTGGCATCGCCTACGCTCACGGGGAATTTCAATGAAAAAAAGACGAGAATGCAATTCAACATCAATAGTTGAAATTGCGCGCATAAATCACAACTAAAACACCGTTCTGGGAAATTTACGAGTAGTTTGGAGAATACTCTGAATGTCAAAAAAAAAACAAACAAAAAAAACCTCTCGTAATATACGTAATGAACTTAATTTATGAAATACTTAAAGCAACCTAAAAAGTCAAAAAAAACAAAAAAAAACCTCTCGTAATATACGCAATGAACTTAATTTATGAAATACTTAAAGCAACCTAAAAAGTCAAAAAAAAAAAAAAAATCGTAAATCTCTTACGGGGAAATAAATTTCAGACACGGAAAAAAGCCAACCCGAATCGGACATTTGCGGTAGAATTTAAATTTTTTATTGTCGCAAGTGTCGCATTGTTCACAGGCTGGAGCCGTAATGAAGGAAATATACGAATAATTCGAGTAGTTTTTTCTCTAAAACACGTGGATAAATCGTTATTTTAAGTTTTATATAACCTGTAATCGATTTTTTTTTTTTTTTTTTTTTTTCGTGCAATCTCTTCAAAGTCGATTAAAGTTTTTCTTTGTCTTCTTCAACTCGGCTAACTCTTTTCCGATGTAGCGTCGAGAAAAACGTGTTAGCCGCCTTTAAAAAAAAAAAAAAAAAGCATATTTCTTTATATTATAGGTAAAGAAAATAATTTTTAAAGAATGTCGTGTGAATTATTCGACGACGGTTGAATTCGTAAGAATAAAAGTGTTGCTGGAAATTAAAAAAATGTACCGTTTAGGCTAATGTCCGCGTCGATGTAAAAAAAAAAAAAAATTAAAAGGGGTGTACCGAAATTTCGTATAAATATCACGGATTCCACCGTCGAATTCAAATATTCTACAAACGCATTCATTTTCGTAATCTTCAAGCAAAAATACTAAAAGCTTTTGTTTTAACATTTTCTCGATTATATTGTATGTTTTTTTGTTTTTTTTTTTTTCATTTGAGGTTCTGTTTGAGCGGGAAATCTTAAAATAATTTATTTATGATGATTTTTCCTAATAACTAACTTTACGAGCGTACCTTAAAATTCTCAATTGAATTTCTTATTATCGCGCATTGCCACCCTTAAAAAGTATAGAAAGAAAAAAAAGCATAACGGGGCTTTCATTTTATTTTCTTTTATTATTTTTCTTTTCGGCATTCGTCAGAGTGAGAACTGGAAAAATAGAAAGTTTTCTTTTCACGCGAACAAAGAAAAGCAGACGAGAATAGCATGAAGAAACTATATTGTGCGGCAATTGTCGAAAGGGAACAGCATTTAAACAGACGTGATCAAGGCCTCATATAAAGCGAAAATTTTAAGAGGATGGCGCAACAAAGAAAACGGGAAACCGATAAAGACTATGCTGTTTAAACATATTATGTTGCAGAATTCAATAGATGTGTAAAAAGAGTCGAATTTCAGAGTGTTTTTGAAGGGACTGTAGATGAAATTGTTAGATCAAACGGGCTGATTTACCTTCGATTCCGGAGTTGGAAGCTACTGAAAAAAAGTAATTGCCCGAAATTAAAATTTTTCTAAAAATAACCATCTCCACCGTTGTACATTATTTTCATTGTGAACCGGAATTTCACCACTACCTTCCGGAACAACGTTAACGAGTTTCATCGAAGCAGATTCGCTGATAAAAATACGCCAAGCTACGAGAGACCCCCCCCCCCGCAGGATTGTGTTTCGCGCATTTACGAAATTTCAGGCGATACGGTTTTTCTATGGTATATATTATATGCGGGGTATTTGTACATATGGAGATGAAATGTCCGGTGAGAGAGCTTCTAGCGCCGAACGTGGTTCATTCTAGGCGGCGGGAGGGTCAACGCGGCTTTTTGATTTCCGGCAGAATCTAGCACGAATTCGTTTTTGATTGGCCGACATAATTCTTTAATTAAACCGTTCGTGGCGGAATTTATGAAATTTGTCGCGACTTAACGTGTGATAGGTGCAACGGAAAGCGCTAAACCGAATCGGTCCGATTCGCGCGCGTTCGCCGCAATAAGAATTATACGGAGTTCATGGATGTTCGGCACACGAGCAGTGTCCAACGAAGCGGCCGGACTAGTCGGGCGGCTATTAATTCTTTCAAGCCACTCTCTAAATCAAACTGACTCGGCGACAAACCTTATAATAATAATTTACAATCACCGCGCCCGGTGCTTGCTCGTTCCATTATTGCAGCCAGCTTTCCATGTCCGTTCTCAACTTTGCTCTTTTCAAGCAATTACACTCCATCATCGGGTCGAGCTCGCTGGCCTTCGCACTTTCCCGTTGCCCGACACTGTTAAAGTTCGAAATGATTAGTTCAATTCAGCGATAACGACTCTCAGGTCGTTACCTTGATATACATCTGGCGTACCGTGAAATCGCACATGCGCGCTTCGTGCGATATCGGTAATGAGCGCGCAAACTAATTCGACGGCTACCGCAGAAAACCTTCCGAAGTTAATTGTTCCCCCCGCAGCTAAGGGCGTCCTCGGTCCAGATTGTACGACGATTTTGAGCGGTGCTTTTCACTTTTTATATATCCGGTCGATGATAGCGTGAAAACAGAAGATCTCGAAAAGTATCGAGAAACCGAGTTCGCGAAATTGTATTTAATTATTAGAAGCATCTCTCGAAGGGCCACCTTAGAGTATTTTATAAATCCGACGAATCAGTAAAAAAAAAAAATAAATAAGGGATATGAGCGGTTTTTTTTCTTTCTTTTGTTTTTTAATCAGTTTATCGGGATTTATTGAGAATACTTGCAATTAGTTTCACTATAGCGTTATTGCGATTAAAATCAAGTATAGTCGACAGTGACTGAAGTGATCGGATTTTTCTTCATTTTTTCCCCCCTCAATAAGAAGCTCGAACGGTCTCCGGACTTATTTTGCAGGCGTCATCAGTCCGACGTCTTAAAATTTTTTTTCGGTTTAATGAAAAAGAAACTAATTTCGTTGGATAAAACCATAAAAAGCTGCTTTTTCACATTTTTCCTTTGTTTTCTTTTTTTCTTCAAAAATCCTTAAATAATAGTACAACGGATTTTGTTTGTTTTATTTTTTTTGTTTAAAAAGGATAAAAACATTTTTTTATATGCTTACAAAACAATAAAGATAACGTTTTTTTACTTGTTTTTTTTTTCTTTTTCTGATTAACAAACTCGAAGCACTTCAAACGAAACTGGAATCAGAACAACAATAGCGAATAATAATTTGGAAGTAAGTGGCGACGAGTTTTGGCTGATTCGAAACGGCAGGATACTGTTCTGCAAGAGAAGAAAGAACAGTTGGAAAAACAAATGGCCGTAGCGAAGGAATTCAGTACGATCAGTAGGTGACAGTAAAGAACGCTGGTCTGAAATGTAGCCGAGCAGATGACCGGTAAATTCGTTTCTGAGCGGAAAATTCAGGTCAAATCAACTTGCTGCCAGGTTAACAAAACACACCGAATTAGAAACAGTTCCAATCTTAAATATACTTGTACATCTATCCACGCGGTGTAAATATGTGAACTGATAACACTGATGATTCGGTTTTAATTAAATTAACAAGTACAATCCTTAATCATATATTAGAGGGCGAAAAAAATGATGCGTGGAAAAAGCAATTAGAAAGATGGTTGAAGGAATGGTACAAAGATTGCCAGTTACGTCCTGAATCTCTCTCTACCTTTTAAATGCTCCTTTCTTTATGTATTTTGACTTTCTTGTGTCTTTTCCCCTAATATTAAGTTCTCAAAGAAGATCATGTTTTTCGATTTTAAAAAATATTAAGCTGCCTGCAGGTACCCCCGTTGTACAGATCCGTATTACGGGACGTGTTACGTATTTGCATATGCATCTCTATAATAAAGCGCCAAGGAAATAAATAGACGAAAAATCGGGAAAAAATTAACGAAAAATCAAAAAAAAGTCCTGAGACCGTTCTATGGCACTTAGAGAGCTAATTTTTTTTTTAATCGACAGCTCCAGGTCAGTGGCTTTTAGGAAAATTATAAAATGTCCAAAATGTTCATACCTTGGGGCTCGAAAGAAAAAGGGGAAAATTATAAAATGTCCAAAATGTTCATACCTTGGGGCTCGAAAGAAAAAGGGAATAGATCAGCGCTAATTTAATAAGATCATTACCAATCGCATGAAAACGCGGTACTACTGCATTTACCTACAGAGTACCGCGCTTCCACCCACCGTAAACTGTTACTGGTTTTTCGTTCATCGTGTATTACTCATAGTGGACAAAGACGAAACATCTTTTGTTAACGATTCTTCTTTTGTTTCCTCTATGGTGTATTATTGGTGTATTTTTAAATTTGAAAAACGACGTTGTAATTTTGAAGTTGTGATAGGCACAAACTGAAGAAATGAGCAAACTAACATATTTGCAATTCTACGAACAGTATCGCGATAGTGGAAAGAGAAATATAGAGACTGGTCGCAATCGTTTTATAAAAAGGGTTCGAGGAGTATGTGTTTTTCGAAAGTGGTCCGAGTTACTCAAAATTTTTATTAGAAATTGGTGAAGGAAAAATGCCAGAGACTTTGTATGGCGAAGAAAATGGAATCCTATTAAATTTCCCCGATTTAAAAATGTTTACTTCACTTGATGAAATGATTGATCACATTTATCTCGATGATATTCTATCAAATTTTTCTAAAATGTCCAAAAGATGTATTTTATCACCAACGAATAAAAACATAAATCAAATAAACAGATTGATAATAGGGAAAAAAATTTCTGGAGATGAAATAAATTTATATAGTGCTGATACAACTCTGATTGATGAAAAAGAAACAAATGGAGATTCCACACATTTATGTACTGAAATTTTAAACAAAATGTCAGACCCAGGAGTTCCAAACCACAAAATTACTATAAAAATTGGAGTGATTTGTATCCTCATCAGAAATTTGAATTTCGAAGAAGGTCTGGTGAATGGAAGAAAAGCCGTCATTAAATCTGTTAAAGGTTTCATAATTGAAGTATTTCGTCCGGAAAATGAATGTAAGACGTTTCTAATTCCTAGGATCAGTTTCAAATTTATAGCTGGCAACACTGGCATTTAGATTTTAAGAAGGCAGTTTCCTATCAAGTTAGCCTATGCCATGACCACTAACAAAGTTCCGGGTGAAACATTGGATTTCGCCGCTGTTGATTTGAGGGATAATGTCTTCACTCATGGGCAATTGTATGTTGCCTTGAGTCGAGTGAGAACATCGAAAAATATATGCATTTTGAGCCTTGGTCACGACGAAACTCTCACAAAACGGGGGTTTGGGGGCGGATCCGGGAGGGGTTGGGCCGCGAAGCGGCCAGGGTGAAAGCCCCCTAGTATATATATATATATATATACTTATACTTAAACATAACGCTAGGTTTACTAATATTATGATTTATGGAATAAGATAAGATAGTTTGTAATTTTTGTATTTTTTTCTTGTTAATGAACGTTAATAAGAGTGTCAGAGTATACAGCGGACATATTTAAGACCCACAATTTATATTAAAAAAAAAAAACATGTACAACATACGTTTTACCGCTGTTCGGATAACTTTTGTCTACATCTAACCGAACGGTATTTCGCTCTGCTGTTATTTTAGTAAACCGAAAAACACTGTGGCCACAAAGAATTAAGCATTCCACACCGGCCTTAATTAATTCCGTTAAATATTCAGCCGGCGGTGTGAATCTGAAAAACTTTATTAATAATCTGGAATAAAAATTGTATTTTTATTTCCTTTTTTTTGGGGGGGGGGGGCGAAAGTTTTATTAATATCAGTTTGCTCATTTGGCAGCAAACGAAAAATTCTATTAATATTAGTTTCCTCATTTAACGGATTGGTGAAATTCCAAATTTCAGTGCGGTTACGATGGGGACACCGATGACGGAAATAGCTGACGGCGACGAAGGAAAAGGTTGGTGCCTGAGACTGGAAAGCAGTCGGGGGGGGGGGGGGGGGCGGAAGGGACATTAATAATCGAAGGGATGTTCTAGAGAGAACAAATTATTACAATAGCTGCAGAGAGAGTTTTAATCAGCGTGCGAGGGGAACACGGAAATCCGCTGGATGCTTGCGGCAGCAAATTATTACTCAGAAAGAGGACCAGAATGGTCAATCGTATGACCCCTAAATCCGTTTCGGCGAAATATGTAAATTACGCGGAAATTCGACGAAAACTGTTCTAAATTGCAAATATAGCATTATAAAATACATAACATTCATTGTAGTAGTATACATACATGTGTGTGTGTGTGTGTGTGTATGTGTACATAAAATTTATTTAAAAGTTAACAAACTTCGAAGTTCGCATATGACTGAAATTTAAGAGAATTTTTGTAGTTTTCTACTAAAAATGGAACAGAATTTTTCCGCTCTGATACAAACACAAATCAATAGCCAACATCAAATTTTATTTTTATTCTCCCGTATTTATTTATGACTAGCCCCTACTCAGCAGCAGAGTTGTTTTCATCGCTAGGCGGCAAACTTTTAACTTTTTGGCACTGATGAATAATTACCATCAATGCATAGACGTCAATTATAATCTGAAACTTGTGCAAAGAAATGCCAGCTACAGATGCGGAGCTGTGTTTGTAGCGGGAGATGAAAAGTCGTAGGTGGTGAGTTCAGATTTTGAGGCCTTCAATGGCTCCGCGCTTGCTCTGTCCCTTTCTAGGCTACCGTTACAATCGACGCGAATTCCGAACATTCGAGAAATATATCAGAGCCCACACTTTCGCAGAGTCACAACAGCCCCGGCTTCGTCACGCGAAAAAACACGCGCGCCCGGTTTAATTGCGTAATGAACCTCACGCGACAGTCTCTTAATTACGTAACAGGTAATGCGTAGTGCGGCACAGCATAAAGCAAGAACCATAAATCGTTGCATTTTTTAAGCATTTCGTTTTGTTCGATAATAACTTTGACAAATTAAAAAGGGTAATGTTACTTAAAAGGGTTATTGAAATATGAAAATCGCTACTTCTGTATATGAAATTGAACTGCTTTCGAATCTAATTTGGATCGCTTTAAGAAATAGCCGAAATATTACATGGCTCAGTGGAAAGATTGAAATTCGTCATCAGAGCGACATCGAAAAAAGAAACTAATTAGCGATCAAAAGCTGTGTATGTTAATCTCAAAAAGGTCTTCGTCGACTTTTCAATTTTAGAATTTATAAGGCCATGTAGAAAATGGGTATTTTTTTTTTTTTCAATGGCATACGATTTTTTAACGAAATGGACAATTGAGCAATATAATGGGGAACCATGGTGAGATAGCCCTTCTTGTATATATATTTGCGATCGTTTGTTACGGACGTTAATTTTTCATATTTTTAATCAGGTAGCGAATCTGGAACGGCATTTACTCAGCCAGGAATAATTGAGTCCCAGAGAAATCTGAGAATGTAAAGGGAACTGGCTGCCCAAAAATATTCTCTTCAGATCCATTAGAACCTTAAATACTGCACTGTGAACCGAAACAATCCCCGACGCCCTGTTAAGGTTATCAGACTTCACTAAATCAAAAAATTTCTGCCGATTACAAAAGCCAGCCGGGGTCTATTTCGATCGTGTCGTCACAGAAGGCGCCCTTCTAGTTTTTGATTGTCCATATCGGGTAAACGATATTCGGCTTTTTATCTGCCTTTTTTTATTACGAGTATTTCGAAAAATAAACTTATAGAGTAGGGAAACATATTACTATGGACACAGTCGCATACTAGAGAGTATAAGGAGAAAATTGCTTCTAAATATAATATATAGAGTTGGACACGTGGAGCACGACGCGGCTGCAGAATAAACGAGAAGCGTCACTAAAGATTCCACACCATTTTCATCCAGATCCGATAATTACAAATTTGAAAAAAAAAAAGGAAATCAAGATCGATTGTAAACAAAAAACTTTTCTCCGATGAAAATAAAGATGACGCGAAAATTAAAAAACGAGCGACAAAAACATTTAAATTAAATGTGATCGAATATTCTAAAAAAGTTTTTTTGTTTTTTTTTTAATTTAACCTTTGCCACTTGAGATGTTTGTAATTTTCACTGTTCTTTTGTTGGCTCTATAAATGGAAAAAGGAAAGAAAAGAAATATCTATCAATAAGAGCGATACATTTAAAACTAATCGTTGCACCTGTAAATTCTGGTTAAATATCAAATTGCGGAGTCTTCTAAATCAAATCAACCTGTTGTATGCGGGACGAAATGAAAAAAATTGCATTCGTTTAATAATGGACGTATTCTTTAATTTTTCATCTACGCGATATTTTTAAAAGAAATGAAAAAAAAAAAAACGAATTTTCTCGAAAACGCGCGGGTAGGGCAAAATAAAATTACTATTATTATCGGACTGAAGAAAAGTCTATATCATTCCATCTTACGACTATTGAGAAGGCAAACGAAAATTAAAAAAAAAAAAGAAAAAAAAGAACATTGCTCGTCAAGCGAAACCCCAACAACTATTTCGCCAAATTATTTCTCAAAGTTCATCGAATTTATACAATTCGTGCTTTTCGCAACTCCTTATAGGTAGTTAAAACAACGTGTAGAATATTACAGAGAAATATTTGAAAAATACGAACTATTATTTGATATTTTTAAAAACAAATCGCCTAACGACCGTCGTAACAACTGAAGATTTTCCGCAAAAAACACACGCGGTCATCACTTTGACCGTGCCTCGACCTATGAGAAATAATTGCTTCAGTCAAATTTCAACTGGAGAGCAATTGCGCCCGCACAATGGGCACGCTGCAGTGCCTCAGGCGTAATTCCAGAACAGATGCGAACACGGAAAGGGGTTTTTCTAGAAATCCGAAAAGGGCATCGTTTTTCGTGTTGCGCAGCGCGACGAAACCTAGCAACGATAGTGAAGTGACGAGCGGAGTGGTGGGGGCCGAACGGAAATGTGTGTTTTCAGCGAACTCAGTCGAACAATCGTCACAAAGTTTTACCTTGACAGTTGCCTCACCTCGAGGACAATATAGACACAACCCGATTCGGATGCGAGTGCATTAACAGCGGTGGAGAACAAGGACACGCACGCTATCTTTCAAGATGGGAAATCAAGACAAATCGGAATTCAGACGAAGCGAACAATCGAAGCATTATTCGAAAGAGAACGAACGGCGGTCGGCGACGGGAAGAGGGCAGAGCCGATAGACGCTACGTCGGTTTAAGCGGAGAACCTTTCAGAGATTAGAGATAAGAGAGGTCCTTTGCCGAGGGTAGGTCGACGTATGAGCCGAGAGATTAGAAATAGGAAACGAAAGCCAGACGGCAAAAGGCCATGTTTTATCGGCGACCCATCTCCGAGGAACGGCAAGCGTTGAGATCCAACACACAATGGGGCAAACAACATTCGAATATTTTGACAACACGGTCTGACTAAATATCACGAAGATGCTGCAGACATTCGGCAAAGCGAGCAATACTTCTAGGGGCCGATAAATCTCTGTTTTGAAAATATTTAGCACTAGAGATACAATTGAAAATAACACGTACATTACTATCTCTTCCGTGCGATCGGATCACGCTGTAGCCGGGGACGATCATTCTACGACAGTGCAACTAACATCTATATTACGCACCGTGTCGCATAGTCGGAGCACTGTGAATTAGTGTATATTGTACGTTATACTTTAGAACATGTTAGGGCACAATCATTGATTGCCTGAGTTTTCTTTTAATTTGCCTCCCTATCGCTCTCACGTGACATTTACATACTATTGTTAAAGGACTACACATTAATTTTCATAAAGGAGAAAAATTAAGCTATACTATAACGAATTTATTTAAATTTAGTAAAATTAAAAGTAAAAACAGACAACATAAAATTTTTCACTCACTCCGGGGTCACACTCGTGTATATCATACTAGTATTTTTTTTTTTTTTTCCTTTTAAAAACTCCGGACGTTTTTATTTATTTATTTTTTTTTTTTTTTTTTTTTTACTTTTTTTTATTCCCAAAATAAAAGTTATTAGTAGCCATTCAGCGGGCCAAATGGGACGACAGTCTAAAAAAAAAGTAAAAGAAAAATTTAATCTTTTTTTTATTATTATTATTATTATCCGTACATGTATATTATTCAAAAGTTGACGTGATATTTTTAATTATCCGCCCTCAGTTTAAATGAGATTTGAAGAGATTTTGCCGGAGCCCTTTCATTTTGAGCTGACGTAATTAATAGAGGTCCGTTTATTTATAATATTCGATGTTCGAAAAATGAGACTTAAAGAGTGTCCGAAAACGAGCGCGTATCAGACGGAATTACAATTGAAAGTAGGCTAGATTAAGGGTCCCCGATAAATAGTGGAGACAAAACCAAAAGAATGACAAGAAATTTCAAACCGTTTAATCGGAAATTCGAAGAGAGGGGCTTCACACACACTATGAAATATCGGTTGAACTTTGAAGATGAGATGGTCTTTTTAATTGGGCTGAGCCATTCTTCAAGTTACAAAAAAAAAAAAAAAACCTTACAGGTTAAACCGATTTTTTTCGTTACACGACTTTCTCGTTACCATACCGATGTAAAATGTATGCACGAACAGCGGCAAAAAAAAAAAATTGCAGAAATATGATTAGGGCCCATACTGTTGTGTTATAGTTGATTGCCACGAATAAAATAATTAAACACGCAAAACAAACGCAAAAAACACAATATTACAATATTGTGTTTTTTTTTTTTCTGTTTAATTATTTTATTTACAGCAAAATGGATAAAATTTATCGCTATTGTATTCGGTTAAATTCGAAAATATATCCATAGTTACGTGTTATTTATCACAGTTTCCTCTTGCTACATTATTATTGACAAATTATTAAATCTGTTTCGATTTAAATTAATGTCTCTTTGCTATCTGCACGAATGTAACAAACTTCGATATTTGCTACTACTAGTATATGCAAGTATATATACATTTAGACTCGAACGTAGCCTTTTTTTTTAGTCGAAAATTTTTCGCAATTCCAACATTTACTCGTGCAATCTACTACCGCCCACGTATATTCGCAGACCTTGTTTCCTTAAATACGTATTTATTATTGTCTGGCGCCGTTTGTATTTTACTGCCAGCGGTTTAATCCAAAACAGAGGCCAATTTATGTCATATGGTGCTGAATTAGAACATTATTTCAAATTGTCGCGCCAGCCTATAGGCTATAGTTTGATAACATAGCAGTGTCTCCGTTTCAATTCTTACAGACAGCAAAGAGAAATTAATTAAAATCAAAATAGATTTAGTAATTAGCCGACAATAATTCTGTATTGTGATATATATATTTTCGAATTTAGTCGAATACAATACCGGTAAATTTTCTTTGTTTTTTTTTTTTCTTTTCTGTTTTTACCGTTGTTATCGATTATGTTTTTTTTACATCGCGGCATGGTAATAAGAAAGTCCTGAAACGGAAAAAAATCGGTTTAACCTGTAACGTTTTTAACTTGACGAAGAATTCCAGAGCCAATTAAAAAACCTAGATTATCTTTACAGTTCGACCGATATATGTATATTTCACGGTGTGAGAAGCTCATGGGTATTACCCATATTATATGCTGTTAAAGAAAAGTAGTACAAAGCATTGCATTGGAATTTATGAAATTCAAAGTTACGTATGATAACGCGCATTTTAAGATGTACTTCAATAAAACTTCTCGACAGAAGCAATATCGATCAGACTGTCAAAAAAAAAAAAAAAAAAAAAAAAAGCTGAAAATTATTACTGAAAAGTGTAAAATCGAATTACCCAATCAGCGCTTAATTTTACTCCGCGCATCTGCGGAATTTGCAAAAAATGAAATGAGTAATAATAGTTCATCGAACTTTTCATATGACACGGGGAATCGGAAACAAATTACTCTAAATTAGAGTATTACGTAGAGGCGACATCTTTAACAATACCAATTCGCCACGATATTTCATTGTAAAGTAAAAAGAAGAAATATTAACTTTCCGAGTTGCGTAAATTGCATAACTTTTTTAAAGCTTTGGTTTTTAACGTTTCGGTAAGGTTTTTTGTTTTCGCGAAGTCTGCTTTTAATGTTGAAAAATTTGCTCGTTTTATTGAAATTTGTAAAAACCGTACGGTCCAGTTCCGGTGCAAAGTAATTTTTCCTATTCAAGGGGGTACTTTTCTTAATTTTGTAAGTTTATAATTATTTCGATGTGTGATATTCAATAGAAAAAGTTATTCGGATGAAACTTTAGCAGACTTATAAAAGTTCGATAAACAAGGTAGATATTACTCTTTTTTTTTCATCTCTTTCAAAATAAAAATTTTTCTGACTTTTTCCGGGGGTTCCAGATTTTCTCGACAATTTTTCCCCCAGCGGACCGGGAAAACAACAGCGAGAAAAATCCGTGTATAATTTTCGTAGTGATGAAAGAATAAAAATACGAATTATTATTGCTAATTTGTAGAAAAACGAGTGTAATGATTATATACATAAATATAAATTTTATCAAATAATGCGGGCACAGTCTCGAATGACAAAATGTAATTTTTACCTTTTAGCAAGTGAAATTTTTTTTTTTCGAATTTCCGGACTTTCAACAAATCTGCCTAATTAATGAAAAATATTGTCCGATTTTCACGGGTCAAATGGCGGTCTTCTTTCAAATTAAGTGTAAGTCGCATACCCTCGACAGGGGTCGTCGAAGTTAAGGTACATAAAAAAAAAAAAAAAAAAGTGTATTAAAAAAGGTCGATGCCGTTTTTTGACATGATTCGGATGACTCGCTATTCAAGGAGGATCAGTGCAAAGAGTGTTCGGTATTTTTACGATATACGAATATGAGAATCTCGAAACTAATATGACGAGTGTTTAAACGATATTATATAAAAAAAATATATATATATATATATGTATATATGTATACACAAACAACGAATACGATCAATATAATCAAAACTGTCGATAATAAAAGAAACCTTAGAGGAACATAATAAATTTTTTAAATACGAATGAATAAGAAAAATAATTCGGATTCAGTTCATTTATATTACAAATGTCGTTATTAGTTTATGGAATTTTAGGAGTAGCTTACGCTACACATATTACATCAAAAAATAAAAAATCATCGAATAATGAATTTTTTTCGACATGGGTAGGCGAGAATTTAAGAAATACCACCATCTTCTCGAATAGAGCGAATTCGTCGGCAAAAATTGAAAAGTTTTGCAAATTAACGTAATTCAGATAACTCCGGGGTATTCGTGTACGGGAAAGAACGCAAATTGTCTTTTTCGTTCGTCTCAACATTTTTGATATTTCATTGGTAGGTTTTTGTTCATCGTTCGCATGCGCAAGATTGCATAGTTGTTAATCGGCAATGCGGTTTTTTCGTATCTATTACATAATTGGCCGAGAGTATATAGCGACAGATGAACGCAATTTTATAACGTATGTGGCACACTAAGAGGTGGGTGGCGGGGAGGGGGGGGAGGTGTTTTATTCGCGTTCGGAAAATCGGGATATCGTTAAAAATGTCGCCAGCACAAGTTTTGTGTGGAGCGTCAGCTGACACGGAGAAACCATTATCTGCGTCAACTTTTATTCATCTGCTGGCAAAGGAAAGATGAGAAATATGCTGTTTGACGAGCAAGACATATGATTGTGACAACATTACGCTCACATGGCCAGATTACAACGAGCTGATATTGTATACATACGCATACGCGGAAGGAGAGACGGGCCGAATTTAAATATCGTTCCCATAGTGCCATCCGCAGGATAGAACAAAGTGGGTGCCTATCTATCGCGCTATATAGATATAGACGGGCGCGATACTTGTGGCAAGATATTATATTATAGATGAGACGGTCGCTGCGCATCCAGCTAACAACAATGTCAATCCTTCGTTATGCAAATAAGGCCTCTACTTATCTGAAGGAGTCTAGGAATAATTCTGAATTGGATATATCTAGCCAGTGCGAAGCGGACCGTATGGGGACGACTCAGCGCACACTAGCGTTTACAAACATCGAGTTTTTATGTTTATTTTTACTACTTTTTACTCATTTTTTCCTTCGCTGTTATAATTCTATTACGCCGAGTTACACACTTACACACATGCACACTGGCTCGCGCGTACCACACCATCAGCATACTAAATTGTTCAAACATTCTGACTCGTACACGCAGCCTCCGCATTATCATCTGATGATGATCGCCTCCTTCTAATAACACACACACACACACACACGTATATAAGCTCCTAGTTTAATAAGAACAAACTTCAACCGATAACTAAAACTGGAAAGTCGTCTATCGTTTACTAACGCGGATGCGGCCCCAGTTATCAATCACGCGGTACTGTGCACTCTTCTCCAGTACGAACTTGGCGACTGCCGAAGAATTTTAACTGCTTACTATGTTGCCTTCGGACTTTCTTTTCGGTAATTTCTTTTATTCGATTAAGCGCCGAGGAAAACGAGGTAATTTAGCGTTATCAATATGTGTTCCTTCGCGGTCTCTGTCGGAAAGTTGCGAACTGTGCTGGACTGGAGCTGATGAAAAATTCAGTTGAAACCGGTAACTGCGCACCAAACGAAAACAAATTAAGAATAATGGAAAATTCCCCTAAAAACGTTTGTAAATATTTAAAAAAAAGTGTATATATAAAAATTGATATTCTCGTTTGTCTGTCGCGATTTACTAGAGTACATTTCTACAAATTCTCTCCTTAGTTCCACGTTCTATTATTATTATTATTATTATTATTATTATTATTATTATTATTATTATTATTATTAACTATTAATTATTATTATCATCAGTATTACTAATTTTTATCATTATTATTTATTTTTATCATTATTATTAATTATTATTTTGACGCGTTAACGCGGAGAAACTTTAACCAGTGTATAGCGAAGGGAACACCAATTAAAGTCAAGAAGCTATCGCGGTAATTTAGAAAACCCACGTTCTGAAGTAATATTTAAATTAAAAAATAACAGTCGTTATTCTGTCTTGTCGCGAGTCTTTTTTATTTTCTGGAATTTTATTTTTCGGTGTAAAGTACGCGTACTTGGAATTATTATGTAATAAATTTAAGATGGAAGAATAACCCGGAAGTTGAACGAATAATATAAATATTTAAGCGAAAGAGACTTACTAATAATTTGGTTACAGTGAAGAACCAAAATTCAGAAACGGTTTTTTTATAAATTTTTCAAGCATGTTCTAATGTATCAATAATTATGTATAGGGGAGACTAGTAAATTAAAACAAAAAAAAGAAAAAAAAAAGCGTTCAAAGTAAACGAGTTGATGAACAATTAAGCGACAAAAGATTAAACGTCCCCCGAAACGGATACTAATTCAGTTTAAAATACGAATATTTATTAAAATGAGAAAGGCGATTTTCGAATTAATTTTCTAATTTCCTCGGCTAATGAATAACTCTGTAATTGTACGCGTAGTAACGGGTGTTATATGGACGAAAGACGCTGTTACTGACTGCGCGAAAAACAGCATGTAATTAAGTATCGGTAGTTGTACTCAAAATACGTTCTTCGATGTGAAGACTATAATGTGTAAGCACAGATTCCGACATATTGCCGCCTAGTGTAAAGTCTTCGGACTAACAAGAGAAGAATACTGAGTTAGCCTCTATTGATAATTCGTAATTATCAATAGTATCCGCTTTTAAACATTTAAAAAAAGGATAATTTCGTAAAACTGTACCGTTCGATTCGCACACGGAGAACGCTGAAATTTCATCACGCTATTTTCCGACTTAATCGATTAGTTTAAATAATATTTAAGTAGCAGTACTCTACCGAATTCAGAAAATTATTAGTGAAAGTTATAGACACAATTGCACGATTTTACTGCGTTAATAATTCAGAATCGTCGTCTAATTAATCTAATTAGACATGCGAGATCACGTCACTGAAAAAGCGCCATGCTCTGAATTTCCAGTGAAAGCATAAAGCCGGCCGATTAAAATACATAATATTTCGAAGGAAATTATAAATAAAAAAAGCATGATCGGTGGTTTTTCTACGAAGCGAAGAGTGTATGTGTGCGTGCGTCATTTTGTAGTGTTTTTATTTGTGCGCGCGCGCGCGCGACGGCGAGAGAAGAGGGCGGCGGAAAAGGTTAAATAAATTCGTGTTTTGCTCTCGGGGCTAAACCGGATTTTCAGTTTTTGATTAAAACGATAATTCGCACGGCTGTCGGTGAATTTCTTCCTCGCTAATCGCCAGAAGACAACCGTATCGCCGAACTAATCAAGAAATTAGTCGCGTTGATGACCGGAACAGGCTACTGCTGGCATCTCCTCGCGTCATAGTTTGAGAAATTGGTCCGTATGGAAACAAATCGCTCCGTCCACAATGTCTATTCTCAAGTATAGTTCATTCGATAACATTTTTGAACCAATCACATTTTTTTTTTTTTTTTTTTTGATCAGGAAAACAATTTACGATAGACACCATGTTTTAAAAACCTTAACGTTTCGGAAAGCTTACACTTACCACATCATCAATGGTAAGGCTTCCCGAAACGTTAAGGTTTTAAGATGAATTTTTTAAAAGATGGTGTCTTTTACCATAAAATCCACCGCGAAAGTGTTTTAAATGTTTAGCTCTTTTATTGATGTTTGAAATGTGCGCTCGTCAATCGTACGGTTTCCACATCAAAGACCGTGTCTGTCCGCAAAATTATCTTCTCTCGCTTGTCGCAGCGACCAAGTCTGGTCGCCTATCCAAGCTCTATATCCTCTAGCTCATTCACTCGTTTACCGCAAAAAGTTTTTTTTTTTTTTGAGCCAAGTGATCAAAAATCCGTAACTGTCATTTCAGTCCTATATGATGAGGTAATCGACAAAAAAAAAAAAATAAATAAACGTGTTCCAGGAGTTGGACGGCCATAAGACTTTGCGTTCTGCTATCATCTTAATAACTGAAGGAAACCGCTTCAGATATCACAAACACCGCTGCGCGAGAATTTCAATGATGGTTTTCCGTAAAAGCTGAAATGTTCCCAGGTAAATTTTTTGTGACGGGTTTCCCGCCGAAATCAAATCGGGGGCCGGCTGCGAAAGGTAGTTATTGCCAGGTAGCAGTTTGCTTGCATGCTTGTAGACAAGATTATCTGAACGTTTGGCCTTTTTTTTATCACAACAACGACCGTTTATTTCGTGTAACGGCTGAACGAGGATATTTTCAGCTAATTTCGAGTCACGATTTTCCATCGGAGTCGAGAAATGAACATACCTCCGTGAAAAATGTCGTCTGTCGTCCGTCCGTCCACCGGTCCGGGAAATTTCGGAGTCTTCTTTAGCGGACAAAGACGCGCAACAGATTACTAATGACGTTCCGCCCACCGTCATTTGTCCCGCGAACATAATATTAATTACAACGGACGTACACTTTGTTGCTACTGTCGTGTGCGGTACATTAGCGACTAATGCACGAAAGACTAATATTTTCACCGACAACTCATTAACCCCGCCGCTTAAAAACCGATTTATCATCACATTCTTTTATCTTTGCCAAATTCTCAATATCCGGTTCCAACACTAAACGGCTACTTTCCTAGCCTCTTATTACCATCATCATTATTATTATTACTATTATTACCGTTATTTTCGGGGTTTTTTCTTCCCCTTTTTCATCATACGCGGCGGAAGATGGCTATGGAATATTAAGGAGATCATAAATGCGTAAAATTTGTCAGCTACCGTTTGCAAAAACCGACTAAATTATTCCACTTTCGAAAATTTAATCCTAATAATGTAAACTTCTACAGTACACGAAAAATGACTAAAAAACGCATGGAAGATAACTGTTTATTAGAACACTTCTCCCTATTACTAATGACAAATGATCACAGAAAATTGAATATATATCTAAAATGAGTTTCCTTTTTTTTTTCAATATAAAAGTCTATTCGATCAACAATTTCCATTGCCCGTTTGAAGTAATTTTAAATTCTTTTCATCAAATGATCGGTTTTAGGAAAGCAACCGGAATCGCATTTAGAACGATAATGGAAATATTACTAGAAAGAATTACTATGTAGATGGTTTAATAGACATGAAAAAAATTAACCGGAACACTAGTAAAGAACTGTGGGCTTTAGAGACAGAAGATTTGAGTTAAATAGCAGACAATAATGATAAAAGGTGTTAAAGGAAAGCGATAATAAAATCAGACGTTCGATAACACCGCCGTCATTATTATTTAATACATATATATATTGTGAAAAGGCATGAAAAAGTTTTCAAGGCGTCGAGAATGGTGAGCGTAAACGGAGTGCGATAATAAAATCGCGAATAAGGTGCACTGACATCGGAAGATGAAAGAAAATTACAACAATTCGTTAATGACTTCGGACGGAATGCAGACTGAAAAATCAACAAAAGCAACAGGAAATGGTAATGAAAATGGAGAGCTAAATATTAAATAACTCTAAAGCGAACGAACTGTGTAGTAGCTGGTAGTTTCCAGGAATTCTGAGGATTACAAAAAAGAACTAAGCATTAAGCAAACAACGCGTTTAACAAAAAAAAAAAAAAAAAGAGAAGGAAGCATGCTGCCTTGTTCGAGAAATTATTCGAGAAACTCTAAAAAAATTTTATTAAAACTTTCATACCGAGGAGACATATGCTGAGAAAGAATTATACAAAAACTGAGCAGAACATTTGTGAAATGCGATGCTATCGCAGCCTCGAATGCTAGACCGACACACAAAACTAAAGATTAAAAATCAATTAAAGATGAGGCAAGTTCTAAGGACGTATATGTGTTGGTATGTGAATTACCAGTTCCCTGATTTCGGGGGAAAAATAACGGGAAAAGTAAGTAGAGGAAAAACGTAAAATTACATATATCATGCAAACTCTGCACATTACGACATCAAACGCAATGAAGATCTTTCATAATTTTTCGATAATTTCTTATTATTTTAATTTTCCTTTCATTTTTTTTTTTTTTTTACATTCCATTTATAAAAACAGTTTGCAATAATTAAATAAATATTCCGTCGCTTCCTCGGGGAATAGTTCTTATACAAACATTCCGTTATAATTAACGGAGGTTTTTGATTTTTTTAAATTCTCTTCTAATAACCCCCCCCCCCCCCTCGGTCGTCGCTAACGTGAAATAAGCCTCCTAAATTATATTTTCGGAAAACTAATTTTTTTCGTTGACTAAAAAAAAGTTCGATCCGCTAAAGCCCCATTCATCTACCTGTGTGACAAATCTTTAAAGTTTATTTAAACTAAAAACTAATTCAGTATGTGGGGAAATGTACGCGCCAATCCTTTATAAAAATAACAGTGTGAGACAAAGTTCGCCGAATGACCGATTGGGTATCTCAACTTTGCCGTAAAAACCGGACAAATACACTAGTTCCCGCGTCCCGAATGAATAAAAACTATAGTCAAACTTTTTCTGATAGTTTTCGATAGTAGTCGAAGCTTAGCTAGAGAGAGAATTTTCTCCCTTCTTTTACCCGAAAATCGATCTGTCCTACTTCAATGGAGGGGGAAAGAAAACGAACAATTTGAGGTATCCTGAAAGATTCCGAAAAATTATTCAACGTAGGTGATTAAACGGTTCTTTGCTTAAACGATAATATATATATGTATATATCAATGGTTCAGTTATTCATCTTTTTACAGGAAAAACAATTTAAACGATAATATATATGTATATATCAATGGTTCAGTTATTCATCTTTTTACAGGAAAAACAATTTAAACGATAATATATATGTATATATCAACGGTTCAGTTATTCATCTTTTTACAGGAAAAATAATTTAAACGATAATATATATGTATATATCAATGGTTCAGTTATTCATCTTTTTACAGGAAAAACAGTTTAAACGATAATATATATGTATATATCAACGGTTCAGTTATTCATCTTTTTACAGGAAAAATAATTTGAACGATAATATATATGTATATATCAATGGTTCAGTTATTCATCTTTTTACAGGAAAAATAATTTAAACGATAATATATATGTATATATCAATGGTTCAGTTATTCATCTTTTCACAGGAAAAACAATTTAAACGATAATATATATGTATATATCAATGGTTCAGTTATTCATCTTTTTACAGGAAAAACAATTTAAACGATAATATATATGTATATATCAACGGTTCAGTTATTCATCTTTTTACAGGAAAAATAATTTAAACGATAATATATATGTATATATCAATGGTTCAGTTATTCATCTTTTTACAGGAAAAATAATTTAAACGATAATATATATGTATATATCAATGGTTCAGTTATTCATCTTTTTACAGGAAAAACAGTTTAAACGATAATATATATGTATATATCAACGGTTCAGTTATTCATCTTTTTACAGGAAAAATAATTTAAACGATAATATATATGTATATATCAATGGTTCAGTTATTCATCTTTTTACAGGAAAAATAATTTAAACGATAATATATATGTATATATCAATGGTTCAGTTATTCATCTTTTCACAGGAAAAACAATTTAAACGATAATATATATGTATATATCAATGGTTCAGTTATTCATCTTTTTACAGGAAAAACAATTTAAACGATAATATATATGTATATATCAATGGTTCAGTTATTCATCTTTTTACAGGAAAAACAATTTAAACGATAATATATATGTATATATCAATGGTTCAGTTATTCATCTTTTCACAGGAAAAACAATTTAAACGATAATATATATGTATATATCAATGGTTCAGTTATTCATCTTTTTACAGGAAAAACAATTAATTAAATTTTTAAAACGATTTTTAATACAATTGATAGAGATTTTTTTTTTTTTTGGGTGGGGCACGGAAAAACTATGATCAAACAACACGAGGGGGACTGACTACATCGATGGAAAACATCGAGGATTGAAACAAGAAAATTACATATGGCGATGCAAATGAAAGGATCAGAGGAGTAAGAAAACCTAGAGAGTTCAGATTCGGCCGAGATATGTAGCGGTTAGAAATTTTATCATTGAAACAAATTTGCGAATTTTTCGAATTTAAATAAATTTCCGGACACTATCTGGAGAATGCGTCAACTACGAATATTACAAGAAATTACTCTGAGAAGGAGATCGGAAAACGTGTGTATGGTCGTCGCGGATTAGGCTTTACAACAATTTTTAACAAGTGTTTCTGATGGCGTGAAAAAACCGCCCACTTGTAAAAGTCATACATTATTTAAATGGCTCACAAACTGCTGATCGCGACCAGTACGACAGTCTGCCTCAGTTTCGACACGCTAATGAGGATAGAGTGCCATGTGCATGGAAAACAACAACTCACTGTCAAATATCTGGTAGCCAAACAACATCCGAAACATCTCGATAATTTCTCTGAACTGCGTCTTGTTGCGCGCCGTTTATTTGTCCGTACCTATGATACCGCTTTCGACACGAACGTACTAATAACACTTTCCGACCATAGCCCTCGTCTACAGTGCTGCTGTCGGACGATCTGAGCTGCCGTGAAAAAATATCGTCAGCGTCGATTTTGAGACGTACCGAGTTTTTTTTGTTTTTTATTTTTTTTTTTTTTTATTTTTGAAAAAACTCGATAAATAAAAATTTATTCGCTCCCGTAACAAACGCGAATTGTGTTTTAATCGATTTTATTTATTAAACTGTTTTGAAATTATCGCAAATTGTTAGGGCCTAGATTTTTTTTCATCGTCATTAGAAACTTTATGATAAGTAAGATTTTTAATTTGTACCGCGCATTTTGACAACTGTAGAGACCAGCCCGCGAAAAAATAGCGACTTTAAACGGGATTTCCTAATGGACCTTGAGAAAATAAATACGCAGAAATCAAGCTATAACGAAAAACAGAATACTCAAACGGATTAATAATCTGACGATTTGCGATACCCTGCGTTGTTATAATTATTAGTCACGAGCCCTGATAGAATGCGTGGCGAACGTGGAAATGTGTTCGTAAATGTGAAATGTGTTCAATTTACAATTTAGCAGAGTTGGACGATTTCAAATGACTCGAGTTAAATCTCTGTACATTTAATTTTCATCGTTAGTCGGTTATTCCGTATATTTTAGAATCGATTTTTCGTCGAATAATCTTAAAAATTCACATATATCGAAAATATTTTCTTTCACAACGTCGCTATTAATTCTTTCGGATTAATCTCGATACGCAGAAATGCCATTGTCATTTATCGAAATAGAACACATGTTCAGCATCATTCATTTTACTAATTGTAGGCCACTCTAAAAAAAAAAAAAAAAAAAAAAAAAAAAGATATAATATCTTGTGAAGCTCGAGAATGGCGCTCTCGAATAAAGGTCGTTCTCGAAAACAGTACTGTTTTCTTGGCTGTTCTTTAATCTCGGTATATAACTAAAAGAACTGTGCGAGCCGAAGTTAAAAGAACGAACTAGCCTGGAATAAAGAACCGGAGAAAAATTATTGCTTTACAAAATTAAAAAGGGTGGTGGTATCTTTTTAAATTATTTCCCGCGCCAATCGTCGAATAATCTATATTATTAGTAACTGCAAGTGTATATTTATATTACGCACCGATTATTTAACCTACATATATATATATATATATATATATATATATATATATATATATATATATATATATATATATATATATATCGATTCAGTCAGTAGATCGAGTACAATTTACGTTATACAACTGCAATTATCGACTGGTGCCGAAATTAAGAAAACGACTTACCACTTTTTGAACAGAAAAAACAATTACTCCTAATCTTATGGAAAGAACGCTTTTTTAAATTTCATACATGCCGTGTTAGAGGCGATACATACGTGAAATTCGGAGAAAACTTGGGATAGACATGAAACGGAGGACAGATGGATAAAGCGGGGATGGTGGCATGGTATGCGAGATAACACACGATCGCGAGAAGGAACTCGATTATTACGGAGATAGATCGTAATCTGGCGATTTTTCAGTAGGCTCCACACTTGTCAGTGATTAGAAAGATACGGGAAATCCTTCTAAGGAGGCACTTCGAAGTGATGCAAACCGAAATCGGGTTGGTGAATAAATCAACGACGCAAAGAAGCGCATTAATTCAAAAATTACGCACAGAGCGGGGGCTGTGTGTTCATTTGGACGAATTAATTTTAGCAGAGAATTAAATTTTAACGTTGTTTCGAAAAAATATCGGGAAGTCAGCGATAGTTTATCTAATGAAATTTATTAACGTGTCCGGGGAATTTGGATGTTAAATAAATAGCCCCTAGATGAGCACTTTATTTTTCGCCTATATCTATCTTTCTTAGGAGAAATGAAGACGCAAAGCTCTTTATTCACGTTAGCGCTACTACGATTCAGACTGTGGGAGGAGCTGCGGGCGCATGATGATAGATTTATCCGGCTTCGAGTCGTCGTCAGAGACACTCATAGCTACGATCATGTTAAATCTGTCCGTTTATATTAGCCGGCATACGCGTCCGTCACGCGAAGAATATATTACGTGTATTCTCCCCAAAAAACAGGATTGGCCGCTGCGGGAAGAACTTTTATCGGGTTTTTTTTTTTTTTTTTGGCTTTCCTTAAAAGAAATATCGTCGTTTCGCTGCTCGGACGATGAAGCGACTGACTATTTTTTACGAACATCTGCTGTACGATTACTTTTAATTGTAAAAAAGTTTATATTTATTTTTCTGGCTGTTCTCGGAAATTTATGGAAAAAAAAAAGCAAAACTATTAACGTATAATCCCCCCTCGCCACGGTATAATTTTATTGTCGCATAATCTAGGCCATTTATTTTTGCTACGTAATTATTACTGAAAAAATCGAAAATAGGGGAAAAAATCATTTTTGTAACTCGAGCAAAGTCCCCCCATCATCGAGGAGGAGAAAATAGAACAGATATCATAAACAGCTCCGTATATCATCTAGCGCGGTACTTTGTGTCACATTTTCCGTATGCGCGAAATGATTCAACATTTTTATGATCGATGTAATAACGGAGCTTCAACAGTTGTTCCGGTTTTGTCGAGATTTAAATATTATCCCTGCACCGCACCGGGTACTAGTTTAAACGACGTATGTACATATATAGTAGATTAACAACTGTCCAAATTACCGTTTCTTTTCGACGCGCATTTCCGCAATCGTCTAAGATATAGCCCCGATAATGAGGAGTCATTTATTCGGGAAACTATTAAATTTGTAGGGGGTTCTTGTAGTGAAATTCAAGCGCAGTATTGAATTTTTGGGAATTTTGAAATTATGCGCTGCTCCGCTTGATCGAATACTTTCCGAATAAAACGACAATAACCTCTAAAATGTAAAACCTTCGCAGGTGCCATTTCGTTTATCCCTCCGAACTTTTGTAAAGTAAAATGATATTTTTACAAAGTTACGATTGTATATATGTTTCATGATAATTATTATTGTTTTTATGTTGTTTTTTTTTTTTTTTTTTTTTTTGAAACCATATTAGCATAATGATAAAAATAATTTGAAAAGCAAAATAAATGTTTCTATTTTCGCGTATATAAGTTTCCGAAGTAAATCGTTATATTCTTTTGTATATTAGATAATATTTCTTCTAAAACTACTGTTGTTATTAGAATATTTAATTAAATACGAATTCTTATTAAATTCTTTTCAGCTCTTATCTTTTATAATACTAAAATAATAATCTTGTATTCGTTAAATTTAAATGTATTTAATTCGAATTCATAAAAGTTACATACACATATTATTTTTCCGGGCAAATTTATTCGCGCTGCAATTGTAATTCGAATTTGACAGCACTGAAGCGATGAAAATTCGAAATACTTTTTGGAAATGAAACGAATGTAATAGTGTGCGCCTTTTTACAGCAGCAAAAAATCACGCAAAATTTAGGGGATATAATTTGGAAATGAACCGAATATGATTCCGCCTGTTCGCATACAATAAAAACCTATAGGGATGATAATACTTTGGCAACGGAGCGAAAGTTGCATTTTAGATGCTTCTGCACATTTCCGCTATAGAGTCGCAGTCGGCGCTTTAAATTCACAGTTGGTGTGACGGATGTGAAAATATATTAAAAAGTATTTTTGGTCACCGATTGTGCCACCTAATAACAATAAAATTGAATAGGAAATAGAGAAATTGTCATTTTAATTTGGCGCCGGTTTATGTCTTTGTAAATGGACACATAAAAACGAATATGCTCTTATCACTCTATAGATCTGTTTATTTCACTCGTAGTTTTTTATTACGTTGTACAGTAATTAATTTTAAACAGCAATTTTTGAAAACAATTTTTTAATCGAATACCCTGCCGACACGTAGACAAAGCTTCATGATCACGGGAATTATTATAATATATAAATTTAATAAAGACGATGCCGAAATATAAACAGCAATAATCGACTTTTGTCATTGACTTTTAACCGTTATTTTTTATTTTTTTTTTATTGTTTTTTTATTGGCATCGTCTTTATATTAAATTTATATATATATATATATATATATATATATATATATATATATATATATATATTATAATAATTCCCGTGATCATGAAGCTTTGTCTACGCGTCGACGGGGTATTTGATAAATTAAATAATTGTTTTTAAAAATTGGTGTTTAAAATTAATTACTGTATAAATGCTCTTATTATACGGTGAAAGGATGGCGCAAGAACGCCAACGGGCGATTTTAAAATTCTGTATCAAGTCACGCTATTCTAAGAGATGACGCGAAATTTAGAATTACCGCCAGTTCAAGAACAGACTCTCGTATTGAAACGGGAATTGTTGTTTGGAATCGAAAAATTGGGGAAAAAAAAAGAAACTTTCTAAAAATTAAAAAAAAAAAAAATAGCATGTACAACTTTTTTTTTGTTTTTCTTCTTTAGTTGCTACCACCTGATCAAATGAAGGAGTGTGACTGTTCTGTTATCCCTGTGTATACACATTGTTTTTAGTGAAAGAGTTCCCGATCTGGCCCGCGGAAATTTTCGGAAAATCTGAGGATAGAATACATTTTGTTTTCATCGCGAAAGAAGTCCATAAAACCAAAACGAATTATACAGAATCATATGATGGACACCGGTCATCGGATAAAATATTATTTACTAGTTTACTAATAAGTCTAAAAGAAATAATCTGTAAATCTAGGCGTTCCATTTTAAAATTTATTCACCGGTTATCTAACAAGGATTGACACATTAGCCCGGGGCGTAATTTTCGATAAATTCGATAGCGGGATTCGAATCACTCGACGAAACACCGCCGAGCCCAACAAAAACCAAATCGGTAAATGCGTGAAATTTAATTATGCGACACGTTAAAAGGGTCTTTTTTCTGTTTCGGAATTTCGTTTACCTAGTTCTACTATTCTGTCTACGTTTCTCGCTTATACGTCTAGTAAGTTTTATTTATTTTTTTCTGATTCTGGTGAAATTTGAAAGTTTCAATTTTAGTTATAACCGAACCAGTTTAAAAAACAACCAATAGCAGCTCGATCGTCGTTTTTTCATGGACGGGGAGATTAAGAAATTGTTCTCGGGATAATGTTTAATTCCGGTGACTTTAGGAAAACTTCGGAAAACTATATATCTGGATTATGTCGGTATTAAACTGATTCGCGTACCGATATATCATAAAAAGTTTACCAGATGTATCAGTGATGGAATAAAAATCGTTCCTAAATGTTGCAAGTACCCGACTTAGTTAATCGTAAAAATCCTACTATATACATATTTCCGTCATAGCGCATCTGCAAAATTGCATATTCTTTATTGCGGAATTTTTGTACGCACTGTGACCTTTGAATTTTATCCGAATGCGATTAATTTTCAATATGTTAAAACGTACAGGAAATTAAAAACTAGTTTGTTCTAAATTTTGTACGTAGAGTGTCGGTACTTTTATTAAAAAAGGGATAAAAAATGTTATACGGAATGAATATTGTTCATTTAAAAAATTATATAAAAAAATACACGAAAACCCGTACATTTCAACTTTTGTCCATCAACTTTTTCTTATAAAATAATAGTATTTTATGTAAATGAATTTATTTAAATTCGGAAATTTATCGTCTAAAAACTATCCAGTTATCGTGTAGAGTCACTCTGAATTATTAAATTTCGGCAATGAGTACATACAATACGCTTCAAATTTTTGCCTTTCTAATAATTCTACTCTTAAAATCAAGGTTACATTTTAATAAACAACTTTGTGTTAAAAATTTATTGTTTATATATTGTTGCCATTGATTAAATATTTCAGCTCTGAACATTTTCAAAATATGAGATTTAAAATTATAAGGTTACACATATATATATATATATATATATATATATACGCGTGCGTGTGATAAATTATTTCAGTTGTTGATACGTGAAATGAATTAATTATTTGTAGTACATAATTTCAGATTTATTGCATCATTTTTATGTTTATTGTAATTCTTTTTGTATAAATGAAATTAGCATAAACTCAATGACCGTCTTTTAAATATAAAAAATCAGCAATATTTATAAGAAAAATTTATATTACCGCGCACATTTCATAAAATTCCGAACATAACTGAAGGTAGGCTAACAGAGATTAGTTTTTAACATTTATCCGGAATAAGTCGAGTATTTTAATATTTTCCTGAATTTAGTTTTGAATTCTTTCATGTTGCATATTCGAATTTCACGTGTAAATAACTGGGCTACTGCATATTACAAGACTTCCAAAAATTTATCCGGATTATTATTCTTTTTGAAGAAAAAAAAAAAACGTATATTTCTTATACAAATACGTCCCATTATGAAATTATTTTGTCCTTCAGCTCTTTCTTATTCATTCTCTCTCTCTTTCTTCGGTAACCTTTAAAAGCAAAACCACGTTTTGGACAGAGGTTTTAAAATGTTTAGCCGCACTTGACTGTAGGACGGAAGGTTATATTCTTAGAACTAGGCACAAAAAAAGGTATTTTTACCTGAAAGCACCATCCGTGATTAACATACAATAATACACTAGCGCATTACACACGACTCGTCTTTAAGTGTTTTTCTACCGAGTAGGAAAAAAAAACGTGTTTCGAATACGTATTTCGATTTTAGCCTCCAACCGGAATCAGCCTCTATTTAAACACTTTCATCCTAATTGAACTTTTATCGCTTTCGTTGCTGGTCAGGCCAAGCCGTTTCAGAATGTAATGTGCTTAATTAATACATTTACACACAAAAAGCCTCGATCGCTCCTAATCACGCCGATTTTTTAAATAATTATTTATTCGTTTCAGTTAAAACAGTTCGCCACATATTTTTAAAATTTTATTTCAGAAATTCTAGTTGTGTTTTTATTATTTTCATCAAGAATCTTAGGAAATATAAGTAGTTTCTCAGTGGAAAAAATTATTGCAAAATACATTTTTAAAATAATTATTCTAACTTTAATGCAAAATTATCTAAACACGAAGTTTTAAAATATCATACGGAAATGTTGCAGACTGATCTCGATGAAAGTCGAGTCCGCAACAGCTTTTGTTTTGAAGTCAATCATTTACAGTTACCTATAAATTATCTCATTCGTCATAGATAAAATTCTCTACATTTTTCAGAAAAAAATATACCGAATACAGCTAAAGCACACGAATTATATTTAAATTCAAAATAAATACATCAGTCACGGAAGCCGAAAACAGGTATTCTTTTTTAATGTTTGAAACAATACTTGCTGTTCAACGCTCGATAATTCAGTGTTGGTATAATATACACGGTTCGTTACATTCTAAATCTTGTACTAATACGTGGTTTAGGCAAGAGACATAATCACTATTACGGCGCATAAAAGTGGACGTATTAATTAAGCGATTAAATCTATAAGAATTTAATAAACTTATTCCGAACAATTTTTATTGTTTAAATACTAATTTTTAAGTTCCTTGATATGACATATTCCTACAATTTACAATTACATTCAATGTGTTATCCCAAAACTCAAGGTATCCTGAATCGCGGAATCTATAAATTCCAAAAACCGAAAAAAAAAAAAGAAAAAAAAAGGATAGATATTTATTATTATAGAAATTAATCCTAATACCTACACTATAATTCCTGTTTGGAAAATTTATACTTCCCAGCACAGACAATTACTTCCTCACTAGTTCTAAGCATTGCATGAACAAATTACATTGTGAAACATTTTATACAATTGATAAACCCGCGCTTCCGTTAATAGCAATGATAATAATAATTAAATCAAATACCTTGTTAATACAACTTTTTTTGATGAATTATTAACTTTACGAAATAATTATTAGATTATAGCCGCTTATGCGCCGCAGTGGCACCATATCCAGTTATGCTTGAATTTATAAATATTACTATACGATTTTGCTTACATATTCCATTGCTTTGGTCCAAGTTTACAATATTTTCATTTAGAAATTTAACTGAAAGTTGCCGTGAGGAATTTATGATTAAATTAAAATTAAACTCGAGCCTATCTTAAATATCTTATTAATTTTATTCACTAAGACGGGTGATGTACGAAATAGTTACAATTATATATATATATATATATATATATATATATAATTCTTATGAACGATTGTTTACTTTTTACGAAATTGATCAAATTTTATACATGTTTTTCTCCTTATTTATACGCTTTGTTCTTTATTTTATCAATTTAAAATTAAGCAAAATTATAATTTCAGAGTTTATGTTTAATTTTGTTTAATTAATACTTTTGAGCCTGTATTTGCGATTTCGTAGTGTTTAGTATAGAGTTAAATAATATCGCACCCGTATATTATTAGTCTGCAGCCTTACGTGATGTAATAATAATAATAATAATAATAATAATAATAATAAAAATAGGTAATATTAATGAACTGATCGCAAAAACTAATTCTTGCTCCCGGCGCACGGTGGAGTAACGAGGAAAGGGAGCGCAATTCTTCAGAATGTCGGAGAATGAGAATTTATATGAAGGCCGAGGGGCGAACCGGAGATGTCTTTATCGCAGAAAGCAAAGGTGGGCAAAGATCTGACAAATTACCGTTAATTCGAAACGGGTTCAGCACAGCGCACCCGGAACGAACCGGCGAATTATAGCAGCAGATTAACAACAAAGTTGCAGTTAAATTACCGTTCGTCAGTAAGCAATCCGGCAAACACTGCATACAACGACGAACGACAAACAACAAGGGGCAAAGTCATCTTAGGGACTCGTGATACCAGCAGACGTATTTGAGAGATGATCTGCGAAAAGAATTCGACTCGGGTATTAGGAAAAAGACGGGAAATATATATCATAGGAAACGTTAACAATAACGCGGCGTTTACCGGTGTGACAATATATCGCGCTCAAATATAAAACACCTATATTACTATTATTATTATTATTACTATTATTATTATTACTTTTATTATTTTTATTTTTATTTTATTTAAAAAGAAAACGCACATTTGACACGCACAAAGATGCCCTTTTCATTCATCGGCTGCTGCTAATGGATTACGGTATTTACCAATGTGCGGTGTGCGGTAGTAGTCGTCGTATGACACCTTTTCTCCTGTTAGTATACCGCGAACGAAATTACCATCTGTGTGTGTGTGTGTGTGTGCGCGCGCGCGCGCGTTTGTGTGCGACGAAAGCCTATGTTGTCAAACTGGACACCGCACAATAGTAGGGCCGCTGCCTGGGGTCCTAGGCCTGTGTCACATATTTCGTTATTATTGTATTTAGCGGGGGTTGGCGATGCAGCTGCGAGATTGGCTTAATTCGGGGCCGATTCGTCGCAAGGTGGTATCATGCCGGTCGCGGTCCTAAATAGACAGCACAATGCATCTGACGTCGATATGTGCGAGAGAATTGTCGGCCATTAGTTTAAGTTTAGTGTCGCACTGAGTCACTGCGAATCGGAATATAAATCGCCTTATAAACGCCGAATTGTTCGCGGAAGAAGAAATATCGGAATCGATTAATTCCTCGACGTCCGTAAAATTTGCTAAAAACCAACCTCGGCGTTTCCGCTGAATTTCGGGTAGCTTAATCGCGAGCTCCGCCTATAGTAAAGAATTTCCAAAAAAAATGATTACTTTTCACCGCCGTGCGACTACTTTCAGAGGTAATAATTACGGGGCATCTTTGTTACTCAATGATTGTCAGTTGAAGAATCATAATAATCAGACACAGGTAGGTCTCGGCAGCAAGAAGAGGAGGACTTCTTTGCCACTACTGGAAGATTTGCAGTTGCACACGTCTGAGATTCGACATACATACCAATAATAAGCCGACATTACCGAACCAATGACGTCACTTTCTGCAACAACGAGCACAATCGTAGTAGAAGTGCATCTGTGCGCAAAACGATGAGATCTATTTTAACACTACCACGCCATATAATCACTGAGCTGGTATATTTCATTGAAACCAATAATAGGGGATACGTTTGTTTCTAATCGTTCAGTCTTTAGAATGATTGTTTTGTTTCCTTAATGAAAATATAAAAAAAATTATCTTTGTCGTTTGCAAAAGTCAATTATTGTATATGCAATATTTGAGAACACTACAATAGAAACAAATAAAAAACAGTCGTTTCCATAGAATCCATAAAAATTTCAATCTTCCTCTCCCTTTTGTCAAAAATTGAAAAGAAATAAATTTTAATTCAAGCAGTTATGATTTTGCAGACATTTTTTTTTGGGGGGGGGGGGGGTTACACCTGGAAAATCCCCTCACAGATACGGCCTTGTGTGTAGGTATTACACATAAAATTATGTTCACGTACATCGCTGCCGAAAATGTAATTGAAATAATAGTTTCAAAAAATTCTATGCGAACAGGAAAATACCAAAAAGAAGATTTTTATAAGAATTATTTTAATCATTATCAACAATGCAAGTAACCCCATTACGAACATTTTGTTTTTGTAATTCCGAATAATACTTAATATCTCCGAATAGAACTTCAATATTATGCCTCTCAGAAATTTGCCATCGTACAATTTTCACCCACCTATAATCGTACAATTCGCAAAATATGCGCCTTCATTTTTGGTCATTTCATGAATTGCCCAGCATTTCGCACTTGCGTTATATTGGAAAAAAAAAATAATGAGTCTGGTAATCAAAAATTATATCGTTACGTGAAATGGGAAAAAAAAAAGGGTTTTACCTAAAAATATTTATAACATATAAATATTTTTACACAAAACACGCGATTATTGTTCGATTTGTGTCGAAAAATTTATTCGCTTATTAATAATCATTATTAATCATCGTACTAATTTGTCGTATTACGAGGTGGTCATTTTAAACATTTGTATTTTTCTTTAGTGTTTACACACATTATTCATCGGCTATAGTGTCTGACACGTTGCTTACAAAATTCGTGAAATGTGCGATGTTTCGTCTATTTCGTGAATTTTATCTCGTTATCCGCTCCAGTTGATACCTCCTCTCGACTTGTTTTCCCATGATGATAAGCGAAATATTTAGGAGCTTTTGTTCAGAAAAAAAAAGAAAATAGAAAAAATCTTGCTGACGTTTCTAAAATAAACTCAGTTGTTATACACACATCGATATGCACTGGCGTGCATTAATAAAAGCAGATTGATCGCATATACAGTGAAAAACATCGCCGTTTGTTGTTACGATAAATCTTTAATCGTGGCCCGTTCGTTTAGTTATCGATCGCAAAGTCGGGAGAGGGGACGTACGAATGCGACTGGAAAAATTCCAACAGTTTATATTAGTCGAACCGTATCAATAAAAATAGATTAACACGCTTTAATACCATCATCGCGTACATATGTGTTTCGACGAGTACGTACTAATATTCTTATTAAGCAACTTTCATCGTGTCTTTTTTTGTATTCTTTTCGGTTCCTGCGGAGGTCTGCAATTTGCCAGATAGCGCCGTATTGTCCATCTGAAAAATCACATCGAATAAAGAACTCTAGTTGTTAATTAGACATCTCTCAATTCTCAGATCATTATCTCGATATTTCGACATTTTCAAACGGTTCAAAATTGCGGTGCATAGCATACATACCGTAGCGCGGAGTATTCCTCATTTTAATCTGTGAATTATAGAACCCCGAAGCCGATATATTTCGTTTTATTAAAAAGTAGCGATGATCTGTTCAAAACCCCTGGGAGGATCTTAAATTGTATCGAATTGTAGTAAAAGTATTTATTAGGTCAATTCACTGTAAATGTTATTTAATTTTCGCTTACATTTAAATGCTAAATCGATACGTTTTATTTATACGCAGATTATAATAACACGTCCGCTACCAGGTAAAACTTGCACACTTGCGAACGTTCTTATTTATTTACTTATTTTCCTTTTTATTTTGTTTCGTTTGTTTTTAAACATTTTGTGTTCGCTTCTGATGATGGTCAGTGTAAGCTGGCCGAAACGTTAAGCAAATAAAATTCTTTTTAACACAATTGCATCATCCGCAATTTATTTATTATTTTTCGTTCGTTCATTATAACATATCGAAGATGGAAATAATAATAATAATATTAATAATATTAATAATATTTATAATAATAATAATAATATTTATAATAATAATAATAATATTTATAATAGTAATAATAATATTTATAATAATAATAATAATATTTATAATAGTAATAATAATATTTATAATAATAATAATAATATTTATAATAGTAATAATAATATTTATAATAATAATAATAATAATAATATTTATAATAATAATAATAATAATAATATTTATAATAATAATAATAATAGTAATAAAGTTATTTGATACTTGATTTTACGGGTTTTCTCCTTTAATTACTTCACTTTTTCTTAATTTTTTCCACTGCTGCCAAAGATAAAACTAATAATTCGTTTAATTGACAGTTTAAAAGTACGTTCTTCCTTTTAAACAAAAATTCTAACGTTTTTCGTTAATAAGTTACCATGTTTCTCAATCTCAATCTCAAGTGCCGTACGCTACATAGCGCGTTGGCGCAACCTATTCGTACATTTAGCTGTACCGATATAGGTTGTGTACCAGGCAATCGTAATATGCAACGCAGGTGTACACACGCAAGCGTTTAGAGATGTTAATTACCGGGAAAGAAAATCTTTAATCTCGTTTTTTCTGTCTTACGATCTTTTTTATATGTATAATACGCGTTAGATTACAAAATATTTTAAACCAGACTACACCGATACGTTGTCGCGACGACCAGGTGGTTCCAGGCTTTGAAAACCAGTGCATGTACTGCATTGTGAATAGCGGATACACAAGAACTATGCATTTTTATAATGATAAAAATCCATTCGTGATGTGAGTTTCAAATGATCGCGAATTTCAGGAAGAGTCGTACGAATAGGCAGAATACCTAGCAACTATTTTCAGTTGCGTGGATAAAGAAGAGCAGAAAAATAAGAAATTTACGTGAAACTTTATAATGCAGGTTTTACTGACAGTTTATGGCCACACTTTTACTCGATGTTTGAAAATAAGCTCAAAGATTCCGTCTCCTTGAAAAGCCCGCGTGGTATGGTCGACGAAAAAAGTTCATAATTAAACGCGGAAGATAAATTTTATTTCAAAATGGATCCCGAAGATCATGAATCACGAGATCTTTTACAACGGAAATTTCCAACTAACCGATACATCCAATCGAAATTTTGCGTGAAGGAATGCGCGATCACGTACAGAATGTTTATCACGCCATCGTCTGTCGAAATCCCATACGGGATATCAAAACATTTCGGGATATCAGTGGAAGAGGACTAAATAAAAAAAAAAAAAAAGAAAAAAAAAGCATGAAAAAGATACACTAATTCACGTAATGTTTAGTATAAAAAAAAACGCAAACAAAAAAAAAACGCTTTAAGCGCAATTCACACGACTCTTTCTCCGTATTCGTACGACCGGTGCAGGGGAAAATTCCTGATTTATTGACCGCAGGAGTCTCACATCTTCATCGATGCCATCATTACGCGTTTCCAGAGAGGGCTGTGTGTGCTATGTCTACACCGTATAAGGCTGAATTTAGTGAATTTAAATTAATCGGGACGAGCGTTTTTATTCAAATCACCGTGTTTAGTGCACAGTTGTGCACGATGAATAATATACGGGTAGCAATAAAATGAGGCAGGGAAATAGCTAATAATAATAATAATAATGGTAATAGCTAATAGTGTAATAGTAATAATGATAATCTGGGAATGGGGAATTTATCGCGAGAGAGCAGCAACGGTGCGGATATTTAGTAGTTTGGAATAAAGTAAATCGATCGTAATAAATTTTATACGGAACCCGTCCATCATAAAAAAATCTTTAGCATCATCATGACCAGAGCTGGATCCGAATAGAGCCATTTTCCGCGCTGCTCACAGACACACGCACTACTCCTCTTCGATCAGACTCTCGGGCCGATGCGAGCCGTATGATTACCGATTGCAGCGATCGTCAAAAGATCACGGCTAAAGAGACAATCAAACGAATCAATAATAAGCGCTACGAGGTCGATCTGGAGCAGCGGAGGAGCCAGAAAAAGCGAATCGCCTCCGGCCATAGAAAACTCGTGTGCGCGTTAGACTCACTAAACGGAGCGACCGAGCGCTCTTCCGACTCCAGAGGGGCTATTAAATTGTGGAAAAAATATGTTATAGCGGACGGCGATGGTTCGCTTTAAACGATTTCTAAACTGAAACCAGATCAACGGCGACGTCGAATGAATCGTAAGGGCTAATTACGGCACCAAACCCTTTACCTAATAAATGTGTTCTTCCGAAACGCCCGAAGCCAATCCACGGCAACAGCATCGGGCCAAAGACGAGAATTATCTATACAGTACTCTCCTCGCCTCTATATAGGTATATCCACACACACACACACACACACACATCTTACACAAGCATAATATGTACATTTCACGTGTGCGCATGTGTCTGCCGATATGCAGACACAAAAATTCAGTGCACGCTCTGTCTGTGTGTGTGTGTATGTGTGCATTCTCAAAGGCTACAACGAGAAAAAAGACGGACGATATCGGTGCGCGCGTGAGCAGATGGCGAGGAACGACGATTTGAAAGAGAAAGGAAACACATTAAAGGATTTCCAGTCGGAATATAAACAGTGAGCGTAGTACAGATGAGTTGTTCCGAGCAAGACAGTGTACGATAGCTCCCCGGTCGTCTATTTTATGAGGCGAAATAAAATACGGCAAACGGTTAAACGACCGTTTATATAATGATACGGTTTCTCCTCAAAATTTCCGAATTTAAACGCGCACCTGAGAAAAACTCGAACAAAAGTAAACCCGGCAATAAAAAATAATAAAACAAAATTAATGACCGAAAAAACGCAGAGCAAACAGAAAACAACTCTAATATACGATCTTCGACGTTCCGAATGTAAAACGAATTAACTATGATGCTGCCTGCCAACGATGCACATACACTTCAGTGTAGAACTGTGTGCGCGCATGCATAATGCTTTCATACGGATGATAAATACTTATTATATATCACGTACAAAACGCAGGTGGAAACTGGGAAAAATAAAACAACCGCAATAAACAGCTGAAAGTAATTCGAAGTAATTAGCCGGTAAAATCAACGGCCGCCGAAGCCGTAATCTTTAATAGAGGAATTCGTATCTATATATCTATATATATATATATATATATATATATATAGCGAAAATCAGTTTTCTAATAAAGACATAATAATTGATACTCCTTGACGACGAAACAACTAGTCGCAATTCCTCCACAGCTCGACAAAAGCCAATCCTTCGGGAAGACCAATTTTTTCCTTCGAAACTAGGCGCGATCGATTGCACTTTCGTTTATCATTCTTTAGGATGCGTTCAAGGTATTCGTCTCCCCGGTTTTTAAAGAAAGCACTTGCTGCGTAACATTTCAAACAAATACCTGACGACACTGTTCTGCGTAGAATCGACAAAAATGAGTGTCGCAGTATACTACTGGAACGCCCAATCTGTTGTTCCATCGTAAGTTTCTGGCTCTTCTCTCAGTTGTATTTTTCGCATACTGAGCCGTACTAGCTCCAGAGTACTTTACGATGTATTTTCACAAATGATCGGCGGTTACTTACCGAAGACCACAGTGTAAACCTCTGCAGGTTCGTTTGCCTTCAATTTAGTCCGGCACCGTAGGCCTAACGAATTATTCGGGTCGTCGCTTAATTTCCATACCCATTTCAACATCCTGAAAAGCGAGAGCTTTGGCAACATTGTACTTCTTCTTTGTAGACTAAAGGGTACAGAAGAAAATACAGCGTCGTCTCCTTGGTTCGTTCCTTTGCTAATTTCGAATTCGTTTGGAAATTTATCGCATTTTTCAGTCAGATTTCAAGTGTGTCTTTTCAGAATCGACGTTCGCCGTAAGTATCCTATTAAGTATAACCGCTTCCGTTACCGGTGATAAAAGTAACACATCGTTGGAGACATTTCATTTCTCTCTCTCCACCAGCTACTAATATTATTAACAGCTGATCTTTATTGGGGAATGTTACCTTTAAGCATTTCTTTTGCTGACTACTAATCTTTTTGATTATCGTCCTTTTTGTTTCAATCCAAATTAATATCCCATACATGATTCTCTAGACAATACTATAGCGTTATAATAACTTAGGAACGTATCTAGATCGACGATTCAACTCACTTGGCGTGTTTATGCTGCTCAGGTTTGTCAAAAAAGGACTACACGTGACTGTTGTAGAAAAAAAATCAACTCTAAGTCTCTTAGTTTAAAAAGATATCTATCTATATCAAATGATCATCGCACCAATTTAGAGATATATACGTGTCGGAGTAACCTATTAAAAAATTCAAAGAAGACAGTCAAATATTCTCCGTATAACTACACTTAGCAGGGCGTTTGGGATTGTGAAAGGAACTAGGTCTCCCCTACTCTCATTAACTGCAGTGGCCTCGAGAAATAACATGACCATACATAATGATTTCAATATTCCCTTCGTCAAAAACGTGTTTATATCAGACAGTATGGAAAGTTCTATCAGAATTTAGTTCAAATTTGAATCGTTACATTAATGAAATGTACATTAGAACACTATCGAGTAACCCTGAGCGGAGATTAAAAGAAAGTGTAACGTTCTTCCAAAATAACGTAAGTAATTTTTAGTTCACGCATAATACAATTATCTAAACACATATTGTATTCTAATACTATTAATGAAACATACTTCACTGTATCAGTTGTGATAGTATAAATATCATATTTTACGATAGTTTAGCAGAGTTTCGTGGGTCATACTCAGCTATATCGGTTACCATGCTCTATTGTTGCTGTATTTTATATTACATAATCATCTTGTAGCCAATGACATTCTTTAATCACCCCCCCCCCCATACAGCTTTTGGAAGGGTTTCATGGGCCATACGCTTAATTGTATCGGTTGCCATAATGGCTCCTTGCTGCTCTATATAATCAACTAACATCAACGACCTAGTCCCCCACTAGAGGGATAAGTCCCAAGGTTATTATAATATATCTTTAGGTTATTGTAATACATTCCCCTAGGGTAGTAATATATAATTAACGTTAGGTTGTGTTTATAATTGAAAAAAAAAACAAAAAAAAAGTGTTTTGTAATTAAACTCCGAATTACATGGTAATTTTTTTTGTATATCTATTTGAACTTATATCACGGAAAAAACATTTATTCCCTCTTCAATTAAATTACTTATAAATTTATCGGTCTGTCTTCATATGCAACAAAATATATATTAATTCCCCTTGGTTTTCAAAAAATTTCATTATAATCAGCGTCGATACTTAATTACTCGGTAAGTATGGGATCGGTTTGTATTCGTTATACTAACACGCCTCTACAAGAGGATATCAGTTATTTGATATATATATATATATTAAAATTTATTCTAAATTTTGATGTTTAGTTAAAATCTTATTTTTAGAAAATGACTATTTACAAAATTATAATGTCTACACCGGTGTTTATTTTTGTTATTGACTAATATTTTATATTAATTTAGAAAATACTGGAAAAAAGTGATACTGTGCTATTCAAAATTAATATATAAAATTTATGAGTAATAATCTAGAAACAAAAAACAGATGAACGCAGATGAGTTCAAATTTTAATGGCGAAGATATAAAAATACTCTAACAAGGATTTTTGTACGATATAGATTGTATAAAAAACATCGTAACGTAGCTAAGAGAATTTTTATCTTAGGATCGTTAAACATACGCATTAATACGTAGCCGCGTTTTGTAGAATTACCGTCGTGTTCAATATTAATTTATAATTTAATTTATAGACATAAACATATATTTAATTATATATATTATATAATATATATATATATATATATATATATATATATATATATATATAAGTAATTTAAAAAAAGGTTATATCTGGAGCAATTTAATGACTCTGATGGTGGTGGACCAAGTACCCCAACAAGTATCGTCAACTCGGGAAGCATAATTTTCTTAACCGATTTCTGATGTAGTTTAAATAGACCGTAAAATTTTGATTATTGAGATGGGTAATTGAAAAGTTTACGTTCTTGATTTGCCGATTATCCGACCAGTTTTCATACACAAATGAGAGCTGATGGATCATTCCGATTTCGGTAAAAATATGACGCGACAATGCTAATTTATTTATTTGTTTCCCATAAACCACATCTAACATTATCGATGCACGGAATAATCTCTCGTTATTTACAAGTAGTAATACTAGTAGTGGTATTTACTTCCCCGGCGATAATAGAAACATTTTAACCTGTTCCATTCGAACAGTTACGAAGAAACATCCATTCGCGGGAACGATATTAAAAAGGTGATAATGTTTTTGACATAGTTGCCAACTGTCGAACGGGAAAATTACACACATCGTACATAGGAGCAGAGACATCTGCGACAACGTACACACTTATCAATGTACGTTGTTATCAGACGGCGTGATATTTTGATTTGGGTACATTTAATAAGTTACACGTTCCGTGGTCAACCGCAACTAGCTCCAACTACAAAACCAACTAGCAGATGGTATTACTACTTTCGTATATGTTACGTAAAGAATTTTATAGTCATCAGTTTACTTAATTAGAGTCCCGTAACCGTAACCGTAACCGCGCATCGATATTATGATTCCTCTCGGAAAACGTTACAGAAGACGGATTAAACATCTGTGATATTGTTCTCCTCTTATATGCAATTTCCAAAAGAGCATCATAATAAAAAACTAAAGAACCCCCCTCGGTAATGATAAAAAATTATATTAGATATAAAAGATTAACTTTTAAGATAGTAGTTTTCTACAAGCTTGCTACAAACCATTTTAATGGGAAAAATTGAAGATAACAGAAGAGTTGAACGGAGTTAACGTACCTGGTTGTGTGATATCAAGACGTGGGGACAGGATTAAATACAGACAGGTTGGTACACTCCGCTTATGACAGAGATATACCAGAATATTATTAAGACTTCGCTAGATCGCCAACGATGACGAAGATCGATCGGGGCAGCAAGAAGAAGAAGAAGACATTCTAAAAAAAACAAAAAAAGCGATACATCTGAAATAGTTTGGTTTTCTAATTTCGAGCAGATTTGAGGTGAAAGTTTTAAAAGCGAGTTCTATATTTTCACATCTATACGCGTAACTTCAGTTTCAGTTAGATCAAACATTTTGTTATACAGCTAAATGTAGACGTGCGCAAGCACTGATAAAATATATGCGCAGAAACACGCAGTTAACGGTTGTACAAATGTAACAAATTTGCCAACTAGTTTCGGCAAAATAGATAATCAGGTCGTTTAATACGCCTGACATAAACAAATACATACCCCGGGGTTTTTTGAAAATAAATTGACAGTTAATGAAAATGACAATTTAATATAATATATAATAAATAGGCAACAAAATAATAATACAATAAAAAATAAATGTATCGTAATCATACACCCTGTCAAGAAAGTATCAGGAATTGTTAAATAAAACGAACAATTTTTAATTTTCATCCTTATTTATTTTGACACCTTCAAAATAACATCCATTCGAAGCGATGCACATATGCCAACGCTTTTTCCACTCGGCAAAGCACTTCTGATAGGCGGTTTCCGGGATGGCCTTTAGCTCTCGCGTCGCATTCGTCTTGATGTCATCAATCGATTCGAAGCGCATTCCCCGTAGCGGAAATTTGAGTTTTGAGAATAGGAAGAAGTCGCAGGGTGCTAAATCTGGTGAATACGGCGGTTGTTCGATGATATTGACCGAGTGTTTGGCCAAAAACTCATTCACAATTATGGCTTTGTGAGACGGCGCATTATCGTGATGGAGAATCCAAGAATTGTCGACCCACAAATCGTTACGTTTACGACGGATAGCCTCTCTCAAACGTCTCAAAACACTTAAGTAAAACTCTTTGGTGACTGTCTGTCCGGCTGGCACATATTCATAGTGTACCACGCCTCGAATATCGAAGAAAACAATCAACATGATCTTCACTTTCGATCGGCTTTGGCGAGGTTTTTTCGGCTTTGGCGCGCCAATTGGCCGCCATTCGGACGATTGCTGGTTCGTAAGCGTGTCGTACTCGTACACCCATGTCTCGTCACCAGTAATTATCTTTTCCAAGAAGGTAGGATCCAAATTGGCTCGATCCAGCATGTCTGCAGCTACCTGTTCTCGGTACTTTTTTTGAAAGAAATTCAGGTCTTTCGGAACAAGCCGAGCCGCAACGCGTTGCATACCCAATTTTTCGTGCACAATCGTACGTACGCTCTCGTGTGACATGCCTAATCCATGAGCCATCTCTCTCAAGCTCACATGACAATTTTCAGCAACGATTTCCTTGATTTTATCGACGTTATCATCGGTCACACTCGTTGAAGGCCGTCCAGAGCGAGGCATGTCTTCGACCGTCTCCCGACCATCCTTGAACGCTCTGTACCACTCGTAAACCCGCGTTTTTGATAAAGCAGATTCACCAAAAGCCTTCTGTAACATTTTCAGTGTATCGGCACAAGAAATTTCGTTCGAAACACAGAATTTAACACAAGTACGTTGTTCAATATTTTCACTCATTGTAAAACTTCGACAAAACCTTCAAGGTCGACTGATTTTAACAGCTGCTGTAAACACACTGGTTGACAGATCGCGCTAAAAATAGGCATCATAATACAAAACAGTTGTACCAACCTGGAAAAAAAAAATTATCTGCCTAGCTATTACCCGGGAGATTTAAATTGACAATTCCCGATACTTTCTTGACAGGGTGTATATATTGAATAATAGAGATTATTATTTGGTGCGTATTTATTAATCTTTAAATTTATCAGTTTAAATTTTTATTCATTTTAATTAGCTTAATAATTTCCAGATCATTTTCCATTTCGCTGATATTCTGCCTGTGTAATTAATTGTTTTGCAAATTCAGATTTTCTACATGTAATACGCGCGTCATTCCTTTTATAATAATGATGTGATCTTTTGGCTTTCCTTTCGTATATATTTTCTGACAAGTATATTCCCGGATTGCTACATTTATCCACAATTACTTTTTTACGTCATTTTTTGTTGATTTACCGCGGAAAATATATTATTCGTTCGATATTTTAATAGTATTATTGTTAACGATCAGCTTATAAAACAGTAGTCCGATGATTATATAAACATACCGCGCGCCATTGCAGCTAAATGATGCGTTAATAATGTTTTATTTCTTTTTCGTTTTATATTTATTTTATTCGTGATAGGCTTTGAAATGGGTGCACCATCGCCGACAGACGTCATTATTCTGAAGTCGACCAGGATACAAAGTAGGTTCGTAATCGTTTGGAAAAAGAAACGCGCGTCTAATTTTTTTCGATACTTGCGTCCGACTATTGATCTGCCATATTTAAAACTAAAGCGGTCGCGCGCACGGCAACGCTCGCACCTTAATCGGCGAGAATGAATTAAGTCGCCGGAAGAATTAAATTGGAAACCGAATGCGCTCTAAGCCGGTCGCGGATAATAATAGCATTCGTCGGCGTAATTGCAAATTCAATCTGAACTGCACATCGTGAAGAGGCCGAGACGCAATTAAAATAAAATGCCGCATCATGCGAATGTGTCAGTAGAGTAGATCGTGTGTGAAATTGTTTTACGCTGCAAGATGTATTTGGAGACATGATTGGTACCTTCGATTAGTTCGAGAACTTTCTACGCACAGCCGACAGTTCGGCTCTGACCTAAAATCCATCATCGCGCACACATAATCCAGTCGAAAGGTTTGAACGCGATCTAATTTGCTGCTGCTGCTGCTGCTGCTGGTGCTGGTGCCGCCGTCATCCTTCCTTCGGTGCCGGCTTGTAGTAATTCCCATAAATTCGTACGCATGCCGGAGAGCGTATGGCTGCAGATAAAAATAGGTACACACTGTTGTCCACCGTCTCGAATAAAAGATACGCCCATACAGTGACATATACGTAATTGTAATTTATGAACAATGCAAACGCGTCCGCAGCTAAACGTTAATCAAAGAACGGGTCACCACACATTTTCATAACTATCATCATCTTCGTGAAAACGTAGGACACATACCGAGACATTTTATAATTACTGGTCGCGCATTTTAATTATTATACAACGACCAGTACAAAAACAGATCAAAAACCGGGAAGGAGGATATGTAACTTCCTCTCCGCAAAAAAATACGGTAAGTGAATAAAAAAGAAATGAAAACGTCAAATTTAAAGTACCTGCAAACGTGACGGTTGTTTTTTTTTTTTTTTTTTTTTTTTTTGAGCACTTGTAACAATCTTAAAATAAATCTTAAATAAGTAATAAATATGACACAACTAAAAACTTAGCCCGGCGACTAGTTTTTAGGGATACAGCAATGTTGTACAGTTTACAGAAGATCTGCAGATTTACAACGTTCGATTTGAGTTCCTCCCTCGGCAACTGTTGTATTACTGGATTATTTCTATGATCCCGAAGCCGATCGTAGTACGCACTTACGATCCACATACTTCAAATCTAAATCTATGTGCAAGTCTATATTCCGTTGAAATCATGCAGCTTTTGCTATCAATCGTATAACTTTATTCTCAGTGTCCAAATGAATGCCAAGATATTTAGCCGAGCTCGATATTGGTACCTGGATGTCATTTATATAAACTCGCAGGCACGAATATCTGTTGGGCGTAAAGCAAAGCTCGGGTGAACTGACTTTGCCTCGTTTAATTTAATCCTTCACTTTCGAGGTCCACTGAGAGGTTAAATCTAATGCATTTTGTAATTTAGCATTTGCTTCGGACTGCAGTGTCGTCGGCAAACATGACTAAGGTTGCGCTACTTGTCCTCGAAATGTCTGCCGTAAAAAGCAGGTACAGTAGAGGACCGAGGACACTTCCTTGAGGTGGTACTGTCATAAAGAAAATGTATGAAAAAAAGTGCGTATTAAAATTTTCGTACCGTACAAACCATTTTTAAAATTAGATACGCAACATCTTGTTCACCAATCTCCTCAGACAGGTATTTTCGCATTTTCGGCCGAATTTTATGCTGGATCAACGTATTGCCCAGCTGCGTGAATTAACGACTAGATTTTAGTTGAAGTTGTTGACTGACTCTACCTTTCATTCATTACTGTCGAACCTTTGGCAATTTCTCGCTGGCAACAAAGGTGTGTCTGACCGGACAGTTTCGAAGTAGCCTTTGTGTTATTTTTTCTCGCGTTCTAACATCATCTTCCTGTTCAAGCCGTAAAGACCACGTAATAGTTTCTTTATTCGCGAAACCGGCGCGTCCGCAAACTATATCTATCCCGGTTGACTTTTTGCAGACTCCTAGTGTCACGCTGGTATTAGAAAAGGTAACACAATGGTGACAGGTGATTCGTTTTCCATCTGGTTCCTTTCAAAATTCTCTCTTCTTTCAATATTAATTACCTGAGAATTTCCATCTTAAAAGAATGTAGCAAACAATATCTACATCTCTTCCCCTCTTTTCCATTCTCGGTAACATACGACTGTTTAGCCGTATCTACCGGTACCACGACTTATCGAAATCTTAACCGTTTGTCTTCATTTCGATCACAGTCTTATCTTAAAACCCCTTCTATTTTTAATAATTCCGATAATTCTGACAGCGCCGATTATATTTTCGAATCTTCTCTTTCGTTTTTGTTAAGGTTTTTTTTCATAATTCTTAAATCTTGCACTTACAATGCCTTTGCTTTTTACTTTCTTATCTATTTTAGATCTCCTCTCGCTGTCTAGAGCTTTATTAGAATATATAATTTTTTTCTTGCTCACTACATTCCACCTCTTTTGCTAAGCTCGAAAGGACAAATGAAAATGTTGAATAATTACGCCGCAAAATTCTTATATTGATCCATTTACGTAAGTTCGTACTATTTCCATATTTTTTATATTTTTAATTTTTTGCATTGTTGACCGGAAGAGACTTATTGGAAAACTTTACTAAACGAAACGGCTGCTGTATTTAAGCGTTTTTCCGTATACAATTTTCATTGTTTAGAACTTACTCTTTTCCCTGTTCTAGATGAATTGTCAAACTAGATGTACTTTCTGTCTAGAAATATTAACTCCAAACACACCGGTCACCGTATGCCAGTTTTATTTTTAACGGAAGCCATATCACGGACATTCCTCTTAAAGAAAGGCATAGATGGGCATATTAAAAAGGGCGCCGACCAATCCTATTCGAACGGGCACGAAAACTGTACCGGAAAAAAGTCTGTATTCGTATTATTCTTTTACTAAGTAACATACTCTTTCAATCGGTAAAAAGTTTAAAACCTTTTTAAGATTCGAAAAATGAAGCCAAATGGCTGTCGTCAAAATGTTCAAGATTTTCCAAAGGAAATTAGGAACATTTGAAAGAAGAAAAAAAATTGTATTCCATTCGGAAGAAACACGGTTACATATAATCCCCCGTGTGCATGTTTCAGCGGCATTGTAACTGATTTATTAAAGCGTTTTTAATTTTTTTGATTTTCGCAATGTTTAGATCGTTTATGGTATTTTCAGAAATCAAACATATTCGCACTGCGAAGTTAAAGGGAAGAAATATAGGGCGCGTAATAGCTACATGTATCAGTGAAAATAAATATTCGAGCTTTTTCGACTTCGAAGAAAGATGCTTTTTTTTTCTTTTTTTGGAAAATGATTTTTTTAGAAAACACACTGTATTCTTTCAAGCGGGAAAAATGTAAATAAAAATATTGAAAACACGCCGTTTACAGTGTTCTGAAAGATGAACGTTCAAAGTAATATTACATCAGCGTGCAAACTTTTGTATACATTTTTAACCTATCACAATTTCTCCATGTAAAGAAAATAGTTTTCATTTTCGACCTATGAAGTGGACAATCGTGCGGCAATTTTCAAATCGTGCGAATTGTACTTGTAGAGTTTTCCAATGATATCCGAATTAATGCTATAAAAGCGGGCAGTTGCCGAAAATATGGTATTGAAAATTCAGAACCCCTGTTAATAAAGTTCTATTTCAAGTTTAGAATAGGTTTCCCCGATGGAGGAACTATATGACTTCTAGTTATAACCAGTGGCCGAACAAAGTCATTATAACGCGATCCTTTCCCGTTTGAATTGTGTAACAATTAAAGTAATATCATATCGGCGGCAGACTAGACTCTGTTCAGCTACTGGTTATAACTAAAAGTCATATAGTTCCTCCATCGGGGAAACCTATCATAAACTTGAAATAGAACTTTATTAACAGGGATTCTGAATTTTCAATACCATATTTTCGGCAACTGCAGATAACGTTTGTATAAAATTAATTTGGATATTGTTGAAAAACTCAACGAGTGCAATTAGCATCGATTCTAACATTCTACACAACTGTCCGACTACGTTCTTTAACTCGAATAATTTTGATAGGTTAAAGTTGTATAGGAAAGTTCATAAAAAAAAAAAAAAAAACAATTCTCAAAATATTTGATAACAAAATAACCCGAGCTTAGGGTCAGTAGGGAAAACTTTGAAGACACGGAGTTCACGGCTGAAAGCTATCAAAATAGACATTCATCACATGGAGACGGATAAAATCTGAATTATAGCCGCCAATAAGTTTACAATGAATTTGCTGCCTTAGGCCTAGATCGACAAATTTCTCACACGCCACGTAAATAAAACGAAGACTTCAGAACACTTGACCAGTCGAAAAGTTTTTTGCTGGCGCTGGCTCGCGACTACGCCCACAGATTATATGATCAATAGAGAAAACGAACAATTTCTATTGAAGAAAAAAGGTCAAGAAAAAGAAGTGCCCAGGTACACGTGTACGACTTCAATATCGCTCTGTGTGAAAACTGGAAAATTCAATCAAGCAAATTTCATTTTTTGTCGCACCCTTAGCCGGATTAATTTTTTATCCGAGAAAATAATACGACTACATTAATTTACCATATGTATGATTAATTACAAACATCGCCGCTACCATTCGCTTTGATTTAAGAAGAAAAGCGCTCCAAGTTATTAATATTAACCGAAAAAATTATTATTATTTTCTCCACTTTTACCACGCAACAAGTTAGCTATGCAATTGAGAAATGAGTCTTATATTGGCGGAAAAAATCTAAAAGCATTTACGAGAGCTCTGATATGAAAGAAACGTAGGTAATCGTTTAGCCGAGATTCCCGTCACTAGATTTTTAACCCGGTCTGATTGAAAACAAAATTTACTACTAGATGGAAATGTGTATCTGATTGAAATATTCAGTTTTATAACATATTTTCGCAAAACACTAAAACGCTGAAACTGTTAATAGAATCGTAATATTTTCCGATTATGTATATTTAACATTTTATTACGCCTACAATACCAATTATAAGACAAAGAAACTAAGGTACACAACTTTAACTAAAACACGTGATTCAGTTAATTATTATATAATGTCACAATTGAGAAGTGTTAGCTCGGTGCTTTTTTTGAGGGAAGCGTAAAATGTTTGAATTCATTATGGGAATTACTTCAGGAACTGTTTTGGCAGCTCTTCTTATAAAGAATAATATTAAATCGCTGATATCAGTCCTGGCATGATATATATGAAAGAATCTTTTATGTTTTCACATTATATATATATATATATATATGTACAGGTAAAGTGAGTCGCATTAGTGGTGTCAGAGATTACGGAATTAGGCTTTTCATAAATCTATAAGAGCATTTCTGGGTTCCGAGATAACAGTCTTCCATAATTCCTATAAAAGAGACGGTTTTAATTGACTATATAAAAGTAAAAAAAAAGTCTACAGATTAAACGTTGCAGAATATATAAATGTTACATGCAATCCATACAGAAACATTAAAAACGAGATCGCGTAGTTTTTATATTTTTCATTTCTCAATTTACGGCCGTCGCTGTATTTATTTCTTGGATGATTTGACTTGAGGAATGGCAAAGAGGCAAAAGTCAAAAAAAAAAAAAAAAAAAAAATGAAAAAGAAAAACCGCTAAAATATCCACTTTACAATTATTTTAAATTACCTGACACAAAACGCGGAGGAAATGCTTCGGCACGATCGTGGACTAGTATGCGAAAAAAATGAACTCTGCACAGACGACAGACGCACTTACGGTCGAGCGATACAGACGAGCGGCTCGATAATTATTCAACTTTGTTGACTATGCGGTAGACAGCTTTTTGCTTAATTTTCATTGCTTTTCATTCTTCCTAATTTAATGGTAGCCAAGCGTACACAAAGGAACGGAGCCACTATGGAACTGCATCGGGGCTAGGGAAGGGGCTCCGCGATGGGAGCAGGAACGCAGACACACACGTACGCGGAGACTGTGACAATGGAGAAAAAACAAAAGCCCAGTCCGCCATCTTATTTTTTGCTAATATAATACATGATAAAAGCTGAAAAAAACCCCAGCTCGAAATACGATATCGTTATTAACATATTTAATTACCTCGGCCGGAGCGCCTCCCATTTTTCCACTTAACAGCAGATTATATTGTTGTTGTTCGTCTGCGCGCCGCGCGACGGCGTGGGGAGTAACTCGTCAAGAGGAAGTGTAGAAAAAACACACCGAGACTGCCGACGTCACAACGGAAATCAATGAATTTTACCTGATTTCGAAAAAAATACATCTAAAATCTCCCTCCACGAGGGTTCCGACCGAAAAAAACGAAACAGCGGCCCACGACAAGTGGCAAGTCAAATACGGAACTCCGAAAGCACCGTGAAGAATGTGTTTTTTTGTTGTTGTTTTTTTTTTTTGGGGGGGGGGGCTTAAAGCAACCTTTTTTATTTTTCTATTTAGAATTAACATATATGAAAAAGGCAAGGTCTGTCAAGGTGTTTTGCGAAATTCAAGTAGGATCAGTTTAGAATGATTTTAGGATAACCCGTTTCGGACTTATCCGACTTATTTATCGAACTTATTTAATAAAGCCCGCACGTTGTTAAATATAAACTCGCGAGTGAAAGTTGTGCAACAATATCTCCGACGAGTGATGAAGCAAGATTGGTCTGAACCTTTTTTTCTCTTTTTAGGACGCTTTTGGTATTTTCTCTGTGAATGAAACAAATTTTTTTAGGTCCTCTTCGATAAAAATTCCATTAGAAAGTCTAAACTTTAACGACTTTATATTCTAAAGAAGTCGCCGATGGCGGTAAAATCGTTTTCCTTCGCACTCAGATTTATAATACACACAGTTTTTTTCCTTTTTTCATTAGAAATCGATGAAATTTCAATCGCAAGAAAATGCTGGACTTTTGAACTTCTACAATAATAATAGATCACAGGCAAAAAAGACAAAAAAAGAAAAGATTATGAAAAAAAGAAATACATGTAGCTTTTAACACAGAGATTATGAATTAAAAGGTATAATAATTACAACGTAATTTTTAGTCCGGCCCCCAATTAGAAAAAATGTCCCGCTTTTATGTAACGAAAAAATGTACTAATTTTATGTAACAAAAAAAGGTATTAATTTTATGTGACGAAAAAAGGTATTAATTTTATGTAACGAAAAAATGTCCCAATTCTATGTAACGTTTGTTATAATTTAATTTTTCCCGACTTTGAAAAAGAAGAAGGTTACACGTTTGTCGCGTTTTTTTTTGTTGTTTTTTATGTTCGCGCAAGTCTCGTATTTATTTGACTGATTCTTTGACCATTAGAAAGGGTACCATTCGACTTCGTTTCCGTAATTCACGTTTGCATTCGGTGGCGGTTTCGGTTTTTGGAAGCCTAATGACTACACATTTCTTGTTTCTGCGCAGGCGTCGATGAATAACAAGTCCCACCATAAGTTTAAGCATGTAAAGACTACATTATGGCTAATTTAATAATACCATCGAAACGCGAAAATTGTATCATTTATACGTGTTGTGGTATGTTAAATTGTTTCGGTGGATTAATGAAATTTATATAGTATAAATTATTGATTGTATTTATTTATTTATTTATTTTTATTATATAAAATTGGGACATTTTTCCGTTATAAAATCTAATGGGGCCCGAGCTAAGAATTACGTTGTAAATTTTGATCATTTTATACAAAGTATAGAAGAAAAAGAGACGGAAATGTAAGAAAGAGGAGTCAAGGGGCACAGCCCCTTGCGAGGCCAAAGTGGCCGAGTTATATTATAGCTTAAAAATGTAATAAATTTTGTCAATGAATGCAGAAGGAAAAAATGGGATTGGGCTGGACATGTTGCGAGACTAACGGACGATAGATGGTCATACAGAATAAAAAACTGGTATATAGGAAATAAAAGGAAAAGAGATAGGCAGTTTCTACGATGGGAAGATAGTTTAACCACATTTATCAACAACAAACAATACGAGAGAATCACCCGGGACCGAAGGGGGTGAGCAAGGTTGAGGGAGCCCTTTGTTCAGGATATAGGCTTTTAGTTTTAGTTTATTACAGTAATTTTAAGAAATGTAGTAAGTATGTATTGTACGTATTATATGGCTAAATAAATAAATATGTATATATATATATAATATACATATATGTGTATGTATGTATTTATACGCCGTGTAATATCGGGATTGCGCCTGCTTTCATGTATATACACTAAAATTCTGAAACGCAAAAAATCTCGTAACAAAAACCAAAAAAAAAAATAAGACTTCATTTGGCGAACAATGGCACAGTCAAAACCGACTTTTCTATAAGAATTACAGAAAATTAACATCCGAAAGGATGTATAATGTGTACGGAATTGACGAAAAAGTAAAACGAGAAAATCGGAGTAGATATTACACGCGTTGTCTTTTTTCCGGATTTTTATTTTTCCGTAATTAATTTCCCCCATTATCTTCACGTAGTCGCAGAGAACATAATACAAACACGATAAAAGTACTATTTCCTCCGACAATTAACAAATTGCACCTCTGCGTGTCGTTTGTTCTATTGTTTATCGCGAGCTGTAAAATACATCGGGAAACGCAATCCGCCCCTAGGGTGGCTTGGGGCGAATGAATCTCCCCTTGGGCTCGATATCCTTTCAAAATGGAAAAAAAGCAATAAAACGTTCTGGACAATGTCCCTTATTATTTGAGTACTGTTACCGAACGTTTTCACATTTAGGAGAGAAAAAAAAGGGCGGGCGGCGGGGGTACAAATTTCACATTTAAGCAACTGGGAAACAGATAAGCACACCGCTTTCTCGTGACGTCACCAAAAATTGGGGGAAAGTGAGAATAATGTTTTTACCTTATCGATGATGGTAGGGGTTCCGCTTAATTATAAAACTTTCCCGCTCATTGATTAGGCGGTCTATGAATTAAATTAACAACAGACAAATGCCAGTTTTAAACACAAACAAGCATTTCAAAATTACGCACACTACGGGTAAATATTGGCAGCGGGCGCGTTAAGCCCGCATAATGGAATTGTTTACAACACCCGCGGCCATAAAAAGCTCTCGTAATATATATATATATATATATATATAAAATTCGAGTTCTGCACGTATCGAACAACCCTTACGATTATTATTAACTTGTAGTCTGTAAATATTATACGTTCCGTGACGACTTCAATAGATATATGTATTTCAATGAACAAATTAACATTATTGTCAGCCAGTTTTTTTATCCTACTAATTTGAAATGTTAAAAATGTACGATTGTAACAGGAACTCAAAAACGAGCCTAATTCTAATGAATAATCTTCATCTATTTAGAATTTTACACCGAGTTTCTTTTTCTTGTAATTAGACTGAAGCAGTAAGTAATGGAAAAGAATTCAATATAAAACTAAACTGATTTTTGATCACATGAGATTATTCCGGTTTTAGAGAAAGTTATCAACAACTAACTTCGATTGTTAATATATCGAACAATAATTGGGAAAAAGCTGAAAAAAATTATAACCTAAAACGTTGAATCACACAACATACGGTCAAAATACGGGAAAATTAATTTTACCGAGTTAATCTCGCCCAGAGATAAAACGATGATGCTTTTGTGAATTGCCAAAGCGATACAAGTGTGATTTAGTCGATAAACGGCGATTTAATAATAAAACGTTCAATGTCAATGGACTAGATTGTTAATTTGAACATGGGAGACCGGTCCTCCGGAAGTTGAAGTAGTTAATTTCAACTTTAACAGAAATTATGCAGTTGCATACGGAAGAGCATAAAATAGTATAACCGACATAGCCGCGCGCGCGCATCGAAGAAGGGACGGTTTACGTGACGACAGGTGTATTTTTCTACATGCTCATCGTAATTGATGGACCGACTGATTTCTGATCAATAGTACATATATATGTATATATGTGTGTGTGTATACACGTACGTGGCCAGTATTGTAATGGCCTTTGTGGCCTAAGAAAAACATGACAAAGAAAACCGGAATAAGTCAGGTGTGATTCCTCAATGGTTGCAGCAGTCATTACGGTGCCCATTCGAGCCGAACTGGAACTATATCGGTTGAGACTATTCATACCACGCTTTTCGTCATCAGATCTGCGTAAAAGTATTTTTGACCCTCCCCTTGTCTGCGCGCAGAAAGGAAATGAATTATACCAGAAAATGGTTTACCGTTCCTCCTTTGAACGTATATGCGCGATCGACGGTCGTTCAGGAAGCAATTATAGTAGCAGGTTGTCTCCCCCCGCCCCCGCATTCGTTTCACAGTCCAGGTATAGCAGCAGACCGTTGACGATGATCACTACACACACGCATCGATCGAGCAGCTCCATGTAGGTAAAAATTTGATTACGTCGCAGCTATTCCGCGCACTCCTAATAAACCAAATTCCGGAATAAATTAATACATCGAATTCGCTAACTGTGATTATAAGAAGAAAAATAACAACACAGCAGCGAAACAATGTGCTTTACAACTCTATTAAACCTCTCTGATAACCAAAGCCTATATATAATATATATTATACATATGTAGAAATTGACTATTGTTTTAGACATATTGCGACATTACCACCGGGCGCGACGATTCGATTCGATTCGATTCGGCGGAAATTTATTTTTCACCTTTATACAACAGATTTGTTTGCAGTTAGGAAATTCTTGTTTTGCAATACTGAATAATATTTTGCCGAATCTAATAATAGTGCAAAATGGATTTAAAGTTTAAAAAAAAAGTGGTAGAAATAACAAAATGACAAAATATATACGGAAAAAATGAAAAGGAGGGAAAAATTAAATAAAATGCAGATTTATATTACGAATATCAAAATTTACTTAGCAAAAGAATAAAAACGATTTTTTATGTTTTTTCTTTCTTTTTTTTTAATGATATATAACAAAAAATGTTTCGAACACCCTAAAAAACCGAAAGAAAAAAAGTATTCGCAGCCATAATACACGCTCCTTCGTAAACAACTGCGCGATACAAATTTGGTTTAGATAAATAACGCATTCAGAATTAAGCGGCGATGATAAACTTTCGTAGCCGTAAACGCAAAACTGCATTTAAAACTTGCATGCAAGTTCAAGACTGATCGATAAATAAATGTGATTTTGTTTACCAGTGCGCACAAACACACAAACACGGTCGTCGCGCAAATCGTTTGAAATCCACTCTGAGAATAGAAACTGATATATTCAGTTATTTCAGCTATTCCACATATTACAGCGGTGCAACAATGCGCCACGTGTTTATAGACTAATCAAATATACACACATATGCATTTGACACGAATTTCGGAACGAACAGAAAATTAGAAATACTGACAAAAATAAACTTTCCTAACATAGCGCGTACATTCCAGTATGTTTTATTATCCGCACCCACAGAGTTTGACGGGGAAATATTTTACGAAGAAGCTAAATTCTGAATTAGAAAAACCTTTCGCTCTACGATTTTTGTAAATGACAACACAACTTTTGTAGGAAAAAAATTACCACCGAAATATTCATCTGTTTATTATTGTATATATATATATATGTATAATAAAAATGCATATGAAAAAATTTTACCCGAACTAATTTTGTAAAAAGTCAACTGAGAATTTTCCCTTTTAAGGAAATAATTCTTATTACTAAAGGAAATCGGAATTAACGGAACGGATCCAATTGTAATGTTTTGACCGATTTAAAAACGCGTGAGAACTTTTTCCGCTGGCGTCTAACACCTGATTTAGACAAACAAAAAACACACGTTCGTAGTTCGCGTTTGCTTGGAAAGAAGTAATAAAACATAAATATCATAGAAAAAAAAAGTACCGAATGGATTTGGAAAAAATACGCTTAATTAATTTAAGAATGGAGTAGTTTTAGAATAAGCGATTTGCGTAGGTGAAACTTTCCTGTAAAATATTGCGCGCCTTCATTGAATAGATATTCTATGCACTAATTAGCATATCGCTCATTTGATTTGTACGACCCGAAAAAAAACAAAAAAAACCATACTGGTTGTTGACTAAGGTTCCGCAACGGACCTCAAAGCCTGCATTGTCGCAGCATGCATAATGTAGGTTAATGAAATAATATCCGATAAAATATTTTCGATAAGTTTGAAAGGTCAAAAAAAAATGCTATATAGGAGTGGTCGTGAATGATATTATAATATCGAGGTTTTAATAATAAAGCTGAAAATTATAGATTAGAATAAATTCTGGCAACTATACTGACGCTAGTTTAAAGTGGTAAAAGTATCAGTCCCCGGGGATTAACCAAAATTTCATCTAACTTGAGGTTCTTTTCTAGAAGAAGAAGAAGGCGAGACTAGAAAACGCGCTTTAGACATGAATACAATGCTTGCTGGCAGTACAAAGTGAAGCAACAATTTTCGCCAACGTGCGCCATCTTGGAATTTTATTACACTAAACAATGCACGGACAAGAGAACTTAACGCAGCAATATCATTCGTATTTTACATTTCGTTTTCGTGCTATTTCAGGTAATCTTGGTAATATTTATCTATCTATCTATCTATCTATATATATATATATATATATATATATATATATATATATATATATATATATATATATGTTCATATATATATGTATGTATGTATCAAATTTTATTTTCCAACGCTGGGGAATTAGTTACTTCGCTAATGGAGTTCCCCGTACGTTTAATATCATTAGATATTACGATAAATTCGATACCAGCGCCAAAATCAACAAACAGTTTCGACTATCGATTGCCGAGCCGCAATCAAAAATTCCATGTTATTGCTGGTCCTCCTAGACGTGTGTGCCAATTGTAATAAGTCTTGACGTTTTATCTTCAAGACTAAATCTGAATTCGGACGCCCAATGCGAATAATATTAAATTTCTTTCTAATTCATAAAAATAGCGAGAAACTTTTAAAACATTTCTCTCGCTTAAAGAGTGTTGCGTCTTTGCACGACATTCAATATAATTTACTTAAACTTTTAAACAATATACATTAAACGAAATGACACAGCAAATGAAAATTAATCGCAGTGACTCCATCGATCCAGCTCGAGAAACGGGCAGAGAATTTTTCGGGGGAAAAAAGAAACAAAACACAAATATCATAAAAAAAAAGAAAATTGAACGGCTTCGTTTTTTCTTGTTTTTCTTTTATGACCGACCAGTTTCTAAAATTTGCGGTAAATTGGCGATCGACATTCATTATACACCCGTTTATTATGTTCCAACAACGATCGGAACGTCACCCTTCGGCGGAAGATTATAAAAAAAAAAAATGACAGCAAAAAGTCGGACACAACGCTCACGGCGACCAATGGCAATTAATCGATAATTAACAACACACCTACCCTTATCTATCGGTGACGATCGATCAGCAGGTAGATAATTCTCATCCGAACAGCGGAGCCGATGACGAAGGCACAAGTCTTTTAGACACGAAGCTAATAATTTCGGTCGCTCTCTTAAAACGGAATGCCAGAGCCTTCGTCGAAACTAAAGAACTTTATCGTGTTTTTTACGAGTAAGTAAATTAGAAGTAATGCCTGCTTATTAATATATACATGGAAATAAACAGAAATGTTAAAAAAATAGTGCTTTCTATTTGATAAGCTTCGTTCGTGTTCCATTTACTTTTTGATAAATTTAGACGGTCTTCAAAACACGTTAAGCGTAACTTTGAATGAGGCGAGTAGGTGGCGTAAATGGCGTATGTGGTCCCTCCTTTTCAAAAGCGAATTTTAAAACTGTGAAGCTCTCGTTTGTGAATCTCTCTACGTCTTACTTAAGGAGGAAAAAAGGGAGTGCGATTTTTCTGTTTCTACTTCGTACTCTCTCTGCGTTAGAGCGCCGAGAAGGCAATATGGATGAAAATAATTTTTAAAGAGTGTTCAGATGCTCAGCAGCAGCAGCAGCAGGTTGTTCATTTCGCTAAACTAGGCGCCATGTTGTAATCTCCATACCGATCACGATCAAATATCTCATGTCAGCGAAATTTTTAATATTTTATATAATTAAAAATTGTTTTCACGTAGTGTGTTAACGTGGGATCAGTGAAAGGGGCGCTTTTCTATACTGTTCCCGAATGTCCACACTGGCCAGAGAACAAAAGTTGGACCAAAAAAAGGGAAAAAAAAAAGAAAAATCCGCGATATTCAAATTCGTAACGCAGACTTTCAACATCACTGATGTACATACTTATGTTTTTACTTCAGACCATTACCTTTTAAGGGGTTATTTAGGATCCGTTTAAGCCGAAACTTAAACAATTTTACCTGATACAAAAAAAGCCAATCCTCCGAAATCGATTAAAATTAAGTACAAACTTTTCTAATAAATCATTAAAAAAGAAAGTTCTCTCCTAAAATCCAAACATTCCTGGTTCTTTAAATTACTACTATCATCTGATAGATCTAATAATATTTTCATCCGTAAGGGGATGCTTTCGACTATTTTTAAATATACCTATTATAGCAAAAGAGAAATATAGTTATAAAGTTTTAACTTCAAAAAAAATTTAATTTCCGATTATATAAAGCAGCCGGAATGAAATTTACGGAGAATAAAAGAAAATCATTAGAGTAAAAATCTAATGGAACGCTAAAGAGAATTCGACTGACAATTGATGCGACCACTGTTTGACAAAGTGTTAAAAACGGACGGATGAAAAAACCGGAACTCCTAGACGCTTTCATAAAATTAAGAATATAGCTATTGCGAAATTTGAATTAGGTGTAGATCGCAATCAATACTAGTCGAAAAATAAAAATCGGAAAGTAAACCTAATATGCTAGAGGAATAAATTATGTGAAAACTCGTCGGAAAAATTATTACCGGCTTTTTCAAAGTAATTCACTATCTAACTTGATTTCTTGAGAATAATGAATTTAAACGTGGGTTGTTATAGCGAGTTTTTTTCTTCAACGTAAAATAGTAGTAAGGAGTGTTGCTGCTTTTTCGCAAAACGGTTATAATTTTAATACCATGCGTACTCGGGAGGTTTCTTTTTTATAAATCCTCTGTTCCTTCGAATTTGTTCTTATTAGTTTTAAGCTGGCCAAGAGTTACATTTCCACGATGTTTTCAAGGTTTACACTATATAAATATGGGGGTGGGGGTGGGGGGGATTTTGGTGATGACTACCGAAAATTTGGTTTCAGCTCCAATTTGTTGTGAAAAAATACAGAACGAGCGAGTTTTTATGTTTGCGCGCGGTGAATTTTAATTGATTTTCCCCTCACTACAATTCCTTCTGAGGAAGCGTTAGGAATTAACTACTTACAAATTTTATCTTTTTTGCTTCCTTCACATCCTCTTTCTCGATATTATACAAATCTTTTCCCATTAATACATTTTAATGGGTTTTTTTTTCTATAGTGTTTTTTTCTGATCTTCCTACAAAATAGAAGCTATAATTGGAACCAGTTTTAAGTTTTTTTTGTTTTTTTTTCACAAATTCCCGCATCTTTTCGCTAGTATTATACAAGTTTCTCCGGTTCTTTCTTACTCTACCTGGACTTCCGTATCTGATGTTCCTCTCCCACTTTTATTGCCTAAAATCTCTTTCCCTTAAAAGTTACTACTTCCCTTATTTCTGATTTTCGTTTCAGTTAAAATTTAAAAGGTGCGGTTATTCTTTCGGTCTAATAGCTGCAGCGTTTTACGTGTTAAATATCCCGTTAATTCGACGGGGCCATTCTTTTCTTTTTCTTCTTTTTTTTTTATCCGTACAGGTAATAACACTTTTTCAACAAATGAAAATTCCGTGCAGCAGTCGTCAGAACCTTAAACGAGACAGGAGATCCATGCCGTTACGTATTTTAAAACATCTTTAAAAAAAAAAGAAAAAGAAAAGTAGATATACAAAAATGGTATTTAAATGGGACGCACATGCAGTGAGTTTTCTATTTCGCAGTTGTTTGCGTTTATTCATCGGTCAGTTGAGTATAAAAAATTATTCGAAAATTCATTCAACGCGAACATTTAATTTATTTTTTTATCGACCAGCTGGCATTCTCGTCTTTTGGCCAGTTTCACATTTAAAATGAACAAATATGCATTAAAAGAGTGTGAACACTTAAAATGTACCTACAATTTTACAGTGTAAATAAACATTGCTATTATTCTAATCTTTTTTTTTTTTTTTGTTTTTGGTAACTTCACGAAACCCAAAACTTATACAATTTTTGTTTCGGCATTGATCGACTAGTAGATCCGCCTTACTACTTTCTTGAAAAATATTCATCCGGGCGCCTTTACTTTCGTCCCAGAAAACTATTTTCTTTTGTCTAATATTCAAAATGAAACATACGAAATATTGGAAACTAATAAAAGTTCACCTTTTAAACAATATCATTTCACAATGAATATTCCAGAATGAAAACGGTACCACCGTAGAGCTGATTAGTACGGAAATTTGTCATGAAGAAAGCATTGTTCATCTCTTGCCCTTCTTATCCAGTGTCAAGAATTGCAATTAATCGTAATAATGTGAAAAGAGACATGTTTAGTACTTTAAGTCTCGTCTGTACGACCACAATCTCTCACACTATCGGTGTCAATTGCTAAACTTCGGATGCGAAATTAAAAATAAACGGTGAAGGCCCGAGGACCGCGAATATAAAACAAAAGTGCCTCGAAAAATGTTTTATCTAAACATTTCGTTTCGTAATTTAACTAGAAAAATTGAAACTTTTATAAATACATCGCGGCGAGAGGGTAAATAGCTGGGCGTTGAGTGACATTTGAAAAATGAGCCAGCGAGAAATTTTATTTTCCAGAGGCTGTTGAGCTGGCGATGAATTTCGGCCTAATAAAGCAGCCACCCCGATGACGACCGGGCAACACCGAAGCAACAGCGAAATAAGTCAAAGCACGCGAAATTCGCATCAACAACCAGAGTCATTTGTAATAATATTATTATATTCCAGTAGTAATGACGCAAAGTTTACCGACACCGCGGGCTTAAAAGTTTAATCAATAAGTCGTAGGCCACGCCAACGCGTAAATTGGCCAAAGTTAGAATGCCCTCCCCCCCTCAGCCGCCGGATAATTTGCCCGATTAAATAATAACCAGATAAGTAAAAGTCGGCAGTAATTTTTTTCTATTCCCGTTGAGCTTACAATTTTTCCTTCACACGCCGGACAGTTCTTACGGGGACAATTTTCATACGGCAGGCAGAGCTCGATAAATTCGTTAATGGCGTTTTTATGCAAATCAACTCGTGGACAGTCGTATAAATCTCTCTCGGTTGAAACACTTAACAATGTGCCAAAACTGGTAAAATTCCCAATTTCAAATGTCGATTGTTTTTTGTTCGTGCAGAATTTAAGAAGAAAATAATACTTTTTAAACAATTGTTCCACTTTGGTGTGCAACATATCAGATTCGCAGTTGTATGAATTTTACTTCGACCGGTGGTTTTTTACCAGAATCCCCCTAGCACATAAAAAACCGTAGGTAAAATACTCTTTACACGTACATATCATTTAACACATTTCGAGAGTAGGTTTCAAGCGGGTTTTCTTCTCTGCTATTTCCATATGTAATCTCGATAATGCCGCGTTTTAAAATCGACCATTTCATTTGGAAAGAAAATTCGAACTTTCGCTACCGGTAATCAGTTAATCGCTCTGAATTTACGGTAGCGCTACGCTTTCGAGAAACAAAAAAGTACTTTTTAAAATTTACAGTCCTCGGCGGAATCGTGTTGATAGCGAGCATTTTGGGGCTTTTTCAATCACAAGTGTCTCTAGTTCTTTATTCAGGATTGTTTAGGAACGGGTTTCATTGGAATTTCCATTTCAACCTAAAGATTAGAAAATTTCGGTTACAGTTTTCAACTGAAACGTATATATCGGCAAATTAAAAGATCTGATAAATATTACATTCGTCAAGGACGTAAAGTTCGTCTTTCGGTATGTGAGCGTCGCATATAAGAATTGTTTAATGATTAATAATCATCAGCGCGTGCCTTTTACCGGTGTCGTTGTTCGGAACACTTATTTTAGTCAAGAGGTGAACGTAAGGAACTTTTTTTTTTGAATTGGACTTTTTTCTCGATGCTTGGCAACGACGGTTAACATTGTGTTACATCGAAGGGACGGAGTACAGAGAAGTATTATTTTTAATTTGAAAAGAATTCACAAGTTAGTGTAAGTAAATAAGTGTCCTGCTCGAAATGAATTTCTCTTTCATATAAAAAAGTGTTTCATGATATAAGCCGAAGAAAAAAAACAAAAAACCTTTAATAGGTTTCCAAGTGACGTTTTAAACGACAAATTAAACAAGTATGTAGTAGAAAACATGAAAAAAAAGGTCTTCGGACCAATTTTAATACCGAATTTGGCTTTAGGGGTTTCCTTATTTAACACTTTATAAATTAAGCTTTCGAAAACTTATATAAATATATACTATTTGGGAAGGGTAATAAAAATAAATGAGAAAAACAAAATTAATACTTGAAAATTCGGAGAAAAGTGGTACAGGCATGTCACATTTCCGCACGAGGGTTGTATCGATTCTCTTTACGTAGTTTCTGCAGACGTTCAAAACGGTATGTTGCAGATATGTCACACTGCACTGTATTATAAGGGATTAAAGACATATAATTTTTACTGATCGTTCCGCTACTTTGCACACTTGTCATGTTAAAGTGAAAACTGGCAGACAAAGTTTTCGAAGACATTTCGGTAACCTGGGTTTATGCGAGTAGTATTTTGTGAGAATTTGTTAAAAGGATTTAATTTTATAGCTAACAAAAGAAGGAAATAGCTCAATTGTTATCCGTTCTTGAATTGTGGTAAATTAAGCCCTAATGAGAAATATAAAAAACCCTTAATGGAAAAGAACAAAAGCCAAACATGAAACTCTGTATTAATTCTTCCGTCACCGGAAGTTGGTCTCATTATTCAAGTGGAATAAATTCAAATCAGCACTGCCTTTAAATGCGTTTTAACATAGAAACATTTACTCTCTCTGATGGTTAGAAAAATTTAGGTCACCATAAAATCACTAATGTTCCTTTTCTTCTTCTTGTTCTTGTTCTATTAAGATGGAAGATGGCCTCTGTTTAGGTTCAAAATGATCTAGCAGTAATTTTTCCGAATATGTCTCTATCGTACGGATAATGCCGAAATTCTAGCGCACCTATCTATAATATTATTATATTTATTATTTAATTATTACCATTTGTTTCGTATACAATATTATTTTCTAAACCTTTATTGCGTCGAAAATATTCAATTTTTTGAACGTATAAAGTTAAAAAAAAAAAATAAACCGATAAAAAGAAAACTTTCGAATACATTCTCGTATCCGTATATTTGTGACAATTACGAAAAATTACATTCACCGCATAAAAACCGATTACGGGGCAGGGGGGAACACAAAATTTCAAAGTCTTTTTTAAAAGAACCAGGTAAAAGACACTTTATCGTTTAACTTGGTAATGCAATTAACCGATTTTTCACAGTACACACGGCGCATAGTTTTTAAGTTTTACTGATACGTGTGTGTGTGTGTACCAGCGCGAATTAATTACTCCCGTGAACATGAGGTGTTTGCTTCGAAACGCGTCGGGGATATAAAAATTATACATGTTTAATGAAGTGTTAAAAATTTATTTTTGTCGTGAATATATTTAACAATGTGTCGTCTTAATAATAAATACACTTCGGGACAGTTGGACAGAAATTAAAATTAAACCTACTTTTCGAAACATTTGAAGGAGCCGAAAAATAATGTAATTCACGCACTTCTTTAAAAAGAAACAACAACAACAACAATGAAACCGATAAAAATTTCCTCGTTATTTTATAAGAGTAACAACTTAATTCATCGTATATAATTGAAAAAAAATCGTGCATTTCATCTCGGCACCGAATGAAAATTTTACATTCTGGGCTTTTTGTTAATTCGGGGCGCGAGCCCCCTCCGAATATATAAAATACACGGACACGGCTGCTAAAAGAGCTTGTGCGAAAGCGGCACGCGATTTTCTGCTTGGAAACGCGGGACAAATTTCGAAAAATGCGCAGATGAAAAATAATGAATTGAACGTGTACCTGTGTGTCCGTAGTAATCGGGTTTTTTTTTCTCGGCAAAGTCCACCCTTCGGACCGATGGAATTGAAATTTAATCGCGTATTTACTTTTACAAACACACACCCCGACCACGACAAGTAAATCGTGTACGAATTGCGAAAATTTTTTACTTATAAAAATCGAATCGATCGAGTTATATTATTATTATCCTCTTCGGCAGTGAGGAAACAACAATTTTACAGGTAACAATTTATTATAATATTAAAAAGTGCAATTAGTTAAAAATCAGAAGACAGAACAAAAGAAAACGAACAAGAAAAAAGGTAACGAAAAAACAACGAAAACGGCTAGCGACGAAATTAATAAATCACACCGAACAAATAATTAAGGCAAAACACACGTAACACAACGGAGCCATAATTCAACTACTAACTTATAGAATAGAACTGAGCGAATCTGGAGGGTTGTCGCTGAACACCGGCCTGCGTGATGCGTGCCCGGTTCTGGTCGGCGCGGTTCGACTTTCTTCGTTTCCGTTCGGCTCCGATCGTCTCCAGCTAGTCCGTTACCGACTTCCCGGTGAAAATGCTGCAGCCAAAACACGATCTAAATGAATGGGCTGCATGCAGAGCCGATCTGAATGACGCCGGCAGCGAATCCCCGAAACCAACACATGATTAGAACACGCTCATTTCTTCTCGCAGAATCCTAATTATTATCGCATTTTAATAACATTCTTTCGAGATAATTATCGAGTTTTTTCCGCAGGGCAAATTGTAAATTCGACCATTTCATGAAAATATCGCTGCATTATAGGTAACTGCATTTTTTTCTCCTAATAAATGTGATAAGCGTCTGTTTTTTTTATTTTTTCGAATTGACCAACTATGGACCACGTAAAATATCTTCATGATGGCCGTTTATTATTATTATTTTATTTATTTATTTTTAGGAATGCTAAAAAATATCAGGTTCGAGTAGTGCAAAAGAGTTCCCTACAGTGTTGTCGCCATAGAATGCTTCAGCATCAAATCAGTCAAGTCGCATCAAATTGAGTCAATTTTTTTTTTTAAATACATATACATATATATATATATATAATATACATATGGTCCATGTGCTGTGTGTAATTTCCGAGATGATTATTACGGCACATGGATCAGTGTAAGATTAGAAGTCATTTGAACAGGTTAGCCGCTCTAATATGGTGTAGCACATATCCTGGACCTGTTTCAGTTCGTTTGACAACGCAACTGACACGGTAAGTTCGAGATGCCTGCAGGCAGGCAATGTTCCAGGATGTGTTTAGCAGTTGGTGAAATTGGAGAATTGCATATGGAACAGGCATAGGGAGGAAATGTTCCTTCCAGCAAATAGTTGTGGGATCAATTTAAATATTCACATCGGTCAGTCACCTTCAGTCATCGGTACTTTAAGTGTTTTGTGTTTTTGAATTTATTTCTATTTAGCTTGATTAAACGTATTGTTGTTGTATTCTTGCAACTTTTTGAAACGCTTGGATTTTTGAAAACGGCCAGACTAGTTTTCACGAAAATCGGCACGGACCCGTAGAGGGTTTACCGAGAAAATTTCTTTTACTACTTCATTTGAGTGGGTTAGTATTGAAAAGCTAGATGAGGCCAATTTAAATGAAAATCGTTACCCGCCCAGACGAACTGTGGAGGGTTTGCGGAAAAAATTTCAGGAAGAAGTGGCTCCTGACCTCTTTTTTTTTTTTTTTACATCGAACTATCATTTTTAACGGCAAAAGCTGCCTAGGCTACTTAAAAGACAACCTATCATAAATCTATCATCCTGAATGTATTTCTTCAAGGTGTGATTTGATTTGTTGTCCAATATTTCTGCTAACGACTAGAGAGCGTTTGGGCGGACTGCATTAAATCTATGGCATTCGATCAGAATATGTTGTGCTGACGAATATTCTAATTTTGCACAGTACGGACACGTGTCAGCCTTTGTAGTATGCGGTCAGGTCTTTTAGCTGTATGATGTCCTATTCTTAGCCGATTGATCGTTGCGTATTCGGCACGCGGACTATTAATCGGCGATCACCGTGGTTTGATCATCGGTTTTATTTGTCGTAAGAACGTAATTTTGGATATTCGTTCCACTACTTGGTCGTTTTTTCTAGTAGAAACGCCTGTCAAACGTTATTAGACTTTGAGATTTATATGAGGCATCGAGAATAACGCGTAACAGAACAGGCTTCCAAATTCCGTCGCTCATTCCCTACGATCTGAACATGTGCAGGAACCCATCTTAGAAACCCAATGCGGTAGTCTATCTAGTTTAGCAATATAGCAGAGTACCTCGAATTTTTTGATTGTTTTGTAAACTTTGTATCGCGGTCAGAGGATCCGTAATAATTAGTATATTCTCTTTGTTGAGATGTGGATTCATAGTATAATCCCGGGGACAAAAAAAGAATCGCAAACATTTCTGTATCCAGTGTTGAACAAGTAAATATTATTCAATCCCCCCCCACCCACTAATACATTAATTTCGTTCGTGCATACTTGCTGGGGAGATAATTTATCTGAATCAGCGCCTTAGATCCGTCTGTATACACGCTTTTGCGAAAAACTCTTTAAATAATCTTTTCCGGTGATGTTTGTCAGTTATTATACTTTAATGGTGATACATTTGCATTTATTGGATACTATTGTGAGATCAAATGTAGCTTGTTCATTGTCGCAAGACACGAAAGGGGAATATCGTATTTATATAGCATTTTGTTTACCTTTGGAATCGTTGGGAAACGCGCAGGTACGAAAGGGCACACGATTTTGTGCTCCACTGATCGCATTAATAAACTTCGATAACTGTATAAAAAGCGACTGTATTTTAGCGGTAATAGTGCCCCCCCCTCATGTTAATAAATACAAACTGAATATTTTCTCATTTTGTTACAGATATAAGGGGAGTTTTAGGTTGGACTAATAAAAAAAAAAAAAAAAAGGTGCGAATAAAAATATAAACACAATTATTAGTGTGTATTCCTGTCTCTTTATTTAGAACCGAAATCGTTAAAAATTCTATTCTTTTTTACTTTTCCATTCGATTGCGCTTTGTAAATAAGGAAAAAAAGATAATAATCCGTAACGTATGAGAATTGTAACAAATATTCCGAAATTGAGGAAAACTGTTTCACTCTGCAAATGTATTAAAAAAAATGAGAATAATATGAAAAGAAAATTCGACGATGAAGGGCTCTTATTTATTAATTCAATAAAAATAAGGGAAAAACCATTTTAGCGAGTTAAATTAAATTGCGATACATTTTAAAAATAAAAGCGTCGGTCTAAAAAATAACATTTCGCCTATTTTACCTCGCTCTTTTAAAATTCGTCGCAATTTAATTTAACTTGCTAAAATGGTTTTCCCCTTATTTTTATTGCATTAATAAATAAAAGCCTTTCTTTAAATTTTTCTTACAATATTTTAAGATTTTTTTTTTTTTTTTATGTCGAATATTTCAAAATTATTCATATTGGCCCAGTTTGGAAAAAAAAGGGAAAACGTCAGAGCTTCGTACGATGATAAAAGGAAAGAGTGTATTTTTTAGATAGTAACAGTTTTTTAAAAATTCGTTAAATATATTTAAAAAAAAATATATATAGCTAAAATCAGTATACGAAAAGTCTTTTGTTATTGTACTATTCGCGTGATCTTCAATTATTTCACGAGTTATTTACAATATGTTCATTTGTTTAAATCCGAAACATGTAATCTATCGTTAAAAAAATTAAATTACAAAACTCTGCGCTTCGCATTATCCTGGGAGCACAACGTACTTCACCTTCACCCAATTATTCCTTAACGGGGATATTACCCCTAAAATACAGTCGCTCGTTACATGGTTATAGTAGTTTATTAAAGCAGTGTATCGAAAACAAAATTGTTTGCCCCTTCAATTCCCCAACGATGTACTCCCAAAAGTAAACAAAATGCTACGTAAATATACATTATTCCCTTTCCGTTCCTGGTGGAAGCTAATCGATTACCACTGCTCTCACCATGCGACCAGTACCCAGTCAAGATAAATATATCACTATTAGAAAAACGCACAAACACCTGCAGAAGATCTAAAAAAAAAAGGCAATTGAGGTGATTAACAGATTTTACAAAGGCGTATATACAGAAAATGGATCTAAAGCGTGTACAGGTAAATTGTCACCAGCAGCGTGCGCCTACGAAATTTATGGAGTACTAGTAGGAGTCCATTTAAATGATGCTTGTTCAGCACTGGATGCAGAAATGTTTGCAATTCTGTCTCCAAGAGTACTACAATTTCAAAGCTCAACGGAAAAAGATACTGGTTATTACAGATTCTCCGACCACCGTACAAAAAGAAAATAATAACGCGGAAAAATCAATCGCGCGAAAAATTCAACGGACTCTATACTATTGCTAGAGCAGAAGGACTACCGGGGATCGAGTTTCTGTGGGTCCCTGCGCATACTCAGATCCGAGGGAATGAGCGCGCGCGAATGTAGAAGCTCGGTTTGCTATGTTATCCCCGATGTGCCGCATAAATCTCAAGGCTCAACAACTCTCGATACGTTTCTACAAGAAAGAATATCTGAGCAGTGGAGCAAAGAATGGATGTCCAAGACTATGTTCTTACGCCAAATAAAACCGAACCGTGGTGGCCGCCGACTAATAGCCTGCGTGTCGAATACACAATGAGCAATCGGCTAAGAATAGGGCACATGAAAGTAGTCATGACGACATACTGCAAAGGATAACTCTCCATTAAGCACTTGTCTACATTATGCAGAATTAGAATTGAATGCCGCAGTTTTAATGCAATCCGCCCAAGCATTTTCACGACGTTAACAGAAGTATCGAACGACAAATCATATAACACTTTGAAGAAGTACATTCAGCATGGCGGACTACTGTTGGATGGTCTTTAAGTAGCCTAGGCAGCTTATTTTTTTTGGGGGGGGGGCACGTCAACAGTGGTCTCACCGTGATAACCTTGGTAGTTAAAAATGGTAATTCAATAAAAAAAAAAAAGGAAAAAAATAACTTTTTTTTACTTTTATTTTTTTTGTTATATTAATATCAATATTAAAAATTTTAACACTCTTTTCGTCTGACTGGGCGTGATAGATTTAGTAACAAAATAATTTTATTCGACTAAATCGAATAAGTCTGACATTTGACGTGACGTGACTGATTTCTGTAGTGACTTTAAAAGAAGCTCTAGATTGCGGCTAAGCAGATGGTAGAGAAAAATCGAGGACTAATAAGAACGATACAATTGTAAACATTAAATAAAATACGCTTAAAAATATCCCATGATGTGTGTTGTTCGACTGGATAGGAGAATAAATGCATATAGAATGTAATTTGTCTGAATATCCGAAGCAGACAAAAAAACTACGTTAGAATAAAGCATGAACGCGAGTGATTCGGATCTGTTTTAGGTATTTATTTGCAGGTAATGTACATCAAAAAAAGGGAATCTTTCAACTTTTCCAATACTATACATCGCCTCGGGAGTAATATTAAGATGTTTGTTACTGTATTTTTAATTTTATTGTTTTTATTGGCTAACTAACAGTGATAGGATGTACACAAACACACACACACACACACACAGGTGCATTTAAATGAGGAATTGTACGAAGAGTGATTTAGGTGTAATAAACTGGAGCAATAAAGCTAAAATTGGAAGAAATGTGATGTTTATTTCGGAATAAAACGGACAAGTAGGAGAGAAATCGAGGTGTTAAATTTGAAAGTAAGCCATTTTATGTAGAAGATATAACAAAACTAATAAATAGAAGGGCAAAGAATCAACGATTAGTCGAAGGCTGCAGTTGATGGTGGTACTGCAAATAAGGAGTTTAAATGTTCGGATGCGATTAGCGGTGGAACATTTATTTAGCGCACGATCGTTGTAGTTGTTTCGAACACCTAGTTGCCTTCAATTTTCGTATCGACGGATACCCGCAAGAAATCAGTTTCCCCGTTGGAAAGAGTTTGAGATCTAAATAATGGAACGAGTGAAGGAAATAATAAATTCGTAAGCGAAAGAGGAAGACACAACGTGATGTGTAAAGTTGCAGAACGCTCTTACTAGGGGAGGAATTTTTATTGCGGGAGAGAACAGGAGTCCGATGGAAAAAATAAAGATGGAGAGTACGGAAAAAAAAGAACACGATATAAAACAACTACTTGCCGAGGACATTCAGAATCATGTTGAGGAGAACGAGATGAAGTTGTTAAATTTTTGAACGACGATTGCATGAAAAGCGTCGCGTCGTGTTTAATGAATAATGTAGGAGAATATATTTAGCTTAATGGAAGATGAAGTAAAGAAGTAAAACAGTTTGTTAAAACTGAAGATAAAACGAAACAAAAATAAGAAAACTTTTGGAAGTCGAGTGAACACACGCGGTCTGAGATTATCGAAGTAGACTTCTGCAGGATTTTCGGGCAAAAAAATGGAAAAATGAAAACATACGGTTTAACATATGATTAGTATAAAAGTAAAGTTTGATGGCGGTTGACAGAAATCATTTTGTTCGTTGTTTTTTTTTTTTCTGCAAAGAAAGGTAAACGGTATTGAGAAGGTGCTGGGAATGTCTACGAAGGCGATTGAAGTGAAATCATTGTTTAAAAACCTTTCGAATATGTCGGAGATACAGAGCGCGATGAGGACGAAAGCTGAACACGTATTAGAAAAGTTAACATTACGATGCTGAAAAAATTCTTACTCAGAGTTCTTTCAAAAAAAAAAAACTGAAAATTAAATAAATAGGGGCGATTTAGAATCGCTGTTTTTGGGAACAGCAATGATTAGTAGAACAGGAAGGGTACAACAACGGCAAGAAAGAGTTAAAAGTGGTTACGGACGCCACCTACGAGACTACCAGGAACAGGTATATGGAAAAACGCAAAAGTACGAAGGAATGGCAGTGTAGTTTTTTGAATAATATACGTATACTATCGCTCTTTCGCTAGGAACGAAACAACGCGATATGCTCGCGATAAGTTTGACGGGATCAACGGAATTCGAAATGCGGACGACTTGCATCGACAAAATTTAGCCGCACTCTGCTATCCGATAAATAGGGATTATGAACTAAACCATTCCGAATAAAATCTGGAAGCGACGATAGCCTACTATTTCGCGTGATCTGCCTAAACGAGGATAAGATGTACTCGTTGGTATAGCAGGAGGAGAGAATGAACTAATCGGAGAAGGGTGATGTATTATGAGAAAAATGTGCGATGGACGTGAACTAAGAACTTATCGGCGGAAAAAAGCTTGGTGCATCCTAATTTATTCTCTACTACGAGTATGTATTATCGATTTATAGATAGCAGCAGCTCTGGGGTTAACGTATTTAGACTAGGCAAGTAGTTTAGGATGGATAGTGTTTTCGAACGTTTGCATCTAAGATTGTGTGTTTACATGGGAATTCGAAGAGCGATTAAAATGGAAGGTAATTTTAAAAAGGTTTTCAGAAGAACGAGAAAGAACTGGAGTGTTAGAGTTGCGCCCTGTTCGGCATTGTCAGTTTGAAAAGAATTCAACATAGACTATTTTTGAAAGATAATCCATCCATCGCTGGCGGACCATTTACGTAATTTATCTGATGTAGATTGTAGAATTTTTTTTTTGCGCCTGTGAACGGATCAGATGCACGAGAAATGTTCCGGTCATCGACGAAGTAATGATTGTGTAGCCGTCGTCTCATACGGTATGTAATATCATTCCTAAAAAGTAAAAATACGGAAACACTTAAGGGTGATAAGCCTTCAGGAATTCCATGAGAGATGAGGGAAAGGAGTTTACAGATTGGTTTAAGAGGAAACTAGATATGTAGGTGTGTACCGATATTGCGGCTGATTTGGGAATTTTTCGGCTTGGTTGGTAAACCATATTTCTAAACTCGGCTAGAGGTGTTTTTGATATCGAAGAAAATGGAATGAATTCAGGATTACCTTTGACGGGATTATATGTTAGCGTAAGAGCTAATTTCATTTTTTAAAAAGTGCAGAAAAACTGAAAAAATATCTGAGCACTGTATTTATTAAAGAGAAAGTAACACTTTCTTTTGTTTCAACTTCTAAAAAATACATAAAAAATATTTTTCAACTAAAGAATAAAAATCTTTTCGGTATAGTCGAAATAATTTTCTTCTTTTAAACGATTTTAATCGATAGTTCACCTCTCTGATGCAATATACATATATTTTATTATTTATTAAATGGAACCAAGTTCCACGGACGAGTGCATTATTAAACATATTACGTAAATTCGGAAGCGAACAATTTAAAATGGGAAAATAATTAGGAAAAAGGATTTACGATAATCACCATCTTTAAGAAAAAGTTAATTCTAGAACTTAAAATTTAATCTTAAAAACTTATCGTTTCGGGAAGCTTACGCTTACCATCTTACCAGAAACAATAATTATTTCTCTATACGGTAGCCGACGATTAAAATATCTTTTTTTTTTTTTTTTGAACTTACTACTACCGGAATAAAGTATTTAACGAGTATGCTAGATGATGATGATGATGATGATATATATATATATATATACCTGGCTAGCTGCGAATAAACAATAAGCAGTCACGAACCAAGAGCGGCTACCGGTGAAATCACGTCAGGTAGGTAATCCAGTAGTGATAGAGCAATGGGACACGAAGATGCAGATAGGGAGCTTGAGGAACTTCCCATAAAAGTCCGTTGAAATCCTAAAACTATCTCTTCCTCGGCGGGGCTAGGTCGCCGTAAAAAACCTTAAATGCTGACTCCTCAACAGCAGCTCAAATCCAGAAGCGTCTGCCTCCAGTGGAGCGGCTAGCTGGTCAGCGTCTGTACTACATGTTAGGAGCGGCTGTAATATTAAGCCTACGAGAAATCGTACCGTCTTGTGCGAACCAGTCGTCTCGGCTTGCCTTGCCACTGGGAAAATTCGTTCGGACGGAAATGCCATTGTGCTCCAACTTTCGTGTCCTTCCTTGCGTTGCTAAATCTTCAAAATCCTGTTCTATGTAAATGTTCCCTTTTTCGTTCCTCACTGTTTTTCCTTAACCTGTTTATTCCCTCCTGATATACCTACCTACTCTTAAAAACTCTCTTCTGTTATCTTACTATACTTTCTTAGCAACCCATCGAATTGGTCTAATCTCACATCTGAGACACAAACATGAAAGCTGATTCACGGAGAGCCCATACTCGGTTTTCAGTCGGAGTTGATGATGATGATGATGATGATATATATATATATATATATATATATATATATATATATATATATACATATATATTATACATGTATATATCACTTTAAAATAAAATAGCCAAAGAAAAATTTTTGAAATGATTTAAAAATAAACAATTATTTATGTAGTAAGTCGTCAATCATAGTTTCATCATTTCATTATTATCGATAAAATACTTTGTAGACATTAGCTTGAAGTTCTTACAGTTCCGGATCAAGGGGAATTTGTTTGATGGTTTTGTTTACTTTTGGTTGCATTTCAAAAAAATGCACCGTTCTTATCAGGATTTTTAATTTTTGGGAAAAAATACTTATTGTTATTAAATTCAGTTCCTAAAAAGTTTTTAATTTTCTCGATTCAAAAACTGATAAAACTGATAGAAAAAAGAATTCATCCTAGTTTTAATTTATTATTAAACAGACGTTCCGAAATAAGCGATTTTGTGAAAACCTGAATATTTTATATATACATATATGTAATGTTTAATGCGGAAAAAAGGCGCAAAAAGGTTTAAATCAATGTTGGTAAAATTATTGGTTTGCAATGAATATCCTCGTACAGATGAAAAAAGTTACTCTTCTAAACGATACTTTTGAACGTGGTTGTGACCTCGCAAAGCGAATTAATCCTTTTCTCTCTAGTTTTACATTAAATCATCTGGTTGCCTTAACCGATCATTAATTCTTCTCTACTTCATTAATTTCTATTTTTGCCGTCGCCGAAGCAATGGAACTCCAAACTAGCTGACACTCGGTTTTTCGGAGTACGTTGGTCGACGGTTCATTTAAAAAGAATCCTATATTGTTATTAATGCCGTTACTGATTAAATTTGAACTGTTTAGTTTGTTCATTTGTTTTATTTGCTTAAATAACGAATATAAATTATTCGTGTTCGATGAAATAAACGGGTTCTCGGATTCTCAAACAAAAAGTAAGATTCTGAAAGTAGGAAAGCGCAGAATAATACTACAGGTTCTTACTGGGAAAGGGCTGATTAATATTTTTATGCGCGAACCATAAACTAATGAAGAAAATATCAACAAAAAAACAAGAAAAGTTAAAAGTGCGTGGGTAATTTTCTCCAGCAGATGAATGTTAAAATTTATTACGTAATGTTATCAAACGTTGCATACTGTTTATATCGTGCATATCGTGCGTACCGTCCGTATCGTGCATATTGCTTCTATCGTTCGTACCATATATATATTGTGTATATTGTGTATATCGTGTATATCACGTATATCATGTATAATCCTGCACACCATGTATACGGTATCTGCTTTTGTTATTTGATGTTTTCTTTTAGACACAGAAGTAAATTTATTAGAAGCGTTTGTTCAATCTGAACGAAAATTGCATGCTCGAGACTAGTCTACCGTAATAAATACCGCGTTTATAAACAAATTAATTACGAACGAAACGCAAACCATTTTATCGTATTAAATCGGATTAAGTAAATCTCCGCTTTTGAAATTCATACAGAGTACCAGTTCATTTCCCTATTTAGTAATAAAATTGTTCTAGTAGAAAAGTACAAAAAAAAAAAAAAAAAAATGATGCGGTCATGAGGACTGCCGGCAGAAGTAAATACTTAAAACTATGAAATAACAGTGTTTCCTTTTTTTTGGAATTTCCCGATTAATTGTAGTATCAAAAATTTTAATTTCATAATTTGTAACTTACAATTATTAACGTTAGTCTGGTTTTCACATCTCACTCCGACAAAAATATTATCATATTTATTACTCTCACTGTTGTACTATGATCCTACAATTAAACAATAAAAACAATTAAGAAATACTATTGCTGCACAACTATTTAAATAATAAATAACGATATCGACAAAAACAGTGGACATGATAACGTCAACAGAATTTTTATTTTACCGGGTTTATATGGGAAACTTGCCCAAGCGGGTTTTTCGATTTACACTTGGGGAATCGTTTTGATATCAAATAAAAATAATTCAGCCGAATTTTCAGATATTTATCTCAAACGGTTTTCGAGTATTTCAAAAAAAACTACCTCATTTTTTATTTGTTTTTTTTTTTTTTTGTTTTTAATAGTAAAATTCGAAATAAATGAACAGCGATTTTTTTCCTAATTCTTAGGGGTAAGAGACATAAAAAAATACTATTACTATGAATCTCAGACGGAAAGCCGATTTTTAAGAACAGAAATAAAATTAAAATCAATTTCATGACTGATCGCGTTTTTGAAAAATGTCCACCGCCAAATTTTGTGAGAAAATGACTTTTTTACTCGTTTTTTTCATTTTTTTTTGAAGCGGTGGAACATAATGAAAAAAAAATAACAACTGACTTTTTTTTCAAAATATCGTGTAATGGTAGGCAGTACTATAGGGTGCTGCTCTCACATTGCAGCTATCATTTACTATCTTGCTTACGCTGGATATTTTGGCTAAAATAATAATACCTGCCGAAATATTTAGTCGGCTGTTTATAACGGAAAAAGTTAATGCTGTAGTGAATGAGGACAATGACGAAATCTAATTGATGTTATTTAAGAATAGTTTTTCATATATATATATATCTCTAATGCGAAATCATTTCATTTATTGTAAATAATTAATGATACCTTTTTTTTTGAAAATATAAATAATATAATATAGCTTATCAAATAAAAATTTTCATTTTTATTTATTAACAATGTAAAATTATTATGGCTAATAGCACAGAAAAACCATATCTTTTTTCTTCCAATGAATTTTTGCATGAAAAAAAAAATTTAAACATGAATTTCTTAATTTTCTAAATATTTTTACAAGTAAAATCTATATTTTCAGTTGAAAAATTATTTTCTATGTATTTCTCTACCAGCAAAAAAGCAAAAAAGTTTTGGTTGTTTAAACACGATATTTTGGGGGGGAAAATTAGTTTTTATTTTTTTTTCATTATGCTTCACAAAAAAAAAAAAAAACTAAAAAAAAAAATCCTGAGTGTAAAGGTGTTAAAAAGACATTTTCTGACAAAATTTGGCGGTGGACATTTTTCAAAAACGCGATCAGTCATGAAATTGATTTTAATTTTATTTCTGTTCTTAAAAATCGGCTTTCCGTCTGAGATTCATAGTAATAGTATTTTTTTATGTCTCTTACCCCTAAGAATTAGGAAAAAAATCGCTGTTCATTTATTTCAAATTTTACTATTAAAAACAAAAAAAAAAAAAATTAAAAAACGAGGTAGTTTTTTTGAAATACTCGAAAACCGTTTGAGATAAATAGCTGAAAATTTGGCGGATTATTTTTATTAAATATCAAAACGATCCCCCAAGTGCAAATGGAAAAACCCGCGAGGGCAAATTTCCCATATAAACCCGGCTATAGCCTTTGTATTATTTTATATTCGTAGCCCCCTAATATGTATAATTAATTAAATTTTTATGTTTTTTTTTGTAGTTTACTACTGATTGCGTAGTCGTGCGTGTAATGAGGGGAAAAGGAGAGGCGTTAGCGGTTTCAATTCCGGCACTAGTAGATACTGTTAACATTAGCATGTTCGTAACGCACATGACGAGCGTGACGCGAATCTATATAAGTTTTTCCCCTATCAAAAATCGCTGAACTCGCCTTAAGAAGGTTTCACTTCGAAAAAGTATACGACTTTCAAATTATCGCGAATAATTTGTATATCTTTCCTTTTTTCAAATTTTTTAATCATCATTATTTCATTAATCGAATGACGTACTTCACAGTCTATGCTTGTTTTTCTCTTAGTAATCTGAGTGATGCGATTTTTTTACATAAATTCCATATGCATGATTCGTCTACCACACCAGCCACTATTCTCGAAGACGTCGCACGCTATGTTTTTTATAAAAGCGCCTATCCGAATGACGTAGAACAACTGCTATAAAGAATAACACTAGAAAATTATAGCTGGGTACTCTCCGTAGAAAATTGTATAAGAACAAAGAAGAACTTTTCGAGAGAATTACACAAATGGTAGAATAGAGAACAAAGAAGAAAAGTTTTCCGGTAGACATTACGAATGGTAGAACAAAGAAAATAAAAAAAGCGAACTATTTCTTACCGACTTCAGAAAAAGGTATACATAGGCTCGTTGCCTATATATTTTTTTATTTTTTTTTGCGTGTGTTTTTTCACGCGTAACTTTTCATTAATTAGACCGATTTTAATGAATCCCCCCTCCTTTTTTGGTCCGATAACAAATCATTTGGCCATAATCAAGTTATTTTTTTTCCGTCCCACACACACATACATATGTATATATATATATACACATATATGTGAAGATAAAAATAACAATGCTTAAGCAAGGCTAGGGTGGGCTCGTCACGTTATTGGGACCTACGGAAAGTTTAAATGTTACAGCGGCATTCATTGTCGGTTTTTTTGTTTTTTTTTTTGGGTTCGTCTACAAGGACATTGGCCTAAGAACAGAGGAAAAAAGACGACGAAACTTAGATCTTTATACGATTAGAGATAGCCGACAAAAAGGAATCAAGAGCCTGAACAACAGAAGGAGAAGGAAGGGAGAGAATGAACGAAGCACTGTATGGAGTGGAAATACCAATTTGTAAAAGGGACGAATAGAAAGCAGCTTGATCGGTTACAAGAGATGCACACTCGAACATTACGTGATCGGGATCACACACAAATTGCATATTGGAGTGGTGCAATGGACAAAAAAGAGACGGCACCAGAGAGAAACGGAAAAGCGAGGAAGGAAGCAAACTGTGCCCAAAGCGCAGGCGGCAAATCGCAGAGATGTTGGAGCGACGCATGGGAGGAAAGTCAAGAAACCAGGGGAAACGAAAAAGGGAAGGCTGAATAGATAAGAAAAAGGAATCCGGGTTGGAGAAAGAGGAGACGTAAGAGTCAAACCATAGATTGTCGTTGGATAGTCGTTTATGCATAGATGCATCCTGTTGATTTATGAAATCAAATGCCACGAGATCATCGGTAGAGTTGTAGAAATTATCTATCGTTATGTGCCTGGATATTCTGGAATTAGATTGACACTTTGTAAATGAGGCGTCTTCTTCGAGTGGAACGAGATTTTTGTATATTATTTTTTCTTCCGATTTACAGTAGAAGCGATAAAATTCGTTATAACCGTATTAATTGGATATCGTTCAGCCTTTAATCGCACCCTGGTATTCTTACAAGTGTATCTTAGCCGGTTCAGTACGAAAGTTCGTGTGATTATTATGTGCAGATTGCGAGCGGGGTATTATAGCCTCGAACTTTTTCGATTTCTCTGCACGTAATAATGCCCATGTTCACGCTAATTTCGTAAATGTTATTAATTATGTCTGCCCCGACAGGTTTTAAGAATCGTAGGGCTTTCTTTTGTCACGAGTATGTCCTATGGCCGGGGATCGTTTCGTAAAATTCTTAGGCCGCAGAAAAATGCGTAACGCGAAAATTTTATTAATATATTTACACTGTGGTAAATATATTCAATCTTTGTGGTTAACAAAGTTCACGTCTTTACTAAAACGAAATAAAATAAACGGGGGGGGGGGGTACTGGTTTAACTTTTTGAAGAATTAATTCCCGGTAACAACGTTCTTTCGTTGTACACGTGTGATCTTCTATGTTGCGGATATGCCATTTTATTTTTGTGCTATTTAAATTTATGGTAAAAATAGAATTTCAGTAGAGCTCTTTACAGGTACATCTCCGTCAATGGTCACAAATGGTTCATTTGCAGGCTGGGAGAAAAAGGAAACGGGATTTTTCGTAAATTATTGAAAATCATACGTATCTTTTAAATTCCCTTTAATTCTAACGAAACAGAAAAGGATATTACGCTAGACCGCTTGTCAGTTTTTAAGGCAATTATTGTATTTAACCAAATCTACAAACAGAGTTTCTACAAAAGTACGTACTTAGCCTTAAACCGTTTTTAGCAAGTTTAATGTTTACTTTTATCTTTGATTTTGTGACACGCATTAATACGAGAAAGACTGGTTGTGCAAAACCTTACAGAAATGATAGTTCCATAATTTCAAGCAGCCGCGGTATATTTTAAATTTATAGTAATTGCTTTTCGTTTCATTCTTATAAAACGCACGAGTTTTTACCATAATTCTCCTAAGTGGTTTTCTTATTTATTTCAGTACTGTTCTTCTGTCACATTTTCGACATTGACTATTCTTACGGTGCAATCTAGGCGAATGATATTTCCCCTAGGTCAAAACGAACGTCTGTTTTCTTATACTTGCGAGCGCTCGTGTGGAGCTATAAACATATTGGAAACGCTTTTGTAGGTGATGTCTAACTACGGTACTGACAAAATACATGGTTTTATCCGAGTTAAAATCCGTATTAGCGACTGGTCCATATTAGTAACTTTCACCTTCTATATGTGTACGAATATATGTGCGAACGTTAACTGTGCATAGTACACCACTAGAAAGCACTCAGGCTCGATTCTAAAATAATCTCAATTTTAAGGCAATACTTAGATTCCAGAATTATTAAATTTATTTACGAAAACATCAAACATATTTTCGAAATGTTAGTCGCGAATGCCCGCAAGGATCGATTTTGGGCCCGATTTTTTGGAATTTGTATATTTCAGACTTATCGTTGATGGCTACGGCTGTAACCAGATATTTCTATGCAGATGATCTAGCATTCGCGGTCACTTCTAACCATCGTCCCTCCATTTGTAAATACTTCAAGATTACAATCAACAATATTTTAACCTAAATGGAAAAACATCTTCTATAGTTTGACGAAAACGAGACTACTTTATTAATCATTCACAGGAAACGAAAAAGGAACTACTACAATTCGCTACATCTCTCTATACCGAACTTTAAAATTAATATAGTCGAATCATTGAAATATCTTGGTATTACATTAGACTGTCGCTACAGTTTTAATCAACATTTCAAAAATTTGTCCAATAAAGCTACAACGGTTCTAAATAAATTGCTCTCCATGTCTGGACGCACGTATGGGATGAACACTAAACACCGTTTAATAATTCGCTAATATGCTATCATTATTCACGTACTGCGTATTTATGTTCGAAGAGGCTTTAAAGCGTAAAAGCAGTCAGGAAGTATTAGTTAAATCCCAAAGGAAATTTCTTTTGTTTATTCCCCGTGCGCATAGAACTACTTCCGCTGATGCGTTGCGAACAATAGCAGGACAATTGCTATTCTGTACTGCAGCATAAAATTTTGTATTTCAAAGGGTTAAGTAATCTCAATTTGGAGTTGGATCTAAACAATAGAGATTTATTGAAATGCAAAATAGCTGGAACAATAGCTCAACTGGATGGAAGATTAACATTTAGCTTCGTCCGCGAGTTTAAAACCAATCCAATCAAAATCGAAGAATATTAATACGTATGTGACGCAATTTCTTGCTGGACATGGTAGATTCCAAAGTTATCTGCACCGTTTCCATCTAGCAGACACCGATTTGTGTTCCTGTGAAGATGCTCATGAAACTATCACCCCCATTACGTTAATGAGTGCGCCAAATGGAAATTCTTGTTTAAAGTAAATTGTTTTCCATTAAACAACGATAATTTATCAAAATTCCTGCACGCGGCGAATTTTATCATTCTGATGTTGAAGATTTTTCATTTAATGAATAATTTTATTTTAATTTTTATATTGGATTATTTTTGTCTCTTCCCTTTTCTTTTTATCGTTTCCAATCCATGAGGTGTTCATTCAACTGAGATACTCATGGCCACGCATCAATTACTACGTATTTATGTTATTATTCACCAAATAAATAAATAATAATATGTGTACGAATGATTGTGATTTAGTACCGCCGTGTGTTTTTTTTTTTTCTTTTCTTTCCAGTTAGTTTTAGTATAAGGAGCAGTCGTGTGGACGGAAAAGTCGATTTAAACTACAGATTCACCATTAAAGATCCAGAAAAAAGTCTGTATAATTACTCAGTCGCCCTGGCAACGACTCACTCTAGTTAGAAAAGTTGATCTTGGTCAACCGAATAATGATAATGAATTTGGTACTGCCCATCATGAAATCTGCTACAATTAAAAGATTGTTATATCTTTTAGGATGCGAGCGAAAATTGTATCGTACATAATTTTAAATAATTTTTTCAGGGACACTGTCGTTAAAATAGCATATTTATTTTTGACGTTTCCAGCGGCCATCATCAGGAAGAGTAACGTGCGATGGTATAAAAAAAAGTCCAGGCGTATTCAACATGGCGTTTTGATAATCATGGCTGAATGACATAAAGACGCAGCCGTGCATTCACTGTCGATCGTTGTTTTTCTCTTGGCAGCATAAATCCATTGTTCGTTGCTTATTATTCTTAGGCGCGGTTGTAGCTATGCTCGAAACCTTTCCAGCACTAGCGGGCCATGCTTTTGCTTGAAAGGGTGCCGGAACGCTCTTTTTGTAAGTAGGTGAACGATACCTTGATTGGGGGTAATACGTCGCACTGTTAAATTACAAACATCCGATATGTCTTCTTGAGAAAATCGAACAAAACTCATTGATACATAATCTGATTCCCGACGTAGTCAACAATGTGAATCCGCTGTGAAAATTGTATGTTCGATTCGAGAAACAAACAGTTTGCATTTATTGTTTGCAAGATTGATTATGCAAATTATCCTTATGACTACTGCGTTACATATTTCTCGATAAACAGATTGTTGTGTAGATGTATCTTTCGGAGCACCACGAAGGGATTCGAACATATCGCGCAAGTACTTTACTGCTATATACTTTTTTTTTTTCTCGGACGAATTATTTATTTTTCGCTCATTACAACTTCAAAAACCAAGCGTTTGCGTATGTTTTTCTTTTTCTTTTTATATTTATTTGCTCATAAATGTGGACAGATTTTAATGATTTTTTACGGTGGTACCGTTTAAATCTATACTAATATTATAAAGAGGAAAGATGTGATTGTTTGTTTGTTTGTTTGTTTACATTGAATAGGCTCCGAAACTACTGAACCGATTTTAAAAATTCTTTCACCGTTGGGAAGCTAAACTATCTCCGGGTGACATAGGCTATATTATATTTTCAAAAAAATTAGGGATCCTTACTAAAACTCCAATAATGTAACTCAAGGTGTAAAAAAATGACCTAAACAATTCCTTACATGGCGTGCGCTGCAAAAACTTTTTTTATAAAACATTAAAATATCAATGTTAATTACCATAGAAATCGAAATTCGGATAAACATCGCTTTAGCATCGTTTACAAGCTCATCATCAATGGAAATAGTGTGTTAACGTAAGGAATGAAAATTTTCGAGCGTTACCGTTATCTTTTGTAAAAGGTACAAAATGCCCAAAAGATTAAGATTTCAACTTTCTAGAAATAGTTCCCAGGCGAGGGCATCAAAAATACGTCGTAATGGAGAATCTTCATCGGAAACTGAAAATCGTCTTGCAAGTCAGAGAGAATACGCGTCGCAACGCGTGCCAGAGAGTCGAGTATCGAGCGTTCGCAGCGGATTGAAGAGCAAAATATTAGAAATATACAAGCTCGCACTAGGGAATCGAGCTCTGAGCGTTCCCAACGCCTTCGAGATCAGAGAGAAAGACAACAGACGTCAACGACTAGAGTTCGTAATCGAGTTTTAGCTCACAGTAACAGATCGGCTTTCAGATACGATCCACAGATTGATTATGCTCAACAGTCTTCCGTGCAAATCGGAGCCATGCATAAGATCTGCTCCAAGTGTTCTGCCAAAAAATGGGCCAATGGACCTTATGGTATGTGCTGTGCTTCTGGAAAAGTTAGTCTCCCCAATATTCACGAGCGGCCAAGGTCAATAAAAAATCTTTTGACAAATAATCATTTACTGATACTTTTACACAGTCATGAACTGAATTCCGCGCGGGTGTAATTTAACAAATAAAGTAATTTTTTAGAATCGTAATTCACGCGAGCAACGCCGCGGGCACAGCTAGTATATATATATACCGATGCTGATTATCGTTGAACTCATTGAAATAAACGTTAAAAATGGAACTCTGTTTAGGTAATTTTTTTAAAATTATTAAGAAATTAAGAATAAAAATTAATATAACCGACCGATTTATTTAAAAAATTATCTGAAAAAATCAAAGTACTATCAATGTAATTAACGCGAATATGAATTTCGAATGAAGGAAACGAATGTTAAGCGTAGAACCATTTCTTGTCACTTTTTGAAAAAAGTTGATTTTTAGCAAAATAAAAAATTGAAGTATTAGGCTAAAAATTGTGAAATAAAACCTTTTCTTTAAAAAAAAATACCGATATCTAACTATAAAAATTTAATATCGACGAAATATGTTTATTTTATGTCAGTATCTTTGTGATTAGCTAATTGTAAGTGTAATTGTACAGTTTTTCAGAATATCAAGTATGAAAATATGAAGTCAATGCTGGATTTAAAACAGAATACAAAGATTTTAAGTGGAAAGTGTATGCTGACCTGAAAGGTAATAGTTATGTTACTGTTGGTTTGCAGATTCACTAAGGACTGTTGTGTTTTCTTTGTATGCCGGACAGAGCAGAAATGCAAACGCTATTTGATAAAAGATTGCCCAAAACTAACGGAATTCGTGTGTGCGGTAAATATCAAATGTAAAATACTTGCCTTTAATTGATTCCGAAGACGTTATTTTATCTCCCCTATATATAAAACTCGGCCTAATGAAGAATTTCATGAAAGTAATAAATAAAAATGGCGCCGAATTTTTATATTTGCAATTAATTTTTATAAAATTAAGTGACGAAAAAAATTAAAAGAAGGCGGATATTTATCGGATCACAAATACGCCGATTAATGAAAGACCAAAATTTCGATCGAAAACTAAACGATAAAGAGCTAATGGACATCGTTAAAAGCTCTGTTGTTGAAGGTTTTTTTTTTTTTTTGATAATCGCAGAGCCGAAAATTCGCAACCGTTAGTAAACAATTTGTTTTAGACACATATAAAAAGATGGGTTGCCGAATGTCATTAAAAATTCATTTTCTCCATTCTCATTTCTCTGGATTCCCTTCGAATGTTGGAGCCGTGAGCGATGAACAGGGACACAGGTTTCGTCAAGATGTAAAAATGATGGAAGGACGGTTTCAAGATCGTTGGGATGTAGTCATGTTAAACGATTACTGCTGGCGTTTAAATCAAGGGGGTACTTCCGTAAAAATAAAAACATTTTACATATTTTGTGTACAATATTTGTTTTTAACCTCATTATATTTTATGTTTTTATGTGCCAAATACATTAATAAAATATTTTTTCGTTGGTTTTACTTGAATAATTTTTAATAAAATAAAATATCCATATATATATTTATTTTTTTTTTTTTACTAATAATTGTCAGCAACCGTATCTGAAAAATAGAACGTGTTAGAAAAGAAATACTTATATATTATTTCCTTTTTTTTTTTTTTCCTACCCTAGGCGCGTCAGCGACCTTGACCCAATAACATGAAAAATTAAGAGATAAAACTAAATGGCCAGGCGGTCAAAAATGGAACTCACAGAGGACAGCAGGAACAACTGAAGGTAATGAGTAGCGTTAAAGGGAGTAGCAAGACCCAAAGCTAAAAGTTGGCCGTAAAGAATGGAGCGTTCGATTGCGGAACATTCGAAAAGGATATGATTTGGATCACAAATACAAGAAGGCTCAAAAGCGTAAAGAAAGCAGAAAGGAGAATGGGCTATATATTCTTATTAAGCGATAAATATAAATAAATAAACAGGAAAATTTGAAGAGGGTATTTCACTTTTTTTTTTTTCAAATTTGTAACGCAGTGTAATTATATACTTGATAAGAAGATAATATACATTTTACAGTGATATATCTTAATATTAGGATAATTCCTATACTAATAATGATTAGAGTCGGCACAAAAATCGCAAAAACGGCGAAATAATTCGAAACCGCATTAATTCGTTATGTTCCCAAAATTCGAATTGTAGAAAACGAGTGGGGCCGTGTTATCATGCTCATTAAATTGTTTCTATTTCGACGCCCAAAAAAAAAAAAAAAAAAAAAAAAAAAAAATTGTTTCTAGATATTGTAATTTTAAATTAGTACCGAAACTCCGATTAAGGTGTCAATGTTGTTGTAAGAATTATCGTTGGTGTTGACCGAATCAAAAAAAAAAAAAAAAGAAAAAAGAATCATGCCAATATCATTTTTAAGTTTTATTCTATTTATTTTACGTGTGTCATATACATCAACTTAGGCTAGAGACACGGCAGGGAATTACAAAAAATTACGAAAATTGAATACAGGTAAAAAAAGGAAAATAAAGAGAAATTAATAACAAAGATGAACGAAATTATAATAAATTTAACAAATTAGAAGCTGTTTTAGAAATTGAAATAATCGATTAAGCTTCTTCATCGCACAAACAAATCCTTTCGAATTCGATGGTATTCCATATTGTTTCCGATAGCGTTCATAAACTGGAAGTTTTATTTATTTTACCGTATAAGATGTATTATTATTATTTTTTTTTTCATCGAGTATGATTATTCATAAATTTTTAGTGCATTTTTATGAAATTTTTGATAGGAAATTTCGATGTCTTTTTCTTTTTTTCTCTCTTTTTTTTTTTTTTTTTTTGGAAAAACATACCATTTCGTAATATTTTTTATTTATTAAGATTATTATTTTCCTACGTTTGCTCAATTGGGAAATAAGTGGGCGTGTTTAGTGTCTGTATTATTTACTTTTTGTTTTTTTTGTTGAAATTCTGGAACTAATGTAAATGTACAAAAAAATCGGCTTCACGATGGTGTAAATATGCTATGATAGAAAATTCTGTGAAAAGCTGCCAGACAGTGGTAATATCAACGTGGTCAGCATGTATCACCAGGATCTTGCAGGCGTTCCACAAAGAAGGCTAAGAAGTGTATTATAGCTAACGATGGAGTACATACCAGAGCTGTTGCAGAAATAGTGCAAGCAGGCTCTCCCTACCTCAACAACGCACATGGTGTAGGGTAGGGGTATCAATGATACTGAACAATGCAGTGGAGGTAAGTAATAAGCGCCGTGTTCGTAAATAGTAAACTGAAAAAAATAAAAATAAAAAAAAAGGACCAGGTCCTGCGCTCTCCTCATCTGACCCATGTGCGTGGAGTAGAGTGGGATTATCGGTAACGGCGAGATCGTTTACGGTAGAAATAGATATTAAGATTAGATTAAGAGTTATACATAGTTAAAGTAATAATATTATAATTACTACTGTCAATGCTGTCACACCTCGATGGGGGTGATCAGTATAGAGTTATTGATTTATATTTAAGTATTGTTTAAAAAGAACTGTAGCGTCGCCAATAGTGGCCTAAGGGCTGCTGGCGTGGTGTAAATAAATAAATAAAAAAAAAAAAAAAAAAATATGCTTTGAAAATAACATAAATAAATAATCCATTACGTATTAGTGCATTATAATTCAGCTGCGGTGGTGGTTCAAAAATTTTTTTACGATCGGGTATTTCTTAATCGCCGGTCCTATTCGCGTCGTTTACCTACTGATCGTCGTCACACTTCACAATGAAATCCGTATGAATTGTTTTCGAAATATGCTCCTTTTTAGCTTAGCAGGTGAGAATTTCTTTTCGAACTTTTTGAGGATTTAAAAGTATGCTCAAGACCTCGTGCTCCGAATTTATCCGCTCTGAACCACAACCTTATTGTAATAATAACGATTGATATTGCTATCGACATAATCACTATGTATATCTATTTTTTAAGTATATACATTATTCACACGATGTTTTTCGGCAGTAGCGGCGTCCCTAGAAGATCGACCACTGGCGGGCGGTTATTTAACATGGTAAAATACGTAGATGTTTATACTTCCGCAATGTGTTTACGCAATTGTAATAGCGCGGAAAACATTTATAATTACATAAATTATAGTTTCATGTTAAAAATAACACTGTGTTGTTGTGTTTTTCTTTTTTTCTCAATAATATAGGAAAGTTTCGCGTAAGATTTTTACATTGTACAGAGTCATTAATACCGTATGATTTTCTAAATTCATTTATAGTATATATATATATATATATATATTGTTTGCAAAAAGTACACGGCTTCTAAATATATATATATTTCCATGTTTACGTTAATAAAAAAAAAAAAAAATATATATATATACATACGAGTATATTGAAAAAAAACTGATGGTATTTTAAATGTTTCGAAACCGTGACAAATGATACACAGCAACTAGAGACGATTAAATTACTATTCGAAATATTACTTTTCTTAGGTAAACAATAAAGATGCGATTGCGCATAAGCCGCACTATCCTAACACGCGGTCACCTCTTTCGAAATCTTCCTTCACTAATATGTGTGTAACACCTGTCAAACTCAAGTAACAGTTAATCATTTCCTCACTGAATGATACGCTCACCATAGAATCATAAGTAATTTACCAGTAACTCTGCTCTCCACTCTATCCCATGTCACTGAACCGACTCCTCCTTCACTTCCTTTTCGTCACTAACCTCATAAATAATATTTAAGCCTATATCCTTCACTGTGCTTCTGGCCTATGCAGTAGTAAATGGCACGGAAAAAAAAAAAAAAGATTAAAGTTGACTTTACATTGTACTTATTACTAAAAACTATGCCGTGTCAATGTGTTTAGTAATGATTCTTCGTTAGTATTGCTGCAGGTTAGTGGGGATTACAAATTCCATTTGGATTCGTATTTACACATGCATTTTTACAGCGGTGACGATATAAAAATCGAAACTTATTTCATGAAATTTTAAATGATACATCGTAATTCCTTTTTTTGAACTGCCGAACAATACATTTTTACAGTTCCTATAAGTTGTTTAATGAAATTTTTGCTGCATTGTTTTTAGAATCAATATCATTTAGTTTTTTAGCGAAAATGAACTAATTCGAAAATGAACTAAATTGTAGACTCTAAAATTATTACAAATACTAATAGACGTATTAAACACTAAAAAATATAATACATATTTAAAAAATCAGAGATTTATCTTTTCTTTCGATGTATAACCATAGTAGGACATTTTCCAAAGGCAACACGAAACTATTTTAACTATTTTAATCGACGAACGAGAATTAGAAAAAAATTGATATCAATAAGAAAACCATTTTGCTAGGGTTTTTTCAGAGTGCCTTTCACTCAAAAATAATTCGATATTTAACCTTCCCTTTTTAGTATTTGGTTTTCCTTTACCTTTCAGTTTTACACCTTGTAGAATAAATAGTGCGTTCGAATTCGCTTCCACGCCTTAATGAAACGTTAACAGCTGCTCCGAGTTAACGGGAAAAGTTTAAGAGCCAAAAATAAAAATAATAATAAGAATACAACTGCGCCGGTTGGTTTTGTTTTAATTGTAATTTTTGTTTTAATTTTCTTTTTTCGGCGGTCTGCTCGTCAACTTCAGACACTAGCCCGCGGTAGTTATTTCAATTTTAACCATCTCAATATGTGCCAGCGTGTTTTACATGCATCCAAAAACGAAAACCAGTTGCTTCGTATTATCATACGCTTAGCACCCACTTTCTTTTTTCATTTTTCCTCGATTGTGCTTGCTTCATCTAAATTTCTACATTCCTTTAATCGCCATCGTGCATTTTTTATTTATTTTTTTTCCTGTGAAAACTCTTCGTTTTTACTGTTCCCTTTTCTAGTTCATTAAACCTGATTTCCAAGCCCGCAACATGTTTTCCCTCGAATGCTATTGTCCACTGTCTTTCGCTAGACGGACCTGTAGTAAAATCTTCCTTCTTTTCATTTTGTTTGAATTGCAATGTTAAATGCTAAAATTCCGTTTCTTATCCGTTTAAAAAGTAGAGTTATTAGATGGTTAATTGAATCGAATAAAAAGACAGAAAAAAAAATGCGCACGAATGGTATCAGCAGAAAGAGAATGTGGCCAATTCTAGATATTAAATAACGTAAATTTGTAAGGAATATTATAACTTTTTCGATGGCCATTACGCGTTTATCGAAATCTAAAGAGAATTCAACGGCGTATTTTTAAATTTTGTTTGGTTTTTCAAGTGACAGGCGAACGATGTAGAGATTTAAGGTGTGTTAGATACGAAATGAGGTGGTAACGACAGATTTAAAACAATTCGGGAGCTAAATAAGAATGTAGGCATTTTTGAACTAATTTTATGTATTCTGAGAAAAAATTGTGCAAATGTCAAAAAAAAAAAGGAAATTATTTTTTTCGTTTTCCTACTGTCTCGGAATAGATTTTTTGAATTTAAACGAATCAAGTACTTTTACATATAGACTTGAGACTGGACGAAAAAGTAAATTAAGGAGTAGAGTGCTTGTCTTTCTTTTTTTTTTTTTCGTTGTTTTTTTTCCTTTGGCTCGGCATCAAACCACCGAAAGACTAATATCAACGCAATCGATAAAGTAAAACTATTTTCATTATCGACAAGGCTGGGCGGCATTGCTTCTTTTTCGACTGGGCATAATATTTTCTAAACGCCAAGAGGACATATTCAGATAAAACGGGATCATGATGTTAAGTTTCTTCCATAAAATATACTCTTAAGCAGAATGATCTAAGGGATATATCACTGTCGTTCCTCCTTTTGTATAATCCTTCTATACTTTTCCCAGTTATGATTTCTCACCCTTAAACACTGCGTCGGTGATTCAATTTCTTACGGGTCATGGAAACTTGGCTGACTATCTTAATAAATTCGAATTAAAGAAAAACAATATACGTAGAGAACATTGGAACGTATTTTGGAAAATCGCAAAAAATCTAATAACCGCGGAAGGTAGAAGAAAAATATAAACAGAACTAATAGATTGAAGCTAGACGTTAAACATATTTAGAAATAAAGGAATGCAATAGCTCGGATCGAATAATGAAATGATGCATTTATAACGCGAGACAGTGAAGCTAATTCGTACCCTAGTAATTGGACATTGCAAAAGGTAATTTTAAAATAATGGTATTGTACCCGCTCGCGAGATGAAATATGTCGGATAGTTCATAAAACGAAACGGCGCGTTGGATAATATAGGCTAAAGTAGAAGGCACAAAATCAAGAGGTCGACGACCATCATCAACACGACCGATAGGTATGGCAGTGATGGGATTGAGCTTGCAAAATTCGAGATCAGTGGGAAAAATTTAGTAGAATCAAACAGTCACTATGGTATCCCTCCCTTTTGGGAAAATCAATTGTCGTGAAGAAGAAAAAGAAAAGGAAGAGAAAAATTAGAGATATAAATTTTACAGAATCCTCTAATGTTAAATCGCAACATGATATAATTAATAAGTATGCGAGCTCAATGGGGACATTACGTAATGTCATATAAAAGACTAAAGAGTCGACGGATTTCAAACGTGTACAACAGAATCTTCTACGGCCATTGATAACTCTCCCTGCCATATAACAAGAAAAGTGTTTCTACATAGAAATTCACGACAATGGAAGTTTAGTTTATCTATGCAAAATTTTTCAATTCCACCCCCAGGATATCTTACATAACCATGCAGATAAGATACTTAATGAGTTGGATTGTTTCTTCCCATAAGAGTTTGTGTGGTTTAGAAACTGTTTTTATTATGGAACATTTGCGCAGAATTCGAAAATAGTTTAACCGGAACATTTAAAGTTACATGTTAGTAACACGACTTCCTTTTTGGACAGAAGTCAAAGAATTCAGACTGTGTGTTTCTAAATATTGTACGTCAGACGTGTTTTTGTATAAAACTGCGAATGCCAAGCAAACTATTATGTATATATACATATATATATATATATATATATATATATATATATATATATATAGGTGTTTGGTTACCAAACCACCAGAGTTCGAGACTTGTCTCGTTCCGAATTCAAGTCGCTTCAAGGTTTACCGAGTCTGAAATAATTGGGTGCCAGAGAAACCTGGTAAAGTAAAGGCGGCTCCGAAAGAAAGGAACTAGCTTTAATATTCTCTTCATTGCCATATATACCTTTGATAATTAATTAATTTAAGTCTCTTTCAGATTCAGATACCATATATTCTGCGTTTACTAGCACGGGTTTTCCTTTAAATTAAAGATCAGGTCTTTTTCAGATATATTCACAGGTAGAATATACTGAAAAATTAATTTGTTTAATAATATCGGATTTTTTTCTTTCTTGTCCAGTAGTAAAGACGTGACATTCTGCAAAACATTTTTAGCTTCATATTTATTCTTCAGATGTTTGTTAATTATGCTTTTTCGTTATTTTTATTAATTCGAATTTCATTGTGTTAAAAGTAAAATTACAGAAAAACGAAGCGAGTGTTAATGATTAAAAAAAAAGATTGTTGCTTTGAACGTCATTTCGTAATTGGAGTAACTAAAAAAAAATGACCAAATTAGATTGTCCCCTCTGAGCGTGATTAATTGTTATCCGCTCTAAGTACATTACGTAGCTTAGCAACAACCATTACTCAAGACGCCTCAAAAACATCTTGAAACGTCATGATAGAACTTAAAACGACCTAAAAACGTGAAATTCAAAATCTCAAAAGTCAAACGTATCTTATCTAAAAAGATAAACACATTTTCGGTAAGCGAATAGTTTAAAAAAACAAGAAAAAATGTACTTTTCAAGAAAATCAGTTCAGTTATAAAAAGTGTGGAAAAAAAATCAAAGTACATCTCAAACGTGTGATGCACGAAAGAGAGTTTCGCGCGAAAAACGTAATAGCCCGATATTACAATTTCGAATTTGGATTCTCAGGAGGCTCCGCCGAGAGTTGCTCCAAGTTCAGGAAAGATATTTTTTTCAAAGCCTGTTGCACATCGACGGAAAACGACTCGTGTTTGTGGCCGATAACGAAACTTTTTATTTTGATGGCCTTAACAAAACTTTCACAATTTGCAAAAAGTTTAACAGAAAAAAACGAGAAAAGTACCGATGGATTTTTCCGTACGCGGTGTGAGTAGTTAAAAATTTGAAACAAGCTTATCAAGGAAATCAGCCGAATTTCTAAATTCAAAATCGAAGCCCGGCATAGTTGCAATCTCTAAAGCTCAAGAAAAAAACTTTCCTCTACACTTGTTTTCTATGCCTGTAGAAGAGGTAAAGTAATCGTATTTTGATTCCTTAACGAAACTTTCGAAATTTCAACAAAGTTCAAAAAAGTGCGTTAATTAATATGCCATTCTTCTCTAGTATTGCGCTTGAAAAGTGTTAAAAATACATCTACCGGAATATTAGATGAACTGTAAGACACGAAGTATCTTTTTTTTTTTTTTTTCTTTTTTTTTTTTTTTTTGTAGGCACCATATGCTACAATTTTAGTTGGAGGCAGCGAGGGGCTATTGTAATTAAGTGAGCAGATATATTATATTTAGAGTTTTCAGAAACTGGATAGTCATTTTAAGTTCCTCTGGGGGTTTTATCGATAATGAGTTTGTTGATATGCTGTGATTGGCACGGTATTTCCGGAGTGGTATGCACTTTGTTAGCGCGTGTTCGACTGTTAAAGACTTTTTTTTTTTTTTTTTTTTTATTTTAAATGGGCACGCCAGCACAGGACATTTACCCAGCACAAAAGATTAAAAGAATAGAAGGACATATGGAGCGACAAGTTATATCAAGAAACAATTAGAGACAGAGGAAATGAACGCGGATAACAAGGGAACAACAGAAGGAGATGGAAAAGTGAGAATATAGAGGGCACTGTAAGGTGTAGGGAGGCCAAGGCTAAGCAAATTGGAATAAAGGATCGCGCGTTCAGTAGAAATAAAGGAACATTCAAATAGTACGTGATTTGCATCACACGAGCCATTGCTGTGATTAAAACGAAGGCGAACTATGGAAGAAATGACAGAACGGCTGATACTGGGAAAATTATTAAACCAGGGAGAAACGGATGGAGAAGGCTGTAAAGCAAGGTAAAAGGAGTCAGGGTTGGAGAAAAAGGACGGATAGAGATCAGTCCAAAAGTCACGGTGAGAACGAAAAGAGAGAGAGTAAAGACATTGGGAAGGAAATCTGCCTATGAAACGACCACTTACTGCGGCCGAGCAAGCTAACGAGTCAGCAAGATCGTTACCAGCTATACCACAGTGGCCAGGAATCCAAAGCAGGTCAATATGGATAGAACGGGAGGCTAATAAATTGAAAATCAAGGAGCGTATATAAAGAATAATAGGACAGGAAGAGGGTTCAGGAAGGGGAGATGCGATAGCTACTAAAACACTCTTCGAGTCGGATCATAGAAGGAAATTCACTAAATTAGAAGTTGAAGATATAAAGAGGACCGCACGCAAAATAGCCGTGGATTCGGCTAGGAAGACAGAAGAGAAGGAGGGAAGTTGAAATGATTCAGAATAGTTGAGAGCAGGAAGAATAAAAGCGGCACCGAGCCATCCGTAAAAATCGTGATGTGAGCAGGAAATAGAGAGGAAAGAGTGTGATTAAATTCTTCGTGAATGGCAGGACGAGGAAGAGACTTAATATTAGAAGGTAAAGAGAATAACTTAGGCGGATGAGACAGTTCAGAGAAGTTAAAGGTAAAGTATGGAGATTTGTTCTGGGAGAGGACAAAGTGAGAAAGTGGAACGAGTCGAGAAGAGATGAGAGAAAGAATTGGAATCTTACGAGGAGAAAAACGCCAGTTGACCCGGATATATCGATAAGAATTCATGAGTTTGGAAGGAGAGATCTGCAGACGTCTAATCATGAACCTTTCACCAAGGTGAAGTCTTCGAATACAAAGAGGAACAAAGCCAGTTTCGGACAGAAGAGCTGGAATTGGAGAAGAATTCAGGGCACCAACACAGAGGCGCAGACAAGAATTTTGGATGCGATCAAGTTTGACGAGAAGGGAAACAGGAGCACTGGCATAAAGAAAAGAACAATAGTCAAACTTAGAAAGAATAATGGATTTATACAGCATGAGAAGAATATATGGATCACCACCCCATTTGGGGGAAGACAACGCCTTCAAAAAATTTAGTCTTTTGAGAGCAGACGTGCAGAGATAGTTAATATGATCATGAAAAGACAGAGTACTATTAAGAATTACACCGAGGTAGGAGAAGGAAGTGAGTAAAGGAATAGGGACCTGGCACATGAAAAGGTTAACCAAGGAACGATCAAAAGGACGAAATGTAAAAACGATACCAGCAGATTTCTCAGGGGAAATAGAAAGATGAAGAGAAGATAAAGAATTTTCTAAAATAGCAAGGGAGTTATTAAGCTAAGACTTCTGCTCACAGTGGCTGCATATCAGTTGATCTTTTTTTCTTCAAGTTTGTGTTTTTTTTTTTTTTTTTTTTTTTTTTTAATTTTAAAATAAGTTTGTGGGTCTCACTGGGCAAGTATGCCCGTTGTGTGAGTGCCAGACTCTCTTATTATCGTTTATTTAGGTTGTACACGTTACAAATTTATACATACTTATTATACACATCGAAATTATATAAACCTTAATTAATATTAGTCCTGGTAAATATATATATATAACTTATATATAGGTATAAAGATAAAAGAAAAACCATACACATACATGCATTCATCCTAAATAGTCATTTATACATATATATAATGATAGCGTTCGCAAACAATATCGTCTTTATGAATTCCAAACAGTAAGTTAAACGTAAAAGGAATGACACAAAAACAACATATAATCAGTAGTTGCATGATTGAACTATCTAGGTGCGAGGAACCCGGAAGCAACATTACGGGTTAATGTAATGTGTCCAATTCTGAGCCGAGTTATTGCAACTTCATCGTGTCGCAATGAGATAGGTGTTCTCCACGGAACCCCATGTTGAGGTTGATATTTCGGAGTTTGTTGGGAGCGCGCTTCCATAGTGTAGGTCCCATGCACCGTGGAATAGATTTTTAATGTTGCATATTTGGTTTTGTATTACGGATTAGAATTTCTGCGAACGTCTTCGTCGCTACTTTCGCGGCAATATCAGGGTCCTCGTTTTCCTTCTCTATCTTCTTTATGTTAGAACGTGATGCGTACATTGGTCCCTTGCATGTGTTGATTCGCTGACAAAAATTCTGAACTATCGGGTGAGTTTTCGTGTGGTCAAGATGAATGCTTTGGACGGTTCAAAGTGCATCGATATTAACTCTATTTTCTGTACGGATAAATCTTTAGCTAAATTTATAGCCAGATTTATCGCTGTTAGTTCCGCTGATAGCACTGAGAATTTGACTGGTAATCTCGATGTATAGCGGAAAAACCGATACCTTTTCCGTTGTTTTTAATGCATCGTTATGAAATTTTTCATCACGAGTAGAGTGAGGTCATCAAACCATCGTGGGCTCCTTGCTTTGATGCCATACTTTTGTTGTGTGATGTGCCAGTGATACGTCGGTTTTTAATTTTTTATTAGTATAATGTAAATGTAAATAATGAAGTAATCCATAAGAATCTTCAGCGCACGAAACATATTGCTTAACATAAAATGGTACGTTTGTTACAGTGATAAAGCTTATCTTTACTGTGTTCAGTTGTCTGCGGTAATTAGCGGTGAGATCGTTTTAATTTCTCTTATGTTACCGCTTTTCTAATTATTGCTTACCGGCAGTAGTATCATTATTAATTATCTCTTGATTATTTATATTACTTTATTTCATTTTACTTTACCGTAATCTAATGTTTGATATACGTCTGACGGGGGAGGCAGGACTCCCGCTAATTCTTCTCGATCTAATTCCAAAATCGCAGCCAGCGCCACTCGATCTAAAACATCAAACAAATGTAGTAAATTTTAACAGCAACTCAGTTCTACGTCATCTTCCATATATCTATTTTAGTCATGTCGCAGCTCCGAACAATAACGTTACGATAGAAACTGCCGATAATTTAATTCAAATGAACGAAACCGTCATTCACGGTATATCATCGATTTTATCTGAACCCGACGAAGCACGAAATAAACCAGCTTAATTTTCATTATTTCCGAACAATTTTCGAAGGAACGTCGTTGTTTCAGCGGAGCATTTAGAAAATAAAAATATAGCTCAGCTTCAGCCGATATCTTTGGGGCTAAGATGTTCTATGAAAGAATTATCGGTATATCGGCAATTACTCGCTCAGGTAAAAATTTGATTAAACCTAACTTTTCCTCCACCTTAGCAGCCGATCAGTTTCTACTATCAGAGAAATTATTCACAGAGAACTGAAAATACGTTTCTTTATTCCGCAGTCTTTATTATTTCGTTCCGGTATAGCTCGCGATGTTTCGACCGATCTGTCCATCGAGGAGAATTACTTTCAGACTGCACTTCTGACGTGTCAATCTTCAGTATCCGCAGATTACATAAACGAGTCTCCGAAAATTCTTCTGTGCCAATTCCGGTTATAGGAATTATAAATTTAATGGTTCTCTGTTTCTGTCCTTCATTAATTTCTATGACGCTTATCGCGTTAAAGTAGAACCGGTGATTCGTAAACCTAAATTTTGCTACAACGTTCATCATGTCGCAGCAAACCTATCTGTTCTTTATGTTCTGATAGCCGTACTTTTTCCGTATGTGCTGTCAGTCGAAAAGATAACACTTCAAACATCCATTGTGTTTATTGCGATGGAAATCACTCTGCTCTCGATCCGTCTTGCCCAGTATTTATGGAGAAAGTAAAGATACATAAAATCATGAAGCTAGAAAACCTTTCTTACACCGAAACCAGAAATATCAGTCAGGGTAAATCAGTTTCCCCGGCTTTCACCTTTGCTGATATTTTGAACTCTACCAATTTTCCCGCCTTACAGGACTCTTCCAACTCTTCAAAAAGATAGCTCCAGAATCATTCCAGCAGCTCTTTTCTTCATATATCAGGCTTTCCGCCCCCAAAAAACACCATTCTCAACTTAAATCTAAAAATATTTTTAATAAATATTATGCAAATCTAACCATTAATGCTGGTTCCAAAGGTTTCCGTTCCATAATTTCTGATCACTCTATAAACCTTCTCCTGATACTCCTTCTTCTAAGACAATCTATGCTGAAAAATCCCTGTCCATTAACAGTTTGATCTCCGCCAACCTTATTCGCTTTACCGTTGAAAATTACTTAGTTCCCGCGCTATTATCTACCCTTAATAAATTCGGAATCCCTAATTTGAATGACAAAATATCCCTTCCTGCATCATTTTCTCGGTTTTCAACCGCATCTACTCCATTTTGTCTTTTCACCTCCCGTCCATATACTTTTTTCGTAATCCTGATATTATGTTTCGTTTGAATGTGCGGCCTTCTCTGTCGAGCAATCGTCCTGTTCTTCTGTATTAAAACTCGATATCCCTACACCCCTTATCAGTGCTGCTTGTATTCCCTCATTTTCTTCTGTTTCGGGTATTCTTGCCTTTGAAGTATTTTTATCATCTGTCCGTAAACGCGTAAGAATATAAATTTATTCCTCCTTCTTCCTATTTCTTAGGGTAATGTCCTTAGTGACAAACCCAGTTAAAATTTTAAAAAAATTAATAAATAAAACTTAGTTTTTTATATTTGTTTTTTTCTGCTCTTCAGACGATAATGTTATTTTCCTTTTATAAATATGGTCCACTTTATTTTTGAAGATTTACCACTACAATACGTTTTGTATTCATTCGAGGATACCAATGTGAAGCCTAGATTGGTCCAGGCAACTTGACCTAAATCACCGATGCTCCAAATTTTAATGCGATAAGCGCGTTTGAAAGTTGGATAAAAGTTTTAAAAAAACATACGGCCCACTTAAATAAAAGTTTAATGAAGCCATTTGAAAACTGCGAAAACATGATTATTATTATTACTACTTATAAATTTATAACTTCTACAAATAAATAAATAAACTGATTATACCGATGATTTTTGTAGAGCTGCATTCTAAATTAAATGCCGGATGAATATCAACTGAACTGGAAAAGTTGCTGTAGCGAAATAAAGCTTTCCCGGCTATGCGCTAAGTCCTGAATCACCGCTGCATACTGCCCGAAAAACAACTGAGAAGGAAGAAAAAGCCCGTGAAAGTTAACGGAATGATTAAGAAAAGTTCCTCCGAAAGTACCAGAATCGGTCGCGATAGCGATTAACCCAGTAGAATTGCGTTATACTTTAAAGCTCAATGTTAAATTAACCGCGAACTAACGAATGAAGAGAATAAAAATCTTAATTCAGTTTGCCGATGCACTTAGTGACATTATATTTCGCATCTGCTGTTCACATGTATATATATATATATATATAAACTCAGTCCTTCGCACCTCGTTACGGGCATAGCCCCTTTTCACTTTTAGATGATAATTTTCTGTAACTCTTATAGGAAACGTTAGACATATAATTAAAACGAAAAAAAAAAAAAAAAAATACATTCGATCGAAACAATTATACAAAAAAACATCAAAAATGTAACACTATTTTTTAAGGAGTGAAAATTACACAACATTAACGATAAATCGTGGAAATATAAAAAACCGTGTGTAACCTTTCCATAACCTTTCTATGAAATGAAAGTGTTTCGTACAAAACTAACGCGCAAATCGTAAATTAAAAAATGACTTTGCCAATTAAAACCGGTTCTTCTGTGAGAATTATAGAAGAACATCAACTGGGGTTCGGAGGATGTTATCGCGGCAAGATACGAAAGTTCAGATTTATAATATATCCGGAGGTGGTCGACCTAAGCAAGCTGAATAGTTTTTTAGAGCGGTAAATTTTGCGGGCGACAATTCGAGTAATGATTAATAATGCTACAAGCGATTGCGCAAAATAATTTTTTATTCAACTATGTTTTCGTCTAGTTAAATACCATAATTTGATTTTATTTGGACTGAACATTAACGATACGTAATTTTCTTTGAATAAACTTCGGAATATAATACGACATTAATAGATATATAGGAGGGAAAATGTTCGACACCTATAATACTGTTAAATAGTAAACATTACACAACTTTACGATCAACTATAGATTTAATTGTGTCAAGCCCCCAAATTGTAAACGCCTTTCAAGTTTTTTTTTTTTTTTAAAATGGGTTCGTCAACCCATGGACATTGGCTCAAGAACAGCGGAACGGAGAGGAAAGAGAGACTCGGATTCTTACACGATCAGAGATAGCCGACAGAAAGTAATCAAGAGCTAGAATGAGTCTTCTGCTATTCTGCGTGCCCTTCTTTTTATTAAAACTTCACCGGCTTCTCGCAATCTCCTTATCCTCTCGGATACTCAAAGCGAGCTGCAGACTATCACATCTCCTCTCCCTTCTCATTCAACCGATTGCATCATTCTCCTTATTCGTTCTTTAATTCACGATATTTTCCTTTCCCACTTAATCCAAACGGATTTCCTTTGGATTCCTGGCCATTCCGGAATCGAGGGAAATGAGTTGGTTGACTCATTCGCTCGATTATCTTCCTCTTCTGGTAGGTTTCTTCCTGCCTTCTCAGCTTCTAATATTACCCTTCTGTCTGCAGCTGCTCATTCCAAACTGTGGTCTGACTTCTATGTCTCCTCATTCTCCAACCCGAACTCCTTTTTCTTGTCTATTCAACCTTCCCTTCCACGCTTTCCATGGTTTATTAACTTTCCTTCTATACGCCGTTCCAATCTCTCTGCGATTTGCCGTCTGCGATTTGGGCATAGCTTGCTCCCTTCCTCATTGTTCCGTTATTCTTTCGTGCCTTCTCCTTATTGTCCATTGCACCCTCCCAGCGATCAACGTACTATTTCTGATCCCGATCATATAATGTTCAGTTGTGCGTTGCTTTCAACCGGCCAAAAATTTTACAAGACTGAAGTGTAAAAGTAAGCCAGAAATGAATTTTACGAAGGAAAACTTACTAACAGGAAACAAAGAAACAACCTCAGATAATTTGAACAGTCAGGGGTTGTTGTAGGATTTTTAAAACCTCTTTTCATTTATCTTAGGATGGCTATATATATTATATATTGGGAAACGAACATTTTTTATATACGAAGCGGTAATATTTCTCTAATGTCTTCAACGGCAAAATTACTAGGTCGGCCTCTACATTATATGTTTCCAAAAATACTGAGAACTATCTTTGATTGAGCGGAGTTACGGTAAAGCTAGTGATGCAGAATCATAGAGCAATCTATTATTAGCTAGAGCATTCGATGTATCGCTGTAATTGTAGTTAAATAAGAGAAGGGGCATTGAAGCTTGTAGGTTTTAATCATTCTAGAACTACTAGCCAACAACGCGTGTTAGCCAAATTTCTGATTACACATCTAGCCCGTCCCCGGTTAGCTACAAAACCGAACGTGACAACGTTACCTGAATGAACACAGCTTGTAAGTTTTCGGTTATTTTCGAGAGCCTGTAGGTACGGAATCTTTTTTGGGTCAAATTGTTCATTGGCGCATTCAAGTATCGCGAATCCGTTCCCGCAGCGGATTTCACATTCGTGGAGAAAATATAAAAGCGACGTCAGTGGTGAAGATCGACATATATTTCACGCGGAAAACTTTCCCGGAGACGACTGATATTCCGAAAAGTTCGACACATCGAATTTTAACGAATTGCAAATGAACCGCGACTGTTTGAATACCTCATTCGCTTACGCGAGAGCCTATTGGAGGAAAAACGCGTGCAAATTTGCAACAAACGGCTTAAAATGATAGCGGAAAAATCGATTTTTTTGTTTTAAAAATGTACTCAGCGTTAAGAGTTGCATATACTGTTTTCTCGCAGAGAACGTGACGTAGAAAAACTGCCATTCCACAAAGTTTCAGCAAGTGACGTAAGAGAGCGGTATTGCGTTTTTCGATTATCGCGGGATAATTTATCCGCACCATGTACTCGCTCAACCTGTCACACTGTAACGTCGTCAAAACTTGCGAGAACGACGAAAAAAGTGCCTGATTTAAAAAAGTACCTGGGCACTTCGACAGGGTAGTGCCACACGACGGAAATCGTTCAATGGGAAAATTCAATATTCTAATTCATCTGCAGTGGAAGCACCGTCCGACTATTAGATCATTTCGAAGAAAGAGTAATGATGGGAATGATTGGAGCGGAAGAGCATAAATGCTGTGCACACAAATTTTTATCAAGAGCGTATAGAAAAAAAAAAAAAGATGAGTATGAAAAGACAATAATAGTAAAATGGAAAGAAAAGGCATCGATGTTTGTCGAGAAAAATCGAGACAGATCTGGCAATATTGGGGATAACTTTAAAATTTTTGAAAGAACCTACAGACGGTTAGTTTTCTGCGTAATTTGCGTCTATAATATAAAATATCTGTCTTTTGCAGTTAATATGTTACCTGAGAACATTTAAAATAATTCGCAAATCAGTAACATTTCAACTTATCGCTTGTATAATAATAATTTGACTACGTTAAAAATCAAAAGATTAAACTTATTATATTCATTATTCCCGATATACAGAATCGTATTTAAAAAGTATTTAAAAACTATTTTAAATACGATTTTATGTACGTACATGTTTCGTAAATAGTGAATAACGAGTTCAATTTTTTAAAATTTTTTTTGACGTAGTCAAATTATTATATACATAAGTGTATATTATGTTGAAATGTTACTTATCTGTGAATTATGTAAAAAATTCGGGTAACAAATTGTAACAATAAGTAACGGCACAAAGCAGTTCTAATTTGCTTACCGCATTTTAGGTTATAGTTTTATTTAAATATCTTCAACGAAGTGAGCACGGTGAGAGCTCTGTCGGTGGTTTATTGTTTTACAGAATCCTACATCATCGATAATTTCATAAGCAAAAGGTTCGTTGCATCAAAGCCAATATTAAGTACTTTTTTGGAACAGCCATTATTAATGTCTATGCCATTCTTACGGTTGGGGTTATACGAAAATCCTGTAACAAAACCTGCAACGTTTTTATATCGCACTTATAATGCACTTAATTTTCACGGTTAAGTGAAACCGATTAAGAATTATAAAAGACTAGTATCTGGGGGGTGGGGGGGTCCTTGTTTTTTCTTTTGTTATTTACGTGGGAGAAGGTAAGGTAAGAGACGGGGTATCCGCTGTGTCATGCAATCCGGTTATCCGGACTGAAATTCAACGTAATCACTGAACACGTAATTTCCATCAGAAACGGTGATCGCCAAATCAGCGATATCTAAATCCGTTTCATGAAGTTAGATTATTACGATTTTTGTTTTTCGCGTTTGCCTTATTAACTTTGTATTCTTCGTAACGTTATAAAATAAAATCTTATATATGTATATGTATATATGTATATGTTTTCATTTATTTCTGAAACGGAATTTTAAGAATATTATTTTCTAAAAAATGACGTTTAGGAAATACTTGAATGCAACGATTTTTAAAAGCTGACTCAACGATTAGAAAGCCAGATAATGTATCAGCTGCCACAGTAGCCGATTTGAATAAAGTTATTAATTTTCGAAAATTACTCGGCGAAGTTTACGACGAATATGAATTAACACCTGATCGATCATCTATGTATAATCGCGATTAACTGCGGTGTCTCCGAAAAGAAAAATATCAAACCATAGATCTAGAACTGGTCACGAACAAATGGAAGCCTTATTATTTGCCGAACGAGGAATGACGGTTATTGCTGAAACGTGTTTCAGTACGAGAGGAAATTACACGCTTCGCCCATATCTCTGCATTTCCTCGGATGGACGAGGAATTAAGAAGAAATACTTCGTCTGATGGATCACTGATGAATTTATTCCGCAACGGTTTACATAAATTTCAGCAGAATGGCCAGGGATCAACCTACTTTATTGTTATTAGATCTCCATTGCACCGATACGAAATTCTGTTATTTACTGCTAGGGTTCACTGATGGGACTATAGTTCATATAGGGTGTAATAATATCACGTTTTCTTCTACCTCGCACACTATAGATCTTCTTCAGTCACTTGATGTTGTATTTAAGAAAAATCTTTAATATCTCATTACGGCTTCGCTCAAATACAGGACATGTGCGATTAATCGTTCGTGCTTTAAAGAACTATTTTGCAAGAGCCATATTGATGATGCCTTTAGGAAACTTTCTATCTGGCATTTTTACAAAAGCTGACTTCACACAGCTGCTGCGATAGACGTTTATTCTAATGAGAAAAAATATTCTTACTGAAGGGCCGAAAATATTACACACAGACGAGAACGGTTGTTCATTTCGGTGTCTGATTGTACACCAGATAACGCTGACAAAAAATAGTATACTTCCGTTTCATTAATCGGTCCGAATGTGCTAGTCGATCGAAAGACGAGAGAACGCGAACTATTCCTTCACCGTACGAAAATTAACCGAATGTTGTAAAAACTGAAGAAAATTACAAAGGAGTAATAAATATTAAATAAAAATGGAAAAAGAACAAACTGAAAAAAAAAAACTCCCACGCGAAAGAAAATCAAAAAATAAACAAATCGCTGTGTTTATATTACGCTAAACCGTATTTCGATTCCACGGAAGATTAAATTCAAGACGGTCTTCTGACGACATGCGACGAATAAATATGTCCTCGTTGTTGGAAAAGTTGATTAAATTCAAAGTTAATTCTAAAGAAATTAATAAATAATTTGTATTCGTATTTTAAGTATAGATTTGACAGAGAATTTGACATTTGCGATTTATCGTTACTAGAAGGGAAGCAACCCATCGCGCTGCAGCGACATAATGGGGAAATTTGAATTTTCCAAAATTTTTTTTTGGTTTTATATTGATTAAGCCATTACAGAAATAGATTTATAATGAGAGATTTATCTGTAAAGAATACTACGGAAGTGAAATTTTTTTGCTAGACCGCGAACATTTATTGCTTATTTAATGCCAAATCTTACACCGTCACGCCACATTTACCCACCCATATATATATATATTTTTTTTTTTTTTTTTTTTTTTTTTTATTTAAAAAATGTTTATTCGGAACTGTATTTAAATTATATACATTTACCAATACTTAAGACTAATTAGCTTAAAATAAAGGAAAAGACATTGAAAAATTACTGTACATACAAAAAAGAGTTACAGCTATTAATATGAAAATTAAATATATATATTGATATTGATATGAATCAGAGTTTGTGGCGCCATCTTCTATTAAAAAAACGACGAAAATAAATATGCTGCGCTGTTTTTAGTAATACAAATATAATTTTGCTTGCTGTTTGCACAGTACACTAACTGACGAATTTTGTCGGGAGGTCAGTGCCCGTGTATGGTCACGAGAACATATTCGCGATTTATGGTCGAACGACGTCGATAATGAATAGCCAGCGGACCAGAGTGGATGAAATACACGTCGGCTCTCATGTTGTATTAAAATTTTTATTTAATTTTACTGGCTAGCATTCTTGTAAGATTTAGCGTAATTAGTCGATCAACTTCAGTCTGGTTCCATCTTACGACATGCAACATTTTTTTACCCGTGTATGTAAAAATTCCAATTCTAATATATAGATCCAAATCGCTCCCAGGTTTACCCAGACTGAAATAATTGTATACCAGAGACATCTGGGAAAGTAAAGGCGGCCGAGAGAAAGGAATTAGCCACAGTATTCTCATCAGATCCATTAGTCTTAGTACCATTATTAAAAGCTTAACTTCACAATCCATGATACCTTATCAAAGGTATGGGGGACTTATTTTACTTTACTTTACTTACATATATCTATATATGTTTTATTTTTGTTACTTGTTGAACTTAATAAATTTTTTTTAGATAAACAGAGTTATCTTTAATATACTACAACCATTAATAAATTTATAAGCCTTTTTTTTACGAATTTCTCGCGGAGACACATTGAGCAATCTTATTAGCTCAGGGGTCCCTGTGTAGTTTATTATTAGCGTAACAAACTCAACCAGATTAGTATTAAATGTGGCCTTTGAATAGAGACACGATTCGTACTTTGAAATAATCAATTTTCGAGAAAAAGATTTGTATTTTATACTTTAGTGCGCATAATCCAATTCATCTGGAATAACAAGCGAATTTCAAAGAGATTCAATATTCCTATTAATATATATATATATATTAATTACAACGTAATTCTTAGGCTACCCCCCATTAGAAAAAATGTCCCAAAAAAATGCCCCAATTTTGTGTAACGTTTGTTATATTTTATAGGATTTTTGTTATTGTTATTTAAAAAATGTCACAATTTTATGTAACGAAATATGTAACGAAACAATGTCTTAATTTTATATAATGAAAGTTAAATGTTAGGGTAGGATTTTTGTGATTATGTTATTTTTTTTTGTGTTGATGCCAGTAAGAATTACGTTGTAAATTTTGATCATTTTATACAAAGTATAGAAGAGGAAGAGACAGAAATGTAAGAAAGAAAGGTCAAGGGGCACAGCCCCTTGCGAGGACAAAATGGCTGAGTTTATATATATATATTAATTACAATGTAATTCTTAGGCTACCCCCCATTAGAAAAAATGTCTGAATTTTATGTAACGTTTGTTATATTTTATAGGATTTCTGTGATTATGTTATTATATTCATAGTATAGCAGAAGCGATTGAAATAAAATAGTATCAATTTGCCAAATTACCATGGAAGAAATGTAGCTTTGAATAAGAAAAGCGATTATATAGTTTGTTGTTTTTACCGTAGAAATGCAGCTTAAAATAAAGAAATCAATTTTCTTTTTTTCTTTTTTTACGCGTAAAGAAGTATGGAGAATAATGTGACGAAAAAGATGATTTTTAGTTGGAAAAAAAATTTAAGTACAATGCTAAAAATTATAAAATAAAATGTTTTTTTTTTTTTCTAAATATATCGATTTCAAGATTTATTATAAAGATTTAATAAAAATGCGCTAAAAAGTAAAAAGTAATTATTAAATAAAAAATATATTTCACAGTGATACATATATACACACCTCTTAAGTGGTGATATTATCGTAATTTTTATACGACATTAATACTAATTAGAGTCGGCACCAAATTAAAATTATAATATCCAGAAACAATTTAAAGGAAATTTTAACCCTGGAATACTAACTAAAATAAAAACTGCTTGTTACTAACTATAAAACCGATTATAATGTTTGGAATTATGTGATTTCGAGTGAAAGTGGCTCTGTTCATTCATTTTTAGGCTAAAGGGATATTAAATATTTACAACGCAAAATTTCAAAAGTATCTTTGTTGGCTCTTATATTTACAAATTGGCTTTTTCAGTCTTATCATGAATCATTGATGAGTATTTAACTTTATCATAAACTCAGCAGCGCACTTATCAATTTTACAGACTCATAAAGTAGTTTTAAAAACAGCGGCACTCTATTCTTAGCTCATAGGAAATTTAAAAGTGAAAAACAGATTAGAATAATGAATAGAAAACATTTATTCTTCTTCTTTGTTAATCAAAAAAGAAGAAGAAGAAGAAGCAGAAATGTTTTCTATTCATTATTCTAATCTGTTTTTCACATTTATCACAAGGTAAAACTAGTAGGAATAAACAAAAATAAAACCCCGCAAAATGCGGAGTAGGTTATAGGTAGGTGTTTGAAGAAAATAACATCGGTGGGTAATAGCACAACTAAATGGTAAAAATAAGTTTAGAAAAGTGTAACACATGCCTCTACAAAATATTTCACATTGAAAAAAGTAAATAGCGAGACACTTTGTTCGTACGAGCTATCATGGCATAGGTTGACATGTGGTGCGTGTGAGCTATGCTCTCCACAAATTGGTTTCTTGAAATTTGTAACAAATCATCTTGGACATTGTTCGCTTTTTGTACGAACCATAACTACGGTACTGTTTCTTCAGGACTTTTTCTCTTGCGGTTCTTGAACTGTTGGTATAGCATCAGGAATTTTTAAAGTTTTTCTTATAGTGTCTCGACGAACAGACGTAGGAAAAATTACGTTAGATACTAACTATGCGTCTCAAAGACGACGCACTATATTACTAATTGTAAGAAACGTCAAGTACTCACCTTGAATGGATCTGACGACGGCAGGAGCCGAACTGACGGTGATGCGATGAGACGCGTAAAGCATACCGGAAAGGCTTTTGTTTTTCATGAAACAAAAATGGCGCATCATTCGTTGGAATGGCGGACTATGTTTTTTGAACGTACAGTTAGCATTCTAGGGTTAATGCAGTTTTTAATTATTATTGTAATATGTAATATGAATCCTACTCTAATTAGGGTATCAGTGTCGTATAAGAATTACGATAATATCACCACTAAAGAGGTATATCACTCTGAAATATATTTTTGTATCTAATAATTACTTTTCACTTTATAAAATTTTCATAATAAATCTTGATATCGGTATTTTTATAGAAACATTTTATTACCGATTGTATTCATTTTAACCGAATCAAAAATTTAATTATATGCAGAAAATTTCATTATATTCAGTTATTAACGAAGGAAAAATGTAAGCTAGAAAGCGAATAAACTTTTTGTTTGTGTCATATCTGAAATCTGTCACAAAATTAAGAAATTACGATTATTCCGATAGTTTAACCTTCAAAGTGCACAAGATTCGAACCGGAGCGCCAAACTTTAGCTCCACATTTCCTGGGGAAAATATCTTTAACCTATTTACCCTTTTCTCGTTCAGTATCGTCGTTAAAAACTGAGTGATATCATCGTTCGGCAAATTCCGCCGATGCCAAGATCGCTTAATTTAACGGGGAGTCGATCGCTTATCGGATACGGTTGCAAAGTAAAATTCTTAACTCGGATAATATAGCAGTTGTAGTAAGTGTGGGCGCCACAGAGCTAGTAGCACTCAGATTCTGCGTTCGAATACTCAGCCATTTTTAACGAGAACGTCTGCATTTCTGGTAAGGTCGAAGAGGGGGTTGCGCACTCGCTTTTGATTTTTATTAAAATTAAATAAAGCGAAAATAAACCGGCGTCATTAAAAGGTTAAGTTGAGGAAAGTTGGAATAGGTAGGCGATTTCTTCTGATGTCGGCTAAAAAATTAAACTTTAACATCGGCGGCCCTTGAGGCTAGTTAGTCGGAGCATAGGTGGCGCACAGGTAAACACGCGCTATACTCTGTTCGTCTTAGAATAGAACGTATACCGACGTCGGGCAAAAGACTGGCGAATAATTTCGTTTCTGCCGTGTATTTATTTTATTTATTAATTCTTCCTTTTTTCAACTGCTTCCTCGACATCTTTCATCGTCTAATTTCATTTCTATCAATACGGAGCAGCTCCTCCGTTCGGTATTTTCCTCGGAACATCAAAGCACCAACAATGCGCTCTAGCGTGAAATCACCTTTTATATCCCGCTAACAGAAATTGAAAACCAAACCTCCAGCACCCGGTTGACAGAATCTGCTCAGAAGGTGAATCGGAATTATTGAACCGTATAAGCAATTAGAAAATACCTAAATCTTTTCCAACGGTTCTCCTTCGGTTGCTGCGATACGCGCTGTAATAATCTTCTTTCCGCTCAAGACCGAAAATAAAATAAAAACTGAGCAGCCATTTTGCTCGTTATACGCGATGATGATGCTCTTAAAAAGCCGAACAACATCCGAAATACGATCGATACTTTTTCCACTTCTGTCTGCCGTCCAATAAAAACGAACCGAACCGCTGAATCAACTAAGACAAATGTCATCAATTAACGCATCCCCGTTAAAATACCGATAAGAAAAAAAAAACACATTAATTCCGAATTAATTAAAAAGGAATTTTTTCCATTCTCTATCCCGGTGGCTGTATACATATGTGTGCGGCTGCAACATTTTAGTTTCCGATAAAATATATTTCTATTAATTGTTTTTTTTTTCAACTTCGCATGAAAAATCAAACTTGGGAACAATTGCTGTAGACCGCACGTCTTCAAGCACTGAGAGTCAAAAAAAAGCAAAAAAAAGCAAAAAAAAAACGGTTACTTAAGTGTCTGCTATTTTGGTTTTCTCTCTGCGCGCCGGTTGTTGAACGGGCCTAGACTAGAATTTTTCGACATATCTCGAAATCTCGAACTTTGTTCGCGTTTCTAGCATTTCTTCAGTGCTTATTGATATAGAATCTTGGCTTATTATATTTTTAGTGAATTTTCGACTAGCGGTTTCGAAGTTCTCTAAGCGAATGTGAAAACGTAATTTATCCACAGAAAGTAATCGTTATAATTCGTGCGAAGTCCATGCGGGTCGGTATGCGGAAGTTATACTAGCTGGATGTTGCGGAGTTTAATCGTGTTTCATGTAGCAGACCCTTGGCTTCATGTGTAATTGCTGAGAAATTCACTAGCAACAGTCGGGCTGCGGACAGCGGATCCTGGTTGTACACGCAAAATGGACGTGTTTCCTACATACCGGACAAAAAGCGTATCGGGCTCGCTTCTTTACGCCTTCTTTAGATGTCCTACTTATGATTGATCGGAGGTTTGTGTTCGAGGATTTCGAAAGGCGGAATAATTCTTCTTTGCGCCGTTGTAATCCGCGATCAACTGAGAAGCAGAGCATTGCGGGATTTTGGTTAGCTTTCGTGCCACATATTTTTTCGAGCGAGGTTAGCCCACCTAAGGATTAAAAAAAAATAATAATAAAAAAAAACAACAAACGGATATGTAGCAGCGAGAAAATCAGGTAAATTAATAGAATTGGCAGAGAGGTCGAAGCAACCGCGGATAGCCTTCTATCGAAAAGGACAGGTACAAAAGAAAGGCAAGCAACCGGATTGTGTGGCACAAATAGAGGGGGAAGTTTGTGGTCGTCATCGGACCGAAACAACCGGTTAAGGTTACTACTAAGGAACAACAACGGGGATTCTTCGTTATTCGGAAAAACTTCCAGATGACCTGTATTCAGAGGAAGGATTATGCGTAATTTTTAATTCGGATATAAAATAAATGATAGAAAGTTTATCGATAAGAAGCTCCGTTATTATCGGTCCCGTAGTATATATATTATTGTTCGCTTGCGTCTTCCGCTGTTGTTTTTAATTTCAGTAGTGGATAAACGGTCCTTCCCCGTATTATATGCAGTTTTAATGGAAATATAAAAATAATTTCGAAGCTATTGGCTCTTCAGATTAACTAATTCATATCCCGTGACGTACGACAATAATGAAAAAAGCTAGAATAAAAACAATCGCTATAAAATTCGATGTAATCGATTAATAAAGTCTCGAAGAGTAAAACATAAATTCTATTAAGTTAATATTATTAAATAGCAGATGGCGAATTATTACTTATGCAAATTTATCGACGCAGTATTTTTCCGAAAAATGTAATTTTCTATAGTCTGCAATTATTTTCAATACCGTCTTATTTGCCTTTCATGTCATTATTGATTTGATGTTCAAAGGTTGTGACTTCTCGATATAGCCGTAACGCAGTTATATATGTATTAATACAGTTTTTGCGAGTTAATTTATAAATATCAGAATTATTTTAACAATCGTATAATTTTTTAAACTGTTCTATGTGAATATTAATATAAAACGAAATACGAAATTTACTTAAATCGCGAAAATATAGTATTTTTGCAGTTTTACATAAATTGTTACCACTTAATGTTTTATATTAGTACATATATAAATATACATATGTATTGTAAAGTACTCGCGTACTCACAAAATTGTAAATAAACAAAGGAAAATCGAAAAGGAAAAAAAAAAAATAATATAACTAAATTCGTATTTTACCATTTACATTCAGAGATGTTTATTTCGAATAATTCGATTAGCTTAGCGTCGAATCCGACGACCGGACTTATTGTAACGCTCTCGCAGGTAAATTGGATAAATTCACGAATATTAACTTTCCACGCAAAACAAAGAAAAGAATTTTAAGGCTTATTTGACTTAGAATGTGGGACACTCACCAACAATTTAACATGACATATACAATAAATAAAAGGATACGGGGGAAAATTAGTAAGTGTCCTTTGACTTGTTTGCCGCATGGGACTTCAGCGGCATTGGAGCCACTGGTTCCGCTGTCGCAGGAAACAGGATCACCTGAATCGGTCTGGGAAATTTTAGCTGCAATTCCCAAACGCCGGTTAGGAAAATTTTAATTTTCGTCATCGGTCGTATAGCCGAATTTCGCCTGTATCTGTTAACGATCAAATAACAGTCTCCCCGCTCCGCGAGAGTATCAATAAAAATGTTCTCCGATCGAATTCTTCTAATCAGAACGCTGTACCAATTTAATAAGCTTCTAGGTAACTAACGAGATAGCGCCGCGGTTAATAACAGGAAACGTATTTTCGATTGCGGCCACAACCGGACAGCCAGAACAACACGTATATATATATATATATATAACTCACACTCATGCATATCAATTAGATAAGACATCCCAGGGGGCTCTAGTCCTTCTTCCTCTCCCAACTTTGTTCATATTTCTATCTCACACACATTCGCTAATATTTCTCATCCCCTTCATCTTGTATCTGTCTACATTCCTCCCCTGTGTAACCTAAAGGATCTTTCACTTTCCTCCCTTCTTGACTCCTTACCTCACCCATTTATCATAGGCGGGGATTGGAACGCCTGCTCTCCCGCCTGGGGTAGTTCGTCACTAAATAGAAATGGTTCCTTCCTTCAAACTCTACTCTCAAACTACAACCTTGTGGTTCTCAACGACGGCTCTCCTACATATTTCAAAAACCAAAATTCCTACAGTTCTATAGACCTAACTTTCTCCTCTCCTAATTTAAGCCTGAAATGTGTATGGAATACCCTTGATGGAACCTTTGGTAGTGACCATGTTCCTATCATTGTGTCCGTTCATGGGACTTCCTCCTCTCATGTAAAAAAAGAATCCCGTTCTCCTAGCTGGAACGTTTCAAAGGTTAATTGGTCTGATTTTCGTTCGTTCCTGGATTCCTCTTCCTACAGATTTGATCCTAACTTAGATGTTACGCCTCAGTATGAAAACTTCGTTCAGTTAATATCATCAGCTTTAGATTTGTCTTCTCCTCCACAAAAATCTCCTTCTGGGAGCATCAGGCGGTCCTATGCCTCGTCCTTATGGTGGAATGCGGAATGTTCAATTGCACACCAAGCCAGTGTATCCACGTTTCGTATTTTTCGAGCTGCTCCTTCTCTGGAAAACTTCCTAGCTCACAAAAGAGCTAATGCCAAATTCCGATTTACTCTCAAAAAGGTTAAAAAGGCGTCTTGGGCTGCTTTCTGTTCTTCCTTTTCTAGATCTACTCCTCTCTCACAAATCTGGAGGTTGGCTAAGGCTTTCCGAAACCCTCAGTCCTTAAATCCCTTTACTTCCGGCGTTTCGGAGAACAAGCTAGCTGCTTTCTTTGATTGTGTTGCTCCGCCCTATGTTCCTAACTTTGATGAATTTGACCTTTCTATCTCTGCCGCAAGCCATTCTGAGCATTTTCTAACTTTTCCGTTCACTTTTAATGAATTATTATCAGCGTTCCCGAAAAATCCTAACTCTTCTCCAGGGATAGATGGATTATCTTATATTGTTCTTAAGAATCTTCCTGAATATTATCTTAAAATACTCTTAAATCTATTTAACTCTATTCTCCATCTAGGTTCCGCTCCTCCGTCATGGAAATCCTTTATCATCGTTCCCATCCCCAAGGGTATTAATTCCTCGTCCTTCCGTTGCATTTCTCTTGCAAGTTGTCTGAGGAAACTTTTCGAATCCATGTTGAACCGGCGGCTGGTTTGGTGGCTGGAAAACAATGATGTCTTGCCTAACAACATGTATGGTTTTCGTTCTGGTCGAGGTCCTACTGATTGTGTTTCTTTCTTCTTGTCCCACATCTATAAATCGTTTATCCAGAAAAATTATACCCTAGCTACCTTTGTTGATATTTATAGTGCCTTTGACAGCGTCCACCTTCCAACTCTTAAGAGCAGAATGTTATCTATTAATTTACCTTCTCACTTCACATCCTTAATCATGAGTCTTTTCCTAAGTAGAACTGTTACTCTAAGATTTCCTTCCTTTTCAGAGTCACGAAAGGTTTTTCGAGGCCTCCCGCAAGGTTCCTGCCTTAGTCCTACGCTCTTCAATATTTATTCTCTTGGTGTCGCCTCTCTTAATCTACCTTCTACTTCCTTATTTTTTGCAGATGACATTCTACTTTTTTCAACTGCTCCTAGCATTCTAAATGCTTGCAATAACATGCAAGAATCCTTGTACATTCTGCAGAGTTCTCTTTCTCAAATCCATCTATATATCTCTCCTCCAAAATCTTCATGCATTGTTTTCACATTTCGTTCCTATAATCCTGAGTCAATCAACGTAAATATCGACAATACACCTATACCTGTTGTTTCCTCCTTCCGCTACTTAGGAATCTTTCTGAATAGCCGTTTATCCTTTACTGAGCACATTAATTACCTCCATTCGTCTACTCTAGAACGTTTGAATATCTTAAAGTCTTTATCTTCTTCCCATTGGGGAGGTGATCCTATGATACTTCTTATGCTCTACAAATCCATTGTTCGATCCAAACTTGATTTCTGTTGTTTTCTGTATGGTACTGCTGCTCGTTCTCCCCTAGCTAAATTAGATTTAGTTCAGAATGCAGCCCTGCGCTTATGTCTAGGAGTCTTAAAATCCACGCCTATTCCTGCGATTTTAGCAGAGGCTAATGTGGCTCCTTTATCCATTCGTAGATCCTATCTCGCGTATCGGTTCCTTATTAAACGTCTACATATTTACCCAAACAATCTTGTCCCTGCATATTCTTCTCTCTTGCAAGATTGGCGTTTTTCCTCTAATAAGGTTCCCATTCTCTGCCACATTGCCTCGCGTCTTATTAAGTTTTCGCCCTTCATCCTAACTTTCGATAAACTTCCATTTTTCCAGTTTGAGATATTAAATGTTATTCCTTCTCCGAATCTTTTTTCTTTGCCTTCTTATGTAAAATATCTCCCTGCTCATGCAACAGTTTATGAATTTAACCAGGCAGTTTCATCATTCTTTGCTAACCATACCCTAATTTTTACGGATGGGTCCAAAATGGCACACGGAGTGGGTGCATCTATCTACATTCCTGCTCTTGACCATTCCAGCCTGTTCAAAATTCCTGCATTTTGTTCAATTTATTATGCGGAGACATTGGCATTACTACGTGCCATTGAGCTCATTCCATCTTTTCCGCAATGTAAAATGTTCCTCCTAATTTCTGATTGCAAAAGCGCCCTTCAGTGTATATCCTCTGCATATGTTCCTTCTTACTCTGATCCTATTATTCTGCGCATCCGATCACTGATTTTCAGTCTTTGCAGATTGCACTCATTAACCATCGACTTTCTTTGGATTCCTGGTCATGCCGGAATTGCGGGCAACGAAAAGGCGGATTATCTTGCTCGTTCGGCTATTTCTTCTGGGCGGCCAGTCGGACGGATTCCTTCTCATGAATTATTAAATATAGCAAAAAGTATCCAAAAGGCCAATTGGAAATCTTTTTATAAATCATCCTTCTCCAGTCCTAATTCACAATATTTTTCCATTCACCCTAATCCACCTACTCAACCATGGTATCTACATTTTCCGCACCTTCCCCGATTCATCATATCTGCTATTTGTCGTCTTCGATCTGGTCACAGTCGACTTCCTGCTTCATTGTATCGTTTCTCCATAGTGTCCTCTCCTATTTGTCAGCTGTGTATCGATAACACAGTCGTATGTGACTCTGATCATGTATTCTTTGAATGCTCCTCTTTATCATCGGAAAGGGCAGCTCTATACGCGGAGCTTCTCTCACATGATGTTCCAACTCCATATTGTGTGTCCTTTATTCTCTCATTACAGTCAACGTTGATCATACCAATTGTAGCAAAATTCCTATCCTCTGTACTTCATTATATTAATATCTAATCCCTTCAGTATTTCCTATTTTGGCATTCCTAACTTATCGTGTCCAGTGATTCCCAACGAACTCCTCTCTAAACGAAGAACACGCACTGATGTTGCAGTTACAGTCACAAACAGGCACAGCTCGCAGTTAATTTTGCGGGCTCGCTGTCGCATTTGCGGCCCTAACGGTAGATAGGTGAACTCCTTGTTAGCCGGCACTGCGGGCGCTGCTGTTGCAGTGTGGCCATAGTGTTCAGTGAAAATTCTGCTCATTTCCTTTTAACAGAATGGTAGGCGCTGTTTCTGCAGTCGTCGCCATAAATATGATTAATGTTTCATAATTAAAAACTATAAACTTTGCTTTATAGTGATGGAGAAAGTCATTGAACTTTCGGATAATTGTTTACAGACGCTAAGCGCTGTGTTCTATATAGGTTTCGTGCTTGATGGATCTAACTGCTTTTTAAACATCCCGTGTTTCTTCTTCCTTAATTATTTATAGCCAGATTCCTTTGTCCGTTTGTACTGTGGGCTCTGTAATTGCAGATGTGGCCATGGTATGGGACAGCTAACTCCTTTTGCTCTTACCTTCGTCATTTCTTTTCTTTTCAGGATACATACGTTTGGCATTTTTCGACGTTGATTGTTATTGTTTCTCCATCTTTGGTATAGCATTCTTTATCAGATTCCATTCCTTGTTACTCCTAATTGCTGCTATGTACACATGTTGATGGGTAATCGTCCGTTGCTGACAAGCCCAGGGAAAAACCCAAACAAGGAAAAAAAAAAAAAAAAAAAAAAAAAGATAGAAACCCACAGCAACGGGGTACACCGAACATCTTATCAACCTTTATTGCCGGCTTGCACTGCTTCCCAGCAACCACTAATTCAGCTTGAACATAATAAGATATGTGTTTATACGAATTGTTTAAACTATTAATATTGATTAATTTAACATCAATGCTGATATCGGTATAATTGTTGGAGGCTGACGAGCAGTGGAGTTTTCGATAAATAATAATAGGGGTGCGGTCTCACATCCCATTCTTAATGATAATCAGGCAATGTGATGAACCAGTTTTGACTCGAATGAACCTTTTGCCGTTTGCACACACTTTTCTGTAATGGGATTTTTAATAATTACAAAAAATTGTACAAATAAGAAGAGTGTGGATGGGGTCGCTTAAATAACGGTCATCGTCTAAGCGACGAAAGATATCGGAATAAAAAAGGTGGAACTCTGTAGTTGGGGATGCTGAATCGGAAAGAAAAAATATCACGGAAATGATTCGTCGCGGGGCGGTTGAAGTAAAATTATGTTTTAATAGAGCTTTGGTAATATGTGTCTCAATGACTGTTGTAGATGACGGAAATACGTGGGACAATGTACTGAAATTTCCAAAGAAGACTACGGGCTTGGCTTACACTACCGCAAGACGCAGCTGTACTGACTTATTGAGAAACTCGTCAAGATTTGTCGCGTATATGTTCATTCTTTCTATTCTCTTTGTTAAATTAGAGTCGGTTTGAATTTCGGAATTTCTTGCTAGATTTTACTTTGAAACAGTGTGAGTTTTTGGAAAAATACAGTCTTTAAAAATGAAAATTAAAAGGAATAAATATTGTATACCTATATATATATATATATATATATAGGTAGAAGAAGCAATTGGCGCAACTGACCGCGATGACTGAAATGTAAACATGAAAATGCCGAAGAAAATTTGTTATTTGTTAATTATACGAACATTTTTGGATGGGATTTAAATATTTTTAAACAGCCGGGGGAAATGGAAAATTACAAATCGGACGGGATATAATGATTTACGTAATTGTCCAGGCGGTATTTATTAATTACTTTTTCGAAACGTACTAATCGCCAGAACGAGTATCTGGAATCGTAATCGAATTTCGGAATTGCACGCTATCGTCGCCGATGTAAAATGACCAGTCATTCCGATTGCAGTCATTTTGCCGTACGAAATTTAACGAGCACGCTGATATTATAGTTATTAAGAACTGTTTATCTAACGTTATATCTAATCTAAATGGAAATCATTTTATTCCTTAGTTGATTGCGTGCCAGAACGACTTTCTAAATCTCAAGCATGTGTAGACTAAGATAAACTCGTTCCAAGCGGCGATTGTACTGCCAGTGCTTTTTTAAAACCTTTATACCAACACGTTCAACTTCTGCACTTGTATAGTGTATCTTTTGTTTCGTAGACTTCATTTTACACGAACCGTACTTGCGCATAGTAAAATTTTCTTAATTTCAAAGTAAAATTTTCGCTACACAAAACAGTCTGCCAGGAGGAAAATTAACGCGACAAATTCTACAAATCGCAACATTACCCTCGGCCTAATAAGCACGGTAGACGCAAGGACTGACTAATAAGTTTTTAGACGACGGTGGTAACATGGTGCTGAACTGTTTTGTATTATAAGTACATATAAAAGTGTATGTTCTCAGATATATGTGAACGAATGCACAGAGATAGTAAGACGGACGCATTAGCTAACATCACTCGGTGGAACAGAAATAACGAAATGTCACCAAAAATGTTATATTATTACAGCAAATTACTCAGTGCTAAACTAGAAGATAGACAGTTACCAACTAGAACAAGAACCTACAGGAATAGAAATTGCGATAAACCTTGCTATGTACGATCTAGGGGGATTAACAGTAAAATAGACAATGTAGAGGAAGAGGTATTAATAAAATTAATGGGGAACATACCAAAGGAAATTTGAAATGAAAAAAATCTGGAGAGATGGAAAAACAAGGTTAAAATTTGGTTGATAGCATGGTGTAAAGAGAAATAGAAATAGTAACAAAAAAAAAAAGTATCGTAATACTAGTAATAACCACTTACAACATTGACGCTACGTTGACATGAGACTTACTATCACTAGTTTTAGGCTGCTACTGAGAGAGTGGTAGTTGTATAAAAATTATATTGTATTATTGTAATATATAAGTTATCATATTAAGTATTGCAATAGGAAATATTATTTTAGATGATGGTATAATTGTAATATAAATGATAAATATTGAGAGTGTGGATTTTATAGTATAGTATCGAGATCATATAATAAATCGGATAGAGATCTATACCAAAAATAGAGAGTCAAATTTAGCGAGAAAAAATTCCAAAACGCGTAACTTTTACAAAAACAAGTCCGTTACAGGTGCCCTAGATTGAAAATAGATAATGTGGAAATTAAACAGGTAGATACGTAAAGTATTTTAGGTATGTGTATTTTGATCGCCTGTTCACGTGGTGCTTTCATGTTGCACAGACACGCAAAAAGTTAATCGCATGTACTAAAATACTATATACCTACTAATAGGTAATATAAAGCGTGATTTTTTAAGCGTAGTTTTTTTAAAAATCGAATAAAACACTCAAATTTGCATAATATATTCAAAATTTTTATTGGAATCGATAAATTGGCCTTAGCCATTTACGTTTTAAAGATAACTTCATGTAAATGTTGTCCGCGGCTCTGTTTCAAATGGTCCATTCGGCAGGTCCAATTTTGCGTCACTTTTTCGAGCATTTCGGCCTGTATTCCACGAATTACGCGTATTATGTTATCCTGTAAGGCTTCAATCGTGTTCGGCTTGTCCATATAGACTAACGACTTTACATAACCCCACAAGAAATAATCAAGAGGCGTTAAATCGCATGTTCTTGGCGGCCAACTCACAGGGCCATTTCGAGAGATAAGCTGCTCACCAGATTCATCGTTCAACATGTCCATTGTTTCACGAGCTGTGTGGCATGTGGCACCGTCTTGATGAAACCACATGTCAACCAAGTTCAACTCAGCCAACTGGGGAAAAAAAAAGTCGCGTATCATGGCTCGATATCGTTCGCCGTTGACGGTAACGTTTCTTCCACGGTCGTCTTTGAAGAAAAATGGACCGATGATGCCACCAGCCCATAAACCACACTAAACTGTCGTTTTTTCGGGATGCATCGGCAATTCTTGTATGGCGTGTGGCTGTTCATCACTCCAGATGCGACAGTTTTGCTTATTTACGTATCCGTTGAGCCAGAAATGAGCCTCATCGCTGAACACAATTTTTCGATAAAACAGCGGATTTTCATGGAGCTGTTCTAAGGCCCATTCACCAAAAATTAGATGTTGTGGTAGGTCCTTCGGCTTCTATTCTTGCAGAAGTTGAATTTTATAAGCTTTCAAACCCAAATCGACACGTAAAATTTTCCATGTTATTGAGTAACACACGCCCAATTGCTGAGAACGGCGACGAATTGACATTTCACGATCCTCATTAACACTGGACACTACGACTGCAATATTCTCTTCGGTACGCACTGTACCCATGCGAGTAGTCGACGGTTTAATGTCCAACAAAGTAAATTTGGAGCGAAATTTGGTGATAACAGCACGAATTGTTAATTCACCAGGTCGTAACAAACGATGCACATTTTTCACAGAGCACTGGTTTTTGATAATAAATTTCAACAATATGCAATCGTTGCTCGTTTGTGTAAGTCTTTCCATGATGAAATGGCAGAGTATACTGAAAACTTTTCTCTTTGACAGATGACGTTCGGACGCCAATACCAACCAGTGCTGCCAACCTGACAAACTTAACTCTTAAAAAATCACCCTATATATATATATATACATAAACTTAGCCTAAGATTAAAAAGATATATATCTACCTGATGATCATAGTTGCGGCGTGGAAATACAGTCTTGAATTGTACGGAAATATAAGCAGGAGCAACCTTGCCCGGGTTCAGAGTCAATAGTTGATTATCCTCTGAAAGATCACGTCAGCGCTAAAGTATGTCTCAAGCCTAACACTTTATAATGATTTGGATATTTCTTTTGTTAAATTAATCCATACTCAATAGTACAGTAAATTCTTCGAAAACTTAAAATCCTAATCCTAAAGCTATTGTAAATATTCTTCCGGATAATCCGAAAAGAAGACTGAAGGGAAGGAAATGGTATCGCGATGCTCTTCGTGAAACCTATAGAACATATTATCTCTACTAATTAAGCAGTGCTTGATTGTAGCCATCGACAGGATTGATCCGACTTCTACGTAACCCAGTTTTTAAACAAATAGACTGGACGTGTATGGGCCATGCGTAACATCATCGATTGTCACATAGTGCTCGTGTCGATGATTGTGCTCCAGGCACTCCAAATTAAATTCTTCAAAATTTATCCTTCCTTCTCACAGTGTCACCTAATCTTTATTGTAATGCTGCCTGAATTCCTTCTTTTCCATTCTATTCCTTTCTGTTAATTAACTCGCATCTATTAATGATCTGTAATAATGATACTATGAATGCAATCCATCCGTGGAGAGATTTGGATCAATTCACACATCTTTACGGTCATAATGCAAATATTAAAAACTGCACCGACGCAGTTTGTGATCTTCTCGACTGGTACGGTGGAAAAAATAAAAATAAATTACACCGAAAAAAAGCGGGAAATAAATGTGTATATTATTTTTTGTTTCGGGAAACGCTTAAAATAAAAAAAAAACAAAAAAAAACCCAAATTTAAATTTCACCATTATTCACATTATAACCGTATGTTGATATTAAATTTTGGATGCGTAAATTATTAGTTTTTAATCGTCGGCTTTATGGAACTTTCATCGCTCCATTTATATAATATTTACCTTCTCCGACGCTCGCTTCAACTTTTTCGATAGTTTTACGATTTGCTATTTGTGAAATGAAACAATCGTTATATCGTACGTTTTTTTTTTTTTCTTCCTTTAAATAACGATAAAATATTACTCCTTCAAAGCGTTTTCAAAAGTTATTTAATTTTAACGACAACGAGCATAAACTTTTCAAAGTTCGCAGGAAAAAGCGGGGGTGTATAAAATTGCAGTGTTCCGCAGCAGCGTTAGTGTGTTCAGTTTGAAAAAGTATTAAGTTATACAGAAAGTTTTTTAAATGTCGGAAAGTAAAACAAAAAGTTGAGCGTTATAAGTTTTTATAATGCGATGCGACTAACCGGAACGGTTAATATCGATAGAATTATTTTATTATCGTCGTAATTTCAACCTCATCACTGAACGTCTCAACTTTGCGCTAGTAGAAATACACTAAAAAGTTACCGTTTAAGCTCTATCTAATGACGTTATTTCCAACTAAACATTAGCATACTTCATCCATACACGGCTATCTCAGGCTTTTTCGCGCTGTTATCATTCAAATAATACACCTACTGTCGTCCAACATTTGGAATTAGCCACTGACTTTTACCGTGGCAAAATGTCTTTCTTAATTTCTGAAAAAGGTGAATTACTTTACGATGAAGTTAAGCGACATATTTTCGAATAATCTATAGAACGTGTGCGAGTAATTCCACTCGATACGTTTTTCAGCGAAAAATATTCTTATAAAATGTTTTTTCAAAAAAAAAACAAAATAAGAATATCGACTTCAAGATTTATTATAAAAGTTTAATGAAAACGCCCTAAAAATTAAAAAATAATTACTTCCCGTAAGAAAATATATATCAAAGTGGTATACCCCTTAAGTGGTGATATTATCGTAATTTTTATACAACATTAATACTAATTAGAGTCGGCACCAAATTCATATGACAATATATCTAAGTTTAAGGTATATTTAATGCAGTTTATTTAATATTATTTTAATATGAATTTGATGCCTATTCTCATTAAGTTATTAATGATGTATAAGAATTACGATAATATCACTTTCAGGTACATTACTCTGAAATATGTTTTTTATCGAATAATTCAGTATTAATGCTGTATAAGAATTACAATAATGAAGTGTTCATGCTGAAATATATTTTTTATCTAATAATTACTTTTTACTTTTTAGCGCATTTTTATTAAATTTTTGTGGTAAATATTTAAGTATCGGTATAATTTTTTTTTTTAAAGAAAAAAACGAAAATTTTATTTTATATTTTTTTTAGCATTGTACTTCAATTTTTCTGCTTGCTAAAATTCTTAACTTTTTTGTCGCGTTATTCTCTATATTTTATGCTAAAAAAAGGAAAAATCGATATATTTATTTTGAACCGTATTTCCAGGGGTAAAGAAACATCAAAATAAGCTACATTTCCATGGTAATTAGGCAAATTGATAGTATTTTAAGTCAGTCGTCTAAAAAAAAAAAAAAAAAAAAAAAAAAGTTTGTCGTCTCTGTTGTATTAATAAAAAATAATAAAAAAAAATGATCTAAACGGACCACTTCTTTTCACGTTTTTTGACAGATACTCGGTTTATATTTACCGATTTTTATTAGGACTCACATGATCTGAGCGGTACACTTTCTCTAATAGAAAAAGAATTAGTAAAATCGGTCCATATAAATATAAGTTTTATACGCAAACAAACATGAAAAAAAATTCATACACGATGAATTTATAACCTCCTTCTTTTTGGAAGTTGGCAACAAAGCTACCTTTCCATGGTAATTTGACAAATTGATAGTACTTCAAGTTAATCGCCTCCGTTATACTGATACAAAATGATAGATAAAAAAAAAAATGATCTAAAGGGACCGCATTTTTTTTTCTCCTTTTTTGACGAATACTCAGTTTATGTTCAACGATTTTTGCATCACTACTCCCATAGTACCCCTAAGTTGAAAGGTACTCTTTCTAATGGACAAAGAAAAAATCGGTCCATATGAATATGAATTATACGCGAACAAACATAAAAAAAAAAAACAAAACAAAAAAAACACACGCAACGACGAATGTGTAACCTCCTTCTTTTTGGAAGTCCGTAAAAATTCAAATTCCAGCTGCTCCATTCAAATGCCGATCAATTAGGGTAACGTCTTGTTGGCATTAATCGATAGTCTGCATTATGTGTACGTTAAACGGGATATTATTACGTGCAACAGGAACACTAGAAGAGCTGGAGCCATTACGTTATCTCGTACCTTTACATTTTCATAGGGATTCTTGTTAAGCTATGTGACATACACTCGTAGGCGACAGTCGAGCAAGCTGGAAACGGAATAATATAAATTCCCGCTTCCAGACTGTAGAATTCGAAAAAGACAACAGTTTAAAGCTGCATAAAACCTGTTCAATTCATTAGCTTGCCAGTAAAGATAAAACGTATCTTTCAGCTTGCTCGGTTGACAAAGAGCAAAATTATAGGATACTACCCGACATAGAGCAGGAAAGAAATGCTGTAGCAACCAAGGCCATTATAGACATCCCGATGAAGACAAATACCTCCGTGCAGCCCAGAATGAATATTAATTCGATAGGTAAAATAAACTAAGGAAATTACTTACTAATTTACTTGAAGCTGATAAATTATGCAGTGCGAATACATTTTACAAGAAAAAATTTAAACGAATAGTATCCCCATACATTTTTTTTTTTTTTAACTTTATAGTTAAGGTATCCCTCCATCTGCGGGTTCCGGACATAATTATATCGTTAGCGCGGTAGCCTTTAAGGTGCTTACCTGTCAAACGAAAGGTGCCATAGGTTTTCGAGACTTGACCCGTTCCGAATCCTGGTCGTAATCTGAAATCGAATATTAGTTATCCCAGAGTAATCTGGAAAAGTAAAGTTGGCCGAGAGAAAGGAAGTGACCCCAGCATTCTCATCAAATCATTAAGGCTTAGAGAACTTTAATTTAACAATCCACGACGCCCTGTCAAGAGTATCGGACTTACTTTATTACAAAATTATTATATTACATATATCGTATTTTTATGTTTTCCAACTTCTAAACATATTATATTTACTTTAAAACTATATGCTCTAATTTGCAACTTCTAATTTAGCTTTATTATTTCTATCTTCTAAATTTAGCACATACCCACACACGATGGATTTACTGACAGGAACAATACAACAATATGATCAAGTACCTAAAGACTAAAATTGATTTTTTTTTCTTTTTCAGTTTATTCATTTTTCACCGCTTTTTCCTAAACCCCTTTTTCCTATTTTTTTTGCACTATCTGTCAGTCTTATTTTTATTTTGTTCTTTCAAATTTTCAACATTTTTTCGTCGCTAATTCCTTTTTTTATTTATTTTTTTTTATTTTCTTTTTCTTTTCTTTCTTTTTTTTTTTTTGGGCGCGTAAACATAAGACATTTGTTCAATATATTAATACCGATTACTTTTATCGAAACTTCTTCTTTACAGCTTTAGTTTTTATATAGCATATTTTTTCATATTTTTTCCGTTGTATACTCGAATAACAATAAACAATTTTTTTTGGAGCATTTAAATGCAAGAATTATTTTTAAATATCTTTTTTTTTTTTTTTTTTTTTAAATCTGTCATTTTTTCCTCTCCACGAATTTCAGTTCTGTAATTCTGATTATCGTCAACGGTTCGAAATATAGTCTCGCAGCCTTATTATCATTTGTTTCAATTTGTACAAAGCGCCGGTATGGCTCTTGCCTGATTTTTTCGGCGATGCTATCAAAGTGATATTTCCACGCTAACGCTTTTTCGAATATCATTAATTCTATGTACTCGAACTCATATTTCCAACTGGTGTCATAACCACGTATTTCTCTTCCACAAAAATGTGACTCATTATGCAGCACGTTTTTCAGAGTAACTCTCCGAAACCTATTTAGTATCATTTTTACATACATAACTTTTGTTTTGTTTTGAATTTATTAACACTTTTTTTTTTTTGACATGTGCGTCCATCTACATATTCAGACTCTAGTGCAGTAACTTTCCTGCAGTTTATACGTTGTGGTGTTCGATTACCAGTGCATATGCGTATAACTTACGTTCCGAACTGATTTATCAAATTAGTGTATTATACTGAAAAGAATAACGAAGCTAATATTATTTCCTGTCCTGTACCATACTTCTTCCTTCCTATACCGCTATATTCATTCCCAATCTTTATTAGGAATAGCCTAACATTTAAATAACTACTAAACTAATTTAAATATTTTCTATGTATTCCCATTCTTTTTAAATTACATCTATCATTTTGTTTCTATCGACTAAATCAAAAGCCTCAGTGAGATCTAAAAGAACTATCAAGAATTATTTCCCAGACGGTTTAGCCCCCTTCATTAATATCTGGTGAGAAGAGTTATCTTTCTGAATCCAAAATTCGTTATTAATTACATTATTCAAATCTAAACAATTTTCCAAATGTTCCGCTTTACGTAATTACAACTTTTGCAATAATTGCTATTAATGTAGTCGGCCTGTAATTCCCGTAAAGTTTTTTTTATTGCTGCTTTTGTATATTAGCTTTATTATATCAACTTTTAGTTCTTTCGGCTAATACTTCACACATTATACCGAAAAATTAACCATTTTCGTTAAAATTGGGACACTATTTTCGAGTAAATATATTCTTTCTTGACACCTTCTCGCGTTGGACTCAGTTTTTGAATTATATTTTTGATTACTTCTTCCATAGCTTTTGGTATGTAAAATCATGTATCGAGAAATTTTATTCCCGTTATCGTCGTTTACGAATCCAGGATCGCAATTACATATGTTTCACTTTTTAATCGTATTGTCCAAACAATAATACGTTTGAAATTGTTTGCGCTACCTCTCGATAGGTATCGAAATTCTTCGATATTTCTTCATCTAAAATTACTTTCATCCTTTTTTTTCGAAACTAATTGATTATTTGACGGTTTCTTTCATACCGTCATTTGCGTTTAGTAATTCACGCTCGTAATATTTTTCTATTTTCTGCCTTATTTCCTGTTTTACTAATTTCCTGTATTCCTTACATAGTTATACTTCCGTTGGAATGATTATTACGTTTACTTTGTTCTCTAGTATATATATATATATAGATTTGTAACAAATTTGCTGCTGCCACGAGGTTCTTTTGTCATTTCTTCCGTCTTTGTTTCGTAACTCTGCACTCATCGCGTAACCTCTTAAAGACTAATTTTATGTTACTTAATATTTCATCTTTAGTACTTTCTGCCGGCGATATTAGAGTTCTTCTTTTAACAAATTTTCGAATAATTTCTCTGTGATTTTGTTCTTTACTTTTGCGGAATTTTCTCATTAATTCGGCCTTACTCTTTCTCGAATCATTACTGTGTATTCACACAATGATAGGAAAAAAACACGCTGTAACGGAGTTATCATAATTACTAGGCGTGATTTAAATCGATTTAAATAGATGCTTTTACTAAGATAATGGGAAAACCGAGGTTAACGATTTATTTCGTGACAGTTTACAAAACAACCTCCATTTATAATGCATATTCCGGTTAAAAGAAAAACATGTAAATGGAGAAACTGAAATTTTAAATAGAAAAAATGAAATAGAAAAATATTATCTCTTGCATCCGCAATAGAACAAGAAGTTACAGCGGTAATTACTACGAGAGTAGTAGGCCCACGTACTGTGTAAGTTAAAGCTTGATTTGAGGTATACAAATCGACAAAGGAAGAAGCGGATAACAAGACTAGACTCGAGTAATTGAATCTAACAGGACACTGAGAAGAGTTGCAGTGAAAAGCCATTTATGGAAATTTACAAAAAGAAGCCAAGTTTGTGTAAATAGAGCAATAGAGTGTGCGATTAATACAGCGTCGGAAGGTAAAAACACAACAAGAAAATAAAGTGCAGATGATAAACGGAAGGCGATTGATGAGAACGGATAAAAATGTGAACCAAATTAGAGATCGATAAAGTGATAAGCAGATGAGAAAAATTCGGTACGTTAGAAAACCGGTTGAAGCGATCCTTAGGAGGTACTTAGAATAATAATCATGAAAGTGCTAGTAAAGAAACAAATAATGTCAAAGGTTCAATAAAAACGAGCAAGCACGAAGTATCGGAGAAGATCATAAATTAAGCATATAGTATTTTATCCTTGTATTACGTATGTAAATTGAACTAAAGGAACATTAATTAGAAATTACCATTAGACAATTTGTAAAAACAACAGCGCCATGTTACTACACCATGAGGTTGCAGTTTGTACTATAGAATAAGTCCGTGTTGTTTTTATAAATAATAATATTATATAGTTGTAATTTCTGGTTAATAATACTTTTTAGTTCAATTTATATGGATCAAAAATTATCATGTTGAAATAATTCAAAACTCCGCTAACTAATTCAGATCGAAATTCGCAAAATATTTCTGAAATAACTAAGGATGAAATCGAAAGTCCGCGATAGTCATTTATACGTCAGATCCGTATGGAAATCATAAAACACCGAGCAATAAATTTCGTACAGAATCTGTTTAATAGATGTTTGCGAGAAAATTCAATTACCCTGGCACAGAGCGAAAATGATCCTAGTACGTAAGAAAAAAGAGAAACCTGAACTTGAGCAGTTATAGATCCATAAGCCTACCGTGACACGAAATGAAAGAGAAAACCCGTATCATGCAAAAGCATGGCATGTTTAACATGTCAAGTTCGGTTGCATGTAGTTCTAGAAGTTCTTTTTGTCATAAAAACAAAAGGCGGTTTTTGCCTTTTCGGTCGAAGCAATGCGTGATTATTGAATTTTTATACGTTTTTGCAGAAAGTTTACGCGAATCAAAAACTGTCAGTTTAAGTAAAGTTGGCTAGTTGTAATTGAGCACTTCTCACAATTTTCGATAAATGACCATCGGGATGCTTCAAAAATCTACAATCACTTATGTATTACACAGCAGGTAATCGTGGAACCTATCATCGGGACATTTCAGGTCAAATGTATCATTAATAAAAAAAAATGAAATTTTTGAGAAATTTGCACGCGTTCGGTCACCGGTGGCGCGGATGCTAACCGATGACTGAAAAAAAACATCAGTCGTGGTGAGCGAGAATTTTTAAAACGTCCGTCATCGAGGAAACAATTATTTTCTTTAAAGCATTACGACGAAGCATCGTGTGAGTTTTCCGCTGTGACGCTGGAAAATAAAAGCCGATCAGTTGGGTACCAGCGCGGGTCAAATAGAAAGGTCGTGTCGACCATTTTCTCGGACTCTCGTGTGGATTATTCATGAAAAATGCTCGCCGTATATCATAGGGTTACTGTGCTTTATATTACGAAAATTAAAAAAAAAAATAATTCGGACGATTTACACTGACTTTTGAAAGATTTTTGCTTTGGCGACCTAAACGAAGGCCAACACCGAATGTTTGAATTTTGAAGTCACACTCGTCACGCAGTCCCGATTTCGCTCCTTCGCCTCTTCCAAACGATGAAGGAGGAGATTAAGAGAAGTCGTATTTCAGTTCGGGCGAGAAAGTTCAACAATTTTCGAATGAACGGTTCAGCGGTGAAAAGACTTGTGTTTGCTAACAATGCGTTCGAAAAGTGGACCCTTTGCGTTCACTCAAATGTATCAAAGTTCTTTTTTTTTTTTTTTTTTTTTTGAGCGGTTTGTCTATAAGGACATTGGCCCAAGAAGAAAAGAAAAAGGACGCAAGAGACTCAGATCTTTACACGACCGGAGTAGACCGACAAAACAGAATCAAAAGCTTGGACAGCAGAAGGGGAGAAGGAAGGGAGAGAATGAAGGAAGCACTGTATGGAGTAGGAATAGCAATTTGTAAAAGGAAGGAGTAGAAAGAAGCTTGATCGGTTAGAAAATGTATCGAAGTTGAAGATGACTGCGTCGAAAAATAATTTTGTAATTTTTCAGAATTTGTTTCGTTCGCCTCAGTTAGAACTGATTTTAGAGGGATAGAAGAATTATTTTTCAAGTGACCCTCGTACAATAATCAATAAAATAGAGCAATCGATCGATTTTAATCAGCCGAGCTAACAAACAGAGTTTAGAGGCCAATGTGTTTAATATACGAACGACCCCACCTGTGTTGTTGACAGCTAATCCCCCTTCCTGATCATTCCTGTGATTTTATCATACTCTGCATACGCTCACTTATCCATGTCTTTTCTTCCCTCCTTTGAATTTATATTGATATTTACTGTGGGTTCCTGGTCATTCGGGCATCTTCGGTAATGAAGCGGCCGATTCTTTGGTACTCGGGTTGCTGCCTCTTCTCACTTCTTCTTTAAAAAAGTCCCATCGTCCGATCTCCTTCCACTGTACAATGGTTGTTTTTGTCTCAGACTTCGATATCGGCTATATACATTTTCTTTAACAATTCTTTATCTGTCTGTTCAACCTAGTCCTTCTGTTAACCTATGGTTCTCTTTGTTTCCTTCACTTCATCGTTCTGTCTCCGTTATTCTTGTGCGCTCTTAAGCCATACTTTATTATCTTCTTCTCATTTTCGTTTTTCGTTGGTTACCTCTCCATATTGCCCTCTCCACTACTCAAACGACGAGCATGTTTGCTGTACCCGATCGTGTGTTTATTAAGTGTGTTCATCTCTTTCTGCTGAATGCTCTGCTTTCTATTCCATTTTATTGATACTTGGTCTTGCTACTTAATCTTGCGTCTCTTATGTCCTATCTTTTCCCTCTCCACAGATTGTTCCTCTCAGTTGTTCCTTGCTCCGAACAACATTTCATTATGAAGATATAATCGATTCCTTTCTATTCTAATTCTTTCTGGGGGTTGACAAGTCCCCCCACCCACCAAAAAGAAAGAAATAAATAATAATTTTTTAGGGGAAATGAACAGACACATTTTTCATGCAAAATGATGCGATTATTTTCAAATTTTTAATAAGAATAATACAAATTTGATTTAAAATTGATCGTAGAAATTACAGCGTAAAATGTAATTCCAAGTTTCGAAAAAAAAACAAAAACAAAAAACAAAGAATTTCTTTCCCCTTTTCACGAAAAATGTCTCTGGCTTACCCTTGATTCCTCGGTTTTTCCAGTTGCGAGCTAACCCTGATGATTTTCTCGCGGAACCCACTTTGTTGGAACCGCTGCCTTACAGTTCGCTGCATACATTACGCATAAATGCTGCATTGTTTGAGACCGGTTCAGGTCGCCGCCGACAAAAAAAACCGGACCCCTAGATTCCTTTGCAACGGTGGTCGATAAACACGGTTTGTGTCAATTAGTTCGCTCAGTCGTTGTGCGTGTACGGAATAAACAATGTGTGCGTATAAAAAGGCTACGGGGAATGCGCGATAAAAACAGACGACGGCGCCGTTAATACTGCAACTTTGTTTATTTGCCGGGATGGGTTTTGCAGCAAAACGAAAAAGCTGGACTTAACAATTGAAAGTATTCACAGCGAACGGAGAGCGGCCAAAAATAATAATCGGACGCGCCGCCGTTTTCAATTATATACGAAGAAGCGTGTCTCGTCGTCGCTGGAATAATGGTAAAACGAATTACTGTCTTCGCGAAGGTTGCCGAGTCCCCCGATGGTGGGGTGCGGGGTGGTTGGTGATAATACGAAATAACGATACGGAATCCGAACGAAATATTTTTTCGCAAATAAGAACCGAACGGTGCCGGAATTATCGCTCTAAAAGGGTGAGTTAATAAATGACGGAATTCGCTGACTGCCCTTAGATTTATGACTGGAGTCTAAGGGATGGGCTTGTTTCTTTTCGAGCGACATTTTCCGACGGCGGCGTGGACGCCGAAGAAGAAGAAAAAGAAGAAGAAGAAGAAGACGAAGAAGAAGAACGTAAGAAAAGCGCGATAAATAAGAGAGAGATGGAAAGGCGGAGAACGCGAATAAACTAAAACAAAGTTGATTTCCATCTTTGTAAAAAAGTTGTCTTCGCCCATCTGCAGCGCACTGTTTTCTTTTGATACGCGCGCATCTTTTATCGAGTCTACGGTCTCCTCTATTTTGTTCCATCTCGTTCCTTTTCCCGGTCGCTTTTTCTTGCCGCGTTTTTTTGTTCTTCCCTTAGCCGAACAATTCGCCTGCGCGATGATAAATTGAAATCAGCTATAAATCAAACGTGCTTTGAAAGCTAACATACGGGCGACTTTGCCCGTAGTCGAGCGGGCGCACACAATTTAACAAGAAAAATCCGCGCCGGGCCTCGAAATTTTCTCATTTTTCCCGAACATTTTCTTCGCTCACGACAAAGAACAATAAGAACAGTAAGAACAGTAAGAACAATAAGAACAATGAGAAATTGTCTGCGTATTGGTAAGCGGGAGGAAATGAACACGGCGGACGGCGGGGAGCGAAACGGGAAAAATGTAAGAATGGAAGTTAACAAATTCCGCTTTGCCGAGAAAAAACGAAATGGCGCTCGCCGTCATTTCGGACAGACGTTAGTTTTGAAAAATAAATAAACTTTCAGCGAGCGAAAGTTACCAGGGAATATATATTAGCATTTTCTCTGCTTGGTCGCGCGATTTCGTTAGACGTTCCATCATTAGCGGCTAGCGGTTCCGTAGCTCTTCGTGATTATGACGGGTGAAATAATTGGAGAGGGGGGAGAGGTTTTCGCAGATTATTGGCTTAACGGACGATAGATGAAAGGGTTCTGTATTTTTTTTTGTTTTTCTTTTTTGGAGCAACTTAATTCGCGGGCAAACGATTGAAAATGTAATCGTTAAGTTGGGGCCCCTTTGTTGTGGACAAAGTCGCACGGTTTTTTTTTTTTTATATAATATATTTTTTATTCAATCTACGGTACAAGAAAAAAAACCTTCTTCGATAGAAGGTACATTATTAAACGCGTTCCGTTTAATTTTTTTCTGTTTTTTCTTTTTTAGTTTTTAAATTTAAGGATTTAAGGATTTTTCTCGCGACGACAACAAATTCAAATCGATGATACAGACTGGAAATTGGTTCACGTGTTGAAAACGACCGCTCTTAGTAGAGCAGCCAGCTTATAGAAATGGTCTTCTATGTTGTGGAAAAGGGATACAACCTATATATTGAGTATATATGCTGCTACAACGTATATACGTTTTAAAATTAATCATTAAAATACGTAAAAAATTGTACGAATTTTAAATTATTCTACCAACGAGTAGCCCGCGCGTCAATGGAAATAATTGAAGAAAAATACTTAATAACGGAATATCTACGTCAAAAATGTCAAAATACCAAAAACTATCTCGAGCATAAAAAAAAGCAAAAATTAAATTTAACAATTCACACTCTGTAAAATTTCAACTTAAAAAAATGTATACAGAACTTATTAAAAAAGACGAAACAAATTTATTATAAAAACTGTATTATTTCAAACTACGTCTAAAATGTCAAAATGGAGGAAGCGCTAATGAAAAAAGTAAACTTTAAATATCTGGACGTAGCAATTGTCGGGAATCTGGATTTTTATTAATCGTTGATTGTCGCCTTAGACTGAATAGAATATTAATAGAAGAACGTAAAAAAACACAATCGAGCGAGGGCTGCTCTGAACAGCTGAAAATTGAACCGTCGGCGTTTCTTTCCTTCCTCCTTATTGCATGATACATCTATATAACTTGCCGTTTCGACACTGTTGCTTGCGTAGAAGTATCACGAATAATAGGAGCAAAATTAAACATTTAATTGATTCTGAAAAGAAATAAATTAATGCAAAACAATCATTTATTACGTGTGGTGTAACATTGCTAATCGGGTTTCATCGCAAATATTTAAACTGCTCCGGATTAGAAAATAGACGATAAAAATGTCGCTTATAAAGCGCACGAAATTCGAAGCACACTGAACACCCCTATTATAACCGTATGATAGGGGCTATTTTCTCTTTTGCTATTGTTTAATGTGGTTATAATAATATTTTATAAACATAAAAACACACACACACACACAGAAAGCGGCATGATATAATCAACATCGTATCTCTTCGGTTATCCATCTTGGCTTTTCAAATGTTTCGTATTCTTCTTCAGCATTAGTTATTACTATTCTTTTATACCTGTTCCACCATTCGTTTACGGTTAGCTCTCCATTTCTTTTTCTGTTATATTATTTGATCTTCGAGCGACTCCCGTTTTATATCCATCACACTATCTTTTACATACCATCTATTAGAACACTCACGGTGCGCTTAAATATATTTCGCACCTTTACGGTTCGTACCACAATCTAGACCTGGGCAGCTTTTAATGCTTTTGATGGACGATTTCCATCTATTTCGTATTAGGACGTAGTTGATCTGATTTCTTGTTATGCCGTCAGGTGAGATTGTCATGTGTCGTCTGTCGGCATGATGTTGAAAGTTGCTGTTTTAGCTGTCAGTAGCTCATTTTTTCTTTTTCTAAGCTCATATCTTCCAACTGTCTGTCGCAGATGACGATTTTCCTTAGTCTTTCCTACAATTGCGTTAAAGCCCCCAAGTATCATTAGTACGAAGGCTGTTCAAAAAGTAATGGGAAACGCGCTCTGAAGGGAATATTTTTTAGATAAAGTGGTAACACTGCATACCAACGTGTAGCGTGTTCAATTCTCTATCGTTTAGTGTTGGTTTGACTGAAATCGGTGCAATACGTTGTCGCGTGGAACGAGTTTTGTAAAGTGTGTATGGGTGCCGCGTCAACGAGTCAATATGCAGAAAAATTTAGAGCAACGTTACAGTTTGAAATTTTGCGTTAAACTGAACAAAAGTAAAAAAGAATCGCTCGAAATGTTAAAAGCCGCGTATGGTGATAATGTGATGCCTTCCTCAACATTCCATCGTTGGTATGATGCCTTCACAGCCGGTCGAGAGAGCGTAGACGACGAAGCGCGCGATGGGCGCCCTTCCACATCAAGAACGGAGGTTCTAGTGAATACCGCAAGCGCTATCGTACGTGACGACCGTCGAATTACTATTAGAGAACTCGCTTCACACCTGGACATCTCTGTCGGTAGCGCATTTGCCATTGTTCATGACGATTTGAAGATGCGACGCGTTTCTTGTCGATGGATACCGCGCCTGCTTACAGCTGATCAGATGCAACACCGCGTCGACGTGTGTACCGAGTTATTGCAGCGGTTTGGCGGTGATTCAAATGCTGAAATAAATAATATCATAACCGTAGACGAATCGTGGATGTACCACTACGACCCAGAGTTGAAACAACAAAGTTCACAGTGGAAGACGTCGAGTACTCCGCCACCCAAAAAAGCGAAGTGTGCCAGGAGCGCCGGGAAGGTAATGATGATTATTTTCTTCGATTCCGAGGGAATTTTGTACAAATACACCGTCCCTCGAGGCCACACAGTCACAGCGCAGAGATACAAGCACGTTTTAGAACAAATGGTTTGCCAATTCAAGAAAAAACGACCGCACCAGCGTGTTGATAAAATTTTGCTCCATCACGACAATGCGCGGCCGCATATTTCTCATGTTGTAATCGATTATTTACACTCTACTGGCATCAAAATCGTACCGCATCCACCGTACAGCCCAGATCTCGCCCCGTGCGACTTCTGGCTCTTCCCGGAGCTGAAAATGGGCCTCAGAGGTCGAAGATTTGGGTCGGATAAGGAGGTTATCAATGCTGTTGACGCGCGCTGCAAGGAGCTTTCAAAGGATGGCCTCTCATTCGTATTCAAAAAGTGGCAGGAACGTTGGCTAAAGTGCATCAAGACCGGAGGGGGTTACTTTGAAAAGGAGCATGTCGATTTAGAAGATTAAATAAGTATTTTTTTTTTTATTGATGTTTTCCCATTACTTTTTGAACAGCCTACGTATCTCTCCCTTTTTCAGATGCCACTGATTATGTAACATACTTCATAAAATCCCCTCGGTTGAAGCCGATGTTGGAGCATATACTTGTCTCAGATTTAACAGTATGGGGGAGATTCGAAGTTTTATTAGCATGATTCTTTCACTCCAAAAAGTATCTGATTAATGCTTATGATTATGTTTCGCTAACTATGACCCCCTACGCCGTTCTGTGATTTTTTCTCGTTATCAGAGCATATCATAAGGTTTTCGTTTCCATGAAGTTTCGTTTATTCTATAGTTGGGTTTTAGCAAGTTCTAAGATATCAATTTTGTTCATTGACGCTTCTATAATCGCGAGTTTTCCCGGCAAATTAATACCTCGCACATTCTAAGTAGCTATTTTTATTAAAGATTGTCTTAATCTTTGTTACATTTATGCCACCGGCGCATAGTTCCTAATGAGAGTCTGGTCACCCATTCTTCCATTTCGCCAATTAAACACTTACGACCCCGAAGTCGCAGCGCCGATTGCTAATTTCATGGTTAGTTGATTGGTTGGTTTTCTTGAAATAATACCATGGTAGGTTCTCGATTCTTTCTGTGGCGCAGTTCAACAACCGATGGGGCCATTGCGGCTTTGCTTATTGATGTGATACGTCAAATCGAATGTTCATCGTCTTTGCAGTCTATTGATATACCCAGTGTCATAAGTTAGCGTTTTTGCGTAATACTCTTAACCGGGATTCCAGTGAGGGCGTAGCGGTGTAAGGTTTTAACAGTGATCAAACCTCACTGAGGATGAAATAGTCATAAGATACATTCGGACTTTTAATACTCAGTTCCTCAGGCTGCTCAACCACGTTCTCGCAGATTATTGCCCTGTTACTACCGGAATCGTCTACTAGAGACTTTCCGCGCCAATGTCCGCTTTTGGTTCGCGATTGCTTATTGGTAATTCGCAGCTAATCAGTATCGCTGCTGGACATTTCACTATTCTGTTCGGAATGCGCAGAGATGATATACAACTGAGCCGTCTAGATATGGATAAGCTGGAGGAATTATCAAAACCAGTGTTTATAAAAGGTAAGGGTAACGTTCCCCTCTGTAACGTATACACCGAATGTCATAGACCGAACATTTAGAAATAAATCGGTAAAAACTAAAAACGTTTCACATTATTTGAAGATGAATTTTTAGAAGAAGACAACAACTCCAAGCTAAAGGAGGAAAATATCTTTTTTTTTTTTTTTTTTTTTTTCGGGCTCGTCAACCAAGGACCTTTACCCAGAAACAAAAGGTAAGGAAAGAAGTCGGTTATATTTTGATTCGATCAGAAATTTTAACTAAAAAGGAACAAATAGCAGGAATAATTAGTGGGGAAGGAAAGGACAGGATATATATAGGATGCACAATAAGGGGTAGGAAGTCCAAGCTTAAGCAAATAAGAATATAAGGCAGAACGCTCCACCGAGAGGGATGAACACTGGAAGAACACATGATCGGCGTCGCAAATAATTGCATCATCCGGATGGAGAGGACAGTGTGGAAAAGAAATCAAGGAGAAACGAAATCTGGAGGAAGGCAGCAAAGAATGGCCAAAGCGCATACGAACAATGGAAACAACTTCAGAACGACGAAGGGAGGGATGCAAAAGAAACCATGAATATGAAGGAAGAGTAGGCTAGACTGACAGGTAAAAGGAACAACTGTTGGAAAAAGAAGAAACATAGGTATCCGACCAAAATCGGATATGAAAGCTTTTACAAACTGATAGCAGGTTAACGGATGGAATTTTTTTAAAAAAAAGACGAGAGGAAGCAGCAGCAGCCCGAGCCAAGGAATAAGCCGCTTCATTGCCAAATATGCCCGAGTGGCCAGGTACCCATCTCGTCACCGATAAATGTAAAAATGTTTAACCAAAAATACGTAGCACTAATCGACACCGCGGGGAAGTGAGATAACAGTCGAAACAGATAGGATATTTTTTTTTTTTTTTTTTTTTTTTTACACGTATATTTCAGTACAATCTTATTATAGTAAATAAATTAGCACTACTTTTAAAACAGTGTTACAACTTAATCTAACTAATTTGTAACATGAGCAGAGTAGAAACTATGTACAATTACATAACTCCTAATATACAGATATATGCATAATCATACGCGCATATAAATACTCACACGCACGCACACCAAGTATATGCCCATACCCACAAAATACATACATACGAATATATTACAGAATAAATTAGGTGACTAGTTCATAAGGCTTTGTGCGCTTAAGGCGCCTTAAGTCATCATCGGAAAGTAGCAGTTCTAAAGCCTCTAGATTTGGGTGACTGTGAAGTCGGTATTCGTGCGCTTCTGCAATATAACGTATGACTTCATCGATCCATGGAATATTTAAATCGGAATGTATTTCATCGTTTCGTTGATACCAAAAAGCTCCAGTGATGTTTCGGAGACACTTATTTTGAGCGCGCTGAATAATCAACCGATTGGATGTCTTTGCACAGCCCCAGAGTTGAATACCATACATCCATATCGGTCTGATGATTTGACAATAAATCAAACGCTTATTAGACAGATTGAGTTTAGAATAACGCCCAATCAGCCAACAAATCTGTCTTAATTTATGCATGGTTTGTTCCTTTTTCATTTTGACATGCGTCTTCCAATTCAGCCTGGAATCTAAATGCATACCCAGGTATTTAGCAGAGTCCGATCTCGGAATAGGAAGACGATCAAGATATATAGGACAGGTCTTAGATTTACGAAGCGTAAACATAACATGCACTGATTTTTCTTGATTAATCTTGATCTTCCAATCACATGTCCATTTGCTAATTTTTTCTACTGCATGTTGCAAGTTAGTCGTAGCCAATTCTGGGGAATTGCCAACTGACAAGATGGCTGTGTCATCTGCAAAGGTAGCAGTAGTCGTCTTGGCTGTTGTTGGAATGTCAGCTGTATACAATAAATACAGAGAAGGTCCTAAGACACTACCCTGTGGAACACCAGCCTGTATTGGATGAAATTTGGACTTTGCTTCTTCATAAGAAACTCTGAAGGATCTATCAGAGATATATGATTCAAGAAGTTGGCACATATTTTCCGATAGAAGGTTGCTCATTTTATAGATCAGCCCTTCGTGCCAGACTCGATCAAAAGCTTGCGATATGTCTAGAAAAACCGCCGGACAGTATTTTTTTTCTTCAAAGGCTGTTTCAATTAGCTTAGTTATACGATGCACTTGGTCAATCGTAGAGTGCTGATTGCGGAAGCCAAACTGATGATCTGGTATCTTTAATAAGGGCTTGAGTCGCTTAAGGAGTAGTTTTTCAAATAATTTTGATATGGAAGGTAACAAAGAGATTGGTCGATACGAAGTTACTACTTCTGTTGGTTTCCCAGGTTTCGGTAACATGATGATTTGAGCGATTTTGAAACATTTTGGTACGTATCTCATTCTGAAACAGGCATTAAAGAGATATGTCAGCATGATAATTCCTTTACGTGGTAATTCTCTAAGCGCTCCAGGTGAAATTTCATCGATTCCAGGAGCCTTTTTGGGATTCATATTATTATCTAACTCTTGTGCAACTTCAAGAGGAGTTACTGGTTTTATTTGCTGGAAAGGTTGGTAATTTTTCGTGGTATCGATCTGGGAGTTTATATTATGTGTTGTAAAGACTGAAGCTAAATGCGAAGCGAATAGTTCAGCTTTACTGTTGTCGTCGCGAATCCACTGCCCTTGTTCATCCTTGAGAGGAGGAATATGAAGTAGTGGACGTTTGAAGCGTCGCGTTGCACGCCACAATGAATAATTTGTGTCCGCTGCAGGGCTTAAATTTTCTAAGTAGTTTGTGACGCTTTTCTGTTTGAAATCCTTGATTAGCCTATTAACTTTATTGCTAATTCGATTAAATTTTGTTTTATCCGATGGATGACGGGAGCGTTGCCATATTTTCCGTGCACGTCTTCTCTCTTTTATTAGTTTCCTAACTTCGATAGGATACAGTACTTCATTTGGAACGTTTTCTTTAAGAGCTGGAGTAGCCTGGCTAGCAGCTTTTCGCAACAAGTTGATAAAGTGCTGGGCTTGCTGTTCTAAATCACTAATAGTTTTAAGCCTGATTTTAAGTTCAATTGAAGAGTCAAGGCTTTCTCTAAATTGATTCCAATTAGTATATTTATTGGTGAGATTTTGCGGAATTCTTTTTTTAATCACTACAGAACTTAGTGTCATAAGTACCGGAGTATGATCTGACGATAAGTCCGTAATTCCTTCTACTTGCACATAATTGGCAGCGATTCCTTTAGTAATGAAAAAGTCAAGGAGATCAGGATTCTTCGCGCAATCTGTTGGCCAGTAAGTAGGTTTCCGCGATGAAAAGAACTTACACGAACATATGTTGATAGCGTTGAGAAGTTCAGCACCTTTTTTTGGTGTCGTCAAACGTGACCCCCATATGGTGTGTTTTACATTAAAGTCACCTGCAAGTATAAAACGAGGACCGAGTTGATTGAAGATATCAATAAATTGACTTTTTTCAAAATTACTATTGGGCGGACGGTATGCTGCAGCTAGATTGAGGTCTGCGCCATTATAGTTTATTGCTACTACTGTGGTTTGTAGGAAATTCAATTGTATTTCTTCCTGTAAATAGTGTTTGATATTCTGTTTAATTATCACTGCTGTTCCTCCTCGTCCTCTGCCACTTGGGTGGTTAGTCCAATATGTAGTGTAGCCGTGAATTCTGATAAAACTTTTTTTTTAGATAGGATATGACGAAGAATCAGTCCCGACTATAACAGGGCAGGCCTGGGGCTAAACTGCCGATAACAAATACAAAATGTTGATCCTGCTTATGGGGAAAGACAAAAACAAAAAATTTATATGTAAATATTAATGCCTATAGTAATGTGCCGAGCAAGGATGAATTAACACCATCAATTTGGAGTAAATTTAAAATAACTTATTCTATCGTAAATGATATTGAAATTCTAATATAAAAATAAATAATTTGAAAGACAATTGAAATTGTAAAAATAATTACAAGGGCGACCGCGGCTAAAAGATAATTCGAAAGAAAAGAATAAAAATATTTACATCTGAAAACTTTATAATAGGAATAGAGTAAGTTCCATAATCCTGATAAGGTATCACAGATTGTGGATTTGAACTTTTCATGATGGTACTTAAGGACTTAATGGATCTGATGAGAATACTGGGGGCAGTTCCTTTCTACTTTTGGATTATCCGCCTTTAGTTTCCCATATTTCTCTGGTATAACCGATATTAAATTTCAGACTAGGTATATGCCTGGGAGCGACTTCGACCCGGAACGAGACAAGTATCGAACCCGTAACCTCTGGTTTGGTAGCCAAGCGCCATAACCACTAGGCTACTGCGCTACCATATAATAGAAATAGACAAACTATAATTTTGGTTATCCTCAAAATGCATCTTTATAATGTATTTCAGTTATACAAGGTTCTATTATTTAAGTAAGCTAAAGCAATTATAACTGATTGGAACAGGTTAGAACAGACACGGCAGAAGAAGTAACAAGCGTATTTAGGACGCATTATGAGACACGATAGATATGAACTGGAACAGTTAGTTATACAAGGCAAAATGGAAGGCCGTAGACGACAAGGACGCAAAAGATTGTCATGGATAAACTAGAATAGTGGACGGGCTGGTCAACCAATAGATTACTTCATTCGGCCAGGGATCTGTTCCAGTCTTTCACAAATTGTGGCCAACCTTCGTTAACGGAAATGGCACTAGAAAAAGAGAAGAAGAATTACATTAGCTAACTGGCTAGATCGAGCAGAGAGTATATAAGTATGTCATCGGTGAAGAATAAAGAGGTTGAGGATATAGGGGAAGTAACGGAGGTGTAAATGTTGAAAAAAGTCGGACTAAGGCAAGACCTCGAGGAAAGCCGTGATAGATTGTTCTTGCGGTGCGGAGAAGAGGCGTGGAGATTATGATTATTAAAGAGATTACATGATGTAGGAATATGATATAAGGGAGATGGACATTGTCGAAAGCACTAGAAACCTTAATAAAGACAGCCAAGTTAATAGTTTTATTCAGAAAGGATTTGTAGATATCAGAGAGGAATACGCTAATGCAATCAGTATGACCAAGACTAGGCCGAAAGTTAAACAAGTTAAAAAGGGAGTAAATTATAATGTTTCAGCTACCAAACTAGTTCGGTGTTTATCGAGGATTCAAATGTTTTCCTGAGACAGCAGACTAAGGAGGAGGAGCTTTTTTTTTTTTTTTTTTGGATAGGAATGGCGTTAAAGGTATTCGAGAAGAACGGAATTTGACTAGTATGTAAGAAAGAGTTATATAGGAGTAAAAGGAGAGAATTTTCCGAAAGATTTTTTAATACCAGGGAAGAGATACCATCTGCATCGGGAGTGAGTTAGACAGAACGAAGTTCATTCATGTTAAAATCGGAAGTTAGGAAGCGCGGGAGATGAGTAGAAAAAGGGAAGGAAGGAAAGTACTAATCAAAATTCAGAACGCAGGGAGGAATTATAGAGTCTATAAAAAGGAAGAGATCGTCTGCAAGAAGGTTATTGGGAAGAGGGCGTTTTGATAAAAAGCAAGTGGAAGATTTAGCTAATTTCCAGATTTTAGCAAGAGGAGTAAGTCGGTAGAAAAAAGAGCATAGGTTTCTTTCGGGGGGATTTTTTTTAGCAGATTTGAAAATGAAATTGATGGGAGAGGGATGAGAGTGAAAGATTATAAAAGTTGCTAGGCTTTAATCGAAGGCAGCTTTAAATTCATCATTAAACCGTTCCAGTGAGTGGGAGACCAGAAGAAGCGGATACAAAAACAGTGGAGTATATTACTCGAACGAAGGAGTTGTAAGAAGACAGAGGATCAGAGAGGTTGAGAGAAGTAGGAAAATAGAAATCGACTGCGGAACAAAAGAGGAATCAATTTTTTTTTTTTTTTTGGAGATTTCATATAGGAAATAAGGCAGTATTTGAAGATGCTGGAGAAGATTCTCATACAGGGAGATAACAATAGGGATATAATCGCCACCGGAGGAGCTGTCTAAGGAGTTCCAGCCGCATTTAAGAGAGAGAGAGAGAGAGAGAGAGAGAGAGAGAGAGAGAGAGAGAAATTGGACAAGGCAAGAGCGATATCAAGAGAGGATGAAGGATGATTTCTAAAGTATGTAGAGAAGAATCATTAGGATTATAAGGTTGTTATCAAGGATAAAGTTGTGAAGAAAACGACCATTAAGGTTATGATTGCAGCAGCCCCGTAGTGGGCAGCGGACATTGAAATCACTAGCAATTATAATTTTTTGGGTGGGAATGTTTGAGGTTAGAGGGACATTACTAAGAATACTGTTTCGTGGAACATACAATCGAAATGATGTTTAAAAATGTGAGCGTTTCAGGGAGATGACGCAACATAATGTCTGGGGAAGGGGCGGTAGAAATGAAAGAGGAAAGAATCGGGCGGTTACGAAAATAAATGTCACTGTTGATTAAAATTGCCGCGTCACCGTAGTCGTCTACACGGATTAGGCTAAAACCTAGTATATACATTTTTCTCGGGATTTGAAAGCCGGGTTTCTGAGAGTAAAACAATATCAAGATTGAAGGGGGTGAAGAAGTTCTTCGAAGGCCGCCTTATTAGCTCGCACACTGCGGCGGTTACACTGTAATATTTTTAGATTTACATTCGTAATAAAAAGCTGTAAATGGAAAGGAAGGTAGCATAAGTAGAGCCTGGGTATTGGAAGAGTAGGAGGGTCTGGCCCTCTGTTAGCCGCGAATGATTGGAAATTAGAAGAATTGCAAGGAATATCACGCGAATTACATTGTACAATTTTAAAGGAATTATCCATGATAAATTTGAAGAATCATTGCTTTAGATCGCAGGGAAGTGGCGAAATAACGCAATCATTGGGATTCGTAATCGAAAACAATAGTAGAGGTTAAATAGATAATTTATAAAACTGATGTACCATTTAGACGAAAATTCATGTTAAGCCACTTGCCAATGAAAAGTTCTGTAAAATCAAATCGCATATAAGTAAATTTGCAATTTCGTATCGATTTCAAACAATGCGTTAATTCGTCGCACCTTTTAAATACAATGCTACAGAATTCACAGTAAGATGTTTCGAATTTAAAACGGGAAACAATTCTAACTCGTTCCAGTCGGACATCGTCAAACAATTTTTAACAGAACCAATCATTAAGTAGCGGTTGTCACTAACGACAGAGTTGTTGGAATATTTCAAATTTAGTCGAAAAAATCAAGTCTCAACTTCAGTCCCGAACGTGGTCCTAGTAGCCGCCGCTCGTCCGAAACCAGTTTAAACATCGAAAAATGAAACATTAAGAACATTAACGACACGTTCTGATAAAGTTCGCTTTTAAACATGTCAATAATTTCCCTACTTTTTCCTGCCGTACTGGCGCGTTTATCGCGTCATTCACTTCACAACCGCATTTATACATACACCTACACAGGGCGCCGAACGTAAACAATGTTACCCTATGAAAAATGTTATTTCTATGTTATATTATTAACACGCTATTATGCGGGGAACGGAACATTAACGGTGATATTTCGTGGAGTCGTTATATATGTACATATATAAAAAATTTCGTCAAGTTTTTATTTTAATCATGTCTGCTTTTGGCGAAATGCGCTGTTACATTTTATTACTATTATAAATTTACAATTTTTTCTGATGCTCTTTTCCGTTTTATTACACCTACACGGAGCCAAGTAATACAATTGCAACTATCTTATATTCGACGAAATGTCTTTCATCGTCGTAAACGATAATGGGACGACGCGTCTTCGAATCGAATTATAAACAAAAAATTATTACCGATAATCATAAAATTTACAGCTTTCCAACCTATACGTATTATACGTATATCTCGTATATATAAAAATTTATGTGTATATATATATATATATATATATATATATATATATATATATATATATATCTAGATACAGTCGAACGCGGTTCATAGTCAACGTAACCATGTGAAAATTTGTTTTTTTTCTTTTTCACTTTAAAATTTCATTCCTTTTTCCTCAGATATGTGCACCATATAGAGAAATTGGTATTCAAAATTACGAATTCTTCTGCGGTAGACCAGTCATCGTAATAAAAAGCTATTTTAAAATTATCCAGATGAAAACTCCAAGCTTCCATTGAAAAATTCCGGAGTTGGCCCCGATTTAATTTCTGACACTTCCATAATTCCACAATGGGGAAATAAATTACCGTTTAAGAAATTTCTGACAAAGTCTGTCTGATGTCAAAACTGTTTCAGTGTTCATTTAATCGTGACGAGTGTATTTCGGTCGTTTATTCGTTTCGTTTTACAACCGTCCGAACTTGCAAAATTAAAGCGATTCCATGGTTTTTCTATAATCTAGTGAAGAAAATACGTCGATTAAGAGAAAGAAAAAAATGAACCCCCGTAGAATAGGACTGTACGATTTTTGGCCTTATAGCTTTACAAGATGGATTACTTTAATTCTCGCGAACGCAAATGTGTACATTTGAGGCCTTATTTAGAAGTATTCTACGTCCACAAATACGATTTCGTTCTAGTGACGACACTATCTATTACTCCATTTTCATCTATAACTTTCATTTAAGGCTTTTTCGAAGTAATTTGACTCTCCAAAAAAATCCTAGCTTGGCCAAATTGTTTATCCTTTTTTCTTTCTTTCTTGTATGAAATCACTTCCGTTACACAAGTTTGTGACGTTACCTCCAGCGTAACAATTTTAGTCATTAATGCGCATGATAACCTAGTTGCTAGAGCGCTTGACTTCCGATATGGAGGTTACGGGTTCGATCCCGAGCGACGACGAACTTATTACAAGAATTAAGTAAATAAATAAATAATCGCTAGTAATCACGTGGAAGGCAATAGCAAACCACCACGTTCAACATCATATGCGCGCTAGGTCAGTACACAGCAGACCCACACGGTACTGCGCACTTGTACATCGATAAATCAAACGATTACTAATCAGTTCAAAATGTTTAATGCCACATTTCAACGAATGGTGCGACCACCCCTGATTAGTTCCCCTTATTTGGATGATGAAAAGAAGCACGGTATTCGCGGAGTATTTGAGAATCTCGCACTGCAACAGAAACATCCCCATTCAATACTATTTTAAGTCGTATTTTAGTGACGTATGTGTATGTATGTACGTATATATCAGGCGTAATTTAAAAGCGGCTAGTCGCAGAAAGTTGAAATTTTGAATTTAGGACTCGTTTTTTAACGTCTAATTGTATACTTCCGATTTTGGTTGCAATCAGTTGGGACAAAACTGCACTCTCCTGGAAGGGTTTTGTAAAATTGTTCTTATACGTCGATAACGGGTAGCCGTAGAAAGTCGAAATTTTTTATTCCGGATTCGTATATCTAACTATATACCTCCAATTTTAAGGGCACTTTCCTTCGAGGGCTTTTTAAATTTTACATAAATGTATAACTCAAAAACTTGTAGCCGAACAGAGTTAACATTTCATATTTAGAACTCTTTTGGCATCTATTTGGATATTATAATATATTTTTTTTTATTATTTATTTTATTTGGTGAATAATAATATAAATACATAGTAATTGATACATAACCATGATTATCTCAGTTGAATGAACACCTCATGGATTGGAAACAATAAAAAGGAAATGAAAGAGACAAAAATTAACCCAATATAAAAATTAAAATAAAATTATTTATTAAATGAAAAATCTTCAATAGCAGAATATTTGGAAACCATGATAAAATTCGCCGCGTGCAAGAATTTTGATGAATTATCGTTGTTTAATGGAAAACAATTTACGTCTCTAAACAAGAATTTCCATTTGGCGCACTCATTAACGTAATGGGGGTGATAGTTTCATGAGCATCTCCACAGGAACACAAATCGCTGTCTGCTAGATGGAAACGGTGTAGATAACTTTGGAATCTACCATGTCTAGTAAGAAAACTAAATGTTAATCGTCCAGTTGAGCTACTGTTCCAGTTATTTTGCATTTCAATAGATCTCTATTGTTTAGATCCAACTCCAAATTGAGATTACTTAACCCTTTGAAATACAAAATTTTATGCTGCAGTATAGAATAGCAATTGTCCTGCTATTGTTCGCAACGCATCAGCGGAAGTAGTTCTATGCGCACGGAGAATAAACAAAAGAAATTTCCTTTGGGATTTAACTAATACTTCCTGACTGCTTTTACGCTTTAAAGCCTCTTCGAACATAAATACGCAGTACGTGAATAATGGTAGCATATTAGTGAATTATTAAACGGTGTTTAGTGTTCATCCCATACGTGCGTCCAGACATGGAGCGCAATTTATTTAGAACCGTTGTAGCTTTACTGGACAAATTTTTGAAATGTTGATTAAAACTCTAGCGACAGTATTAATGTAATACCAAGATATTTCAGTGATTCGACAATATTAATTTTAAAGTTCAGTATAGAGAGATGTAGCGAATTGTAGTAGTCCCTTTTTCGTTTCCTGTGAATGATTAATAAATTAGTCTTGTTTTCGTCCAACTGTAGAAGATGTTTTTCCATATAGGTTAAAATATTGTTGATTGTAATCTTGAAGTATTTACAAATGGAGGGACGATGGTTAAAAGTGATCGCGAATGCTAGGTTATCTGCATAGAAATATCTGGTTACAGCCAAAGGGAACTCCATCAACGATAAGTCTGAAATATACAAATTACAAAAAATCGGGCCCAAAATCGATCCTTGCGGGCAATTTCGAAAATATGTTTGATGTTCGTAAATAAATTTAATAGTTCTGGAATCTAAGTATTGTCTTAAAATTGAGATTATTCTATAATCGAGCCTGAGTGCTCTAATTTTGTGGAATAAGATTGGCCACGAACAGTTATCAAAGGTGTCTTTAATATCCAACGTCAGCAGGCCGATCGCAGTCTTTTTACTTAACGCACGCGCAATCTGCTTAGATAATTCGCTAAAAAGCGTTGCCGTGGAACGGGACTTAGTAAATCCAAATTGCCGATCATCGTGAGGTCAAACCGGCAGTGTACGATTCAACAAAACATATTCAAACACCTTGGCTAAAGCGCTTACATATATACTCGTATATATATATATATGTGTGTACATCTTAGCTGTGTTGCTCGCTCGTTTTAATGTTTAATAGTTGTACAAGTCATTGCCCGGATCGGATTTTATTCTTCATTAAAGTTTCAACCTAACAAGTCCAGCTGATATATTTTTTAAATATTTCACACTAAATGTGAAGAAATAAGTTACCCGGGATAAAGTTTTGTTTTACTTAGGAAGCAATGTTTGAAAGTTGATGAAAATCAGGATAACGACTTTTTGAAAATGTAGATTTTCCGTTAGTTTTTGATGTATGGTTTTGTAAGTCTCGATACCGGCGACAGGATATATTTCCACGTCTAAGAATCAAGCTGAATTTCTAATCAAACATATGTCACATCAAGGGATTTTTTGTCGGGAGTTGAACAATCACTATATTATTTCATCTGACAAACAAATTTTACTTTTAGCGTATTCCGGTTCCGATGTGGTGTCGGCAAATCTTTAACACACCATTAACAAATTACAGAAATCGTTAAGCTTGATAATATACGCAACGAAATCTTCATAACACTTGAACGACCGTTTTAAAACCATTTTCATTTTTATTTTTCATTTTTTCAAGAATTATTCCTGTATTTTTTGAACCAATCGCAAGATGAAGAAAATCTTCGAGTTAAAATAATTGACTGAAAGAAAAAAAAATTAGAGCCCCCTGCTGTTTCAACGTGTGCGAGAAACGAGTACCGAAATATTGCCAAAGGTTTCAAAATATTTCTTTACTTTTTATTTAATCGAAGTAGTGATGTAAATAGTCGAATTATTTCTAGATATTTCCAATTATTCGTATTCGCTTTAAAACAATCCTAGAGTTAATACTCCGATTAATGCTTGCGTCGCATTCCTGTTCTCGATTCGGTAGAGAATAAATTGAACAGAAATACGTGGAATAATTATATCGACGCATAATGCATAAATATTTAAATTACTCTAAAACTATCGGCATAACTAATAAAAAACAATTCTTTTCAATTTCAATTACCCATTAAATTATTCTTGATAACATCTGCTGCCCGGAATTGATGAAATCTTAAACAAGTATAACACTATAAATAATTTTAACCGGCAAATTCCTTCGATTTTATAATAGACTTCTGAATATAGCCTCTGCTAAATTAATACAATTTAAAATATGAGTTATTAAAAAAAATACTTATAACATAAAAATTATAGCGTTTCTTCCCGTATTCAGCGTTTCATTAAAAATCTTTTAAATTCTCGTAATGAACAAGTGTCTCTTGAAATATTTAAATGAAGATTTATAAAAAAATAATATATATGGAAAATTTTACTTAAACTATCTTCGAAGATTTAACTTTTTAATTTATTATTTATTTATTTAAGTTTTTTCTTTTTTCTTTTTTCATTGTACTGAATATTGAAATGTTTAAGTTTTACAAAAACAGAAATTAATCAGCAATTGCGTACAATTTTATGTTACAGTTTGTAAAAAACACACCTATATATTCTTTTCTTGCACAATAGCAATTAATTTTGATATAAATAAAGCTTTGGCGGTAGATAGATATATTAAATTTCATATTTCCTATGCAAATAGTTTGCTAAAATTTATTATATTTCTATCATTACCGACAGGTAAAATTTAGATATTGGCAATAATAATTTTTTCGCAAAACGGACAATCAATGTATTATATAATATATATTGGTAGTATTTCATTAATGAATTTAATACGAAACGTAATTACCACATGCAACAATAAAACATTTACCTTACACTTGAGTAACGCAATTAATTTAAATTTTTAGGCGGACACCGAATGGTAATTACACTTTAGAGCACATACGAAAATGTGCCTCCGATTATAACTGGAACCCACACGATGTTGGACAACTGGTAACTAATAGCCAACCATTAAGACAGCCAACATATCTTATAAAAGTGAATCATTTCGATAAAAGTATGTTTCTCAAATTTTTCTCTACTACAAATCGGATCGGCTAGGCGAGGTAAACTCTTGTTTATTTCCTCTCGAGTCGGTAAAAACTCTTAATAAGTCAAAACTAAAGATGACATTTCGAATTTTATTGGGCTCTGTCAAAAAAACTCGAATTATAATTCACTTTCACAGGAAAAATATTAAATTGTCAACGGCACCGTTGTTGTTTTATTTACATAATTGAGTATATAATAATATAGGTCAATTGGTTTTTTAAAAGAGAACATTACTGCTAAATTTAATTTATCGATGAGAAATAAAACAGTAAAAGGCGAAAGATTTATTCGCAAATGAAGAGAAGCAACAATATCACAGCACATGGAAATTACAAAATCTATTTGAAAAAAATGTTATATATAGCGGAAACTAAAAATTGCATTACATGTAACGGAGCAGGACAGTGTACAGCACATCCAGAGTGAACGCAACGTTCTAAATATGGAGATAGCGGAAGACTACGGTGAATTGGTACGGGAAAAAATGAATATTTTCAACAAATTGGCCAAAAGGGAATTGGAATACAGGAAGTCCAATATCAATTTATGTTAGTATTATAGTTGTTTTTTTTTTTTTTTATTGAAAAAATAATTTGTGGGTCTCACAGGGCAAATATGCTCGTTGTGTGAGTGCCCAACATTCTTATTAACGTTTATTAAAAAAGAAACAAAGTAAAAAAATTCCAATTATCTTAATTTATTCCATAAATAACAATATTAATAAACCTAGCATTATACACATTAAAGTAATCAATAAAACAACAATGCCGCGTAATACGCATCTTGACACCAGTACACATGCAGACAGCTTAATATTTAGAATCAAAATAAATCATGATCTGTGAGAGCCTAAAATCCAGGAAGGACAGGACAAAGTGTCAAACACTGACAAAACCATAAACAGAAAAGAACCATTAAAAAGAGTAACGAGATAAAGGACAAAACTTGATGTCTATGCACCATTCCTTCAACCATTTTTGCACCTCCTTTTTCCACACACCAATTCCCCCCCCCCCCCCCCCCCCTAATAGAAATTATAGCATGTAGATAAACCAAAATAAATTATGTAATAATTAGATAAATTCTTGCTAAAGTCCTGAAAAGGACTATTTCATACAGTAGATCGTAATTTCGGATTAATAAAATTAAATAACAAAAATGTTCGTTTACAAAACAACTCACTTCGGATACGGATAAAAGTTAACATAACAATAACACAAAAAAAAAAACGGTAAAAGAAATACGGCATCAGCTTGGTGGAAAGAAAAAGACGAAAGCTATATCTACACAAAAAATATCGCTGGCTATTAAAATTTATACATAAAAATTATAAAAAAGTAAACGAAAATAAAGATCAAATAATGTAACATACAATAAAATGGAACAAAAAAATTAAGTAAACTAAAGTAAATAAACAAATGACGCAAACTGCAATTGTAATCTAAACATACTTATTTAAATTAATTAAAACTGCTGAGTCATCAGCGTTATCAATTCGTAGATTTACACCGCGGGGATAGATGTAATATACGTATTACTTTTTTAAGATAAGATTAATGATTTTGTACAATGCGGAGTGGCGAAATCCAAAACTTAATTGGATGGTTTCCACCGCTGACCACATTAAATTTTTATATGTAAAAATAAAAAAATAATAAAAAAAGAAAAAAAGAAAAGAGAGAAACGAAACAGTAAGAAATAAAAATAAAAATTAGGCAGCTAAATATATATAATAAGATGAATTAAAAATTTACATTTGCATAGTAATAAATTCGAAACATTCCCATTCTGAACTCATCATCGTGATGATATATTTTTCTCGCAACATTTTTCTAAACGTATATCATAGGCGTGCTTAAAAATGTTTGCTTCATTATCGCTCCTGTTTAAAATGTTTTAAAACTCTCTACTCCTTACTAAAATTTAATATTTGCTATATTAATTATTTAACAAGGCTTACTGAAAAATAAAAACTGTTTAATATTAATTTTTTTTTTTTCAACAACATTTTAATGCGATCGTAAGTAATTTAGTGCTACATCGATAAAAAATGCTGCTGGGCGATAAATACATCGATAAATATGCAGCATTACATAATCAAATTACTCTTGTCATTCTTATTTGTTTTAATTAAAACTGGGTCTTCATAAGCGAGTTATTTACCGGTCGAGATTGAAATGGTCAAGTTTTTATCGGCTCAAAGCCGGAGCATGATAAAAGAAACGTTGAGAAGTACTGGTCCGGAGATCATTAGGCCGTCGTTGTCGGTGATGAATTAGTCTATGTGTCGGGGTTGCAAAAAAATTACCCAATTTTCTTTTTCGGTTACGAGTTAGCATATCTTTTTTTTAATTACCTTTGAAATTTACGTACTAATTGGCCAGTTCCCAAATTTTCAACGATTCAAAAAACACTGTTTAAACGGTTCTTATAATAATTCGAAAAAAGATACTCGGATTTCAATTCGAATATTATTTTAATCGTGATTCGAAAATAATTGCATGAGGCAAATTTTAAATAATCTTATCGGTATAACACGATGCGAATATTGGAATAATCGCGCATCCTTTCGGCTAATTCGAATCATTATAAAACACTAATCAAACGTTAAAGATTCTACGGATTATTATGTATATACACACATATATATACATATATATATATATATATATATATGTGTGTGTGTGTATATTTGTATGCACATTTATGTATCATCTTGATATAATTTAGACGCATAAAAAGACATCGACGTATCGAAAAACACAGGAGATACATTTAGAATATTTTACAAAATTACCAATAATTACGATAATTATTTGTCGATTATTCGCAAAAATCCATCGGGTCGCATTTTACGTATGTAGCGTATTTAATTGAACTAACAAAAGTTTTACGACATTTATCCGGACTGAAGAATTAGTTGTCACAAAGTAAGCGACCGTTGTGTGCGGAAATAAAAACCTGTTTATACGGAAAGAATCCTAATGGAGGGTAAATAAGAGAGATCATTAATATCAATAAAACCGACCGACCCTTTTTTTTTTTCTTGGACAATGTCCAGTGCTTCTTTTTTTTGTCCATTCAAAAAATGTCCTTCCGAACGTGTTTCCCATGTGAGAAGGTACGTACGTGTATTCTATGTTTCGAATTTGAAAATAGCCCGTGGAGAGATTAATGATTTTTACCATGCACGCATTTAGTTACGCGGTATATCATCGTCGCGTAATATAGATAATAGCAAGTTAAAAGAGAGGTAGACTAAAATCACTTAATTTACCATTTCAAACAAAAAACCGCTTCAAGTTATCCGATATATTCGATTCTGTTTCTCTCGCATCTCTCTGTTTCGGAAATAATCTACAAATGGCATTTTCCGAATTAAAATGCCGTACGGGAATTACTTAAAAAGGAACTATTTTGATATCGTAATGTATATATACATATATATGTAGTATTGTTTTGTTGTCTGATTCGGCTTTTGTACCGAGATCATTCATTTCAAAGAAACTGCTTTTCCTGCCATATTTTGATATGTAGCGTAACTTTCGATAAACTAGTCGGCGTAATTTTATAATTATATTTATCCGCTTTATTTTGAGGTCTTCGAATATGTTGACAAAGAGATCGTTAAATATAGATTTATATTCATCAAAATGTTCGTAAGTGCATTCGATATTCAACAAATACTAAGGATATTGAATATCGGAAATAATGAAGAGGTTTAAGGAACGGGGCTGGCGGGAATAGATTCAGTTTAATTTTCACTTTCATTCAGTTGTCCTATTAATTTAGTCCTCTACATCAGACCAACCAACTAAGATTAAAGTTCTAAAATTGTAATTTTTATTTAAAATATATCTGTAACGCACGCCATCTTCAATAAGTGCATATATATTGAAAAGTTTTTAAATTGTATTTTTGTTTAAAATATGTACATATCGCGCACTATATTTTTCCCGAATTATGTATTGGTCTCGTTTCGTCTAAATATATGGTCACTTTTGTCTAGCAGATAAAAAAAAAAAAAAAAAAAGCAGGTATCATAAATCAGCTACTCAGTCGAAATTATGGTTCAACTTTTACTCTTTTTCATTTTCGATTCCGACTTTCTTTTACCTCTGTCCATTCAGCCATCTCTTCTTCCACGCAAACAGTTTTCTTGATGCTTGTCCCCCTCTCGAACGCTCCACAATCTCTGCGCAATTTGTCGTCCTCGCTTTAAAGACTCCTTCCTATATCATTTTTCCGGTCTGCATTTGCATCTACTCCATTTTGTCTTTTTCAATCCCCTTCCATATTCTATTTTTGCGATCCTGATGTCATGTTTTATTTAAATGTTCGATCTTTTCTGCCGAGTAATCGCTCTTCTATTCTTCTCTATTAAAACTCGCTATCATTTCGACACTCCTTGTCAGTGCTGCTTGTATTCTCTCATTTCCTTCTGCTTCTGTTATTCCTGCCTTTGTATTATTTTTTGTCCTATGTAAGTGCATAAGAATATAAATTCATTTTCTCCTCCTTCCCATTTCTCGAGCGAATGTTCTCGCAGATAAAACTAACACATTTGCACGTGTATATGTTTATCGAAAAGCAAAGTCCGTTGACATGTAAACAATAAGCTGACGTAGCAGATAACGAAGTGCGTAAAAAGGCAAGTTCCATAATCCTCGATAGGGTATCATGGATTGTGAATGTAAGGTTCACAATATACTAAGCCTAAAATAAAAGTAGGAAGGGACAGTTTCTTTCTCGCGGCCGTCTTCACTTTCTCATATTTCTCTGGTACCCAATTATTTCAGATTAGATATAAACTTGGGAGCGACTTGGATCCAGAACGAGACAAATCTCGAACCCGTGACCTCGATTTAGAAGGTCAAGCACCTTAACCGCTACCGCGCTAATGCATGCTCCCTAATAAAATTTTACAAAAATATATTACCGAATTTCTTTCATTGTTTACTTAAAAAGCCTTCGTCAACTTGTAATAATTACTTTCATATCGCGTTTAAATATTTTCATATTTGGTATAAGCCGAGAAAAGACTTTCTACGCCCGGAACATATTTTAGCCTTTTCGAAAAGGAAATTATTTTTAAATTTGGTACGCGCCGCATTTAAAAGGAAGCGAAATTGTAATTTAATAAAATGCTTTTTTACAAAAAATAAATACCGACTTCAAGGTTTATTATAAAAATTTAAAAATGCACTAAAAAGTAAAAAATAATTACTCCCGATAAAATATATATATCAGATGATATAACTTAAGGTGATATCGTAATTCTTATACAACATTAATTTTTTGGAGTTGGCATCAAATTCATATTAAAAGAATAATTAAAAACTGCATTAAATGTTGATTAAATTGTTCCTAACATGAATTTAATTCCAACTCCAAAAAGTTAATGTTGTATAAGAATTACGATATCACCTTAAGTTATATCACTCTGATATATATATTTTATCGGGAGTAATTATTTTTTACTTTTTAGTGCATTTTTAAATTTTTATAATAAACCTTGAAGTCGGTATTTATTTTTTGTAAAAAAGCATTTTATTTTTTACTTTTTAGTGCATTTTTATTCAATTAAATTAAAACATTTTAATAAGAACAGATATTTCCACGGTAAAAACACCAAAAGTTACATTTCCATGGTAATTTGGCAAATTTATAGTATTTTAAGTCAAAAATCTAATCCGACCGTGAAAACAATCATGAAAATGAAAAGCATCCAAAAAGCTTCAATCTCCCACATTATTAAGGATAACTCAAAAACTATCGGTCAGATCTTGATCAAATTTAAATGGGACTACATGAGAAACACCGCCTTTCAAATAAAAGAAGAATCATCAAAATCGGTTCGCCTAGAAGAAAGTTCTGTGGTAACACACATAAAAAATAAAAAATAAAAAAAAATACAGTCGAATTGAATACCTCCTCCTTTTTTGAAGTCGGTTAAAAAATAACATTTTGTTTCGCTATAAATATTACGAATTACAACATTACGAAAATATTTTATCTGAATATAATTCTATAATTTAAAAATTACTCAACTGTCAACTAGTGGCGCAATGAATAGCCGTATTATTGCACACTTCATTAATAGACCAGGTGATAACCGATCAATTCTACAATTAAAACTGAGTTTTTTCTTTATCCATATCCGCCTGCCACAAGTCCAAATTGGAACCATCTTTTATACGACTATTAACGCTCCATTGTTCTCTAAAATTCTTCGATTTCGGAAACACCTACGCGTCCCGATCAAGTTAATCTCCTCCCTCAAGCTACAGAAACCAGGAAAACAAAAAATCCTCTCTAGCCGACTAAATTGAATAAATCCGTTTCCGGCGACCTGACACAACCGAGCAATGCTGTCTGGTTAGTTTCAGCAACTTGCCAACTCTATCGATAATTATTTTTTTTTTTTACTTTTCTCATTAAGTTAGTTAATTTTTTTTCTAATTATAATCCGCGACGATTTTACTAGTCCTATTCGTTTTTATTCTTTGCGATATACTTCAAAACCGTTCTTAGAAAAAAGATAGTTAGTTGTTTTTTTTTGTTTTTCGTGCGGGACTTGTCGTTCCATTTGGCGAAGTACAATTTTCAGTATCGGTCGTAAAGATGGGTACATCGAGAAAACATTGTCGGAAATACTATATTAAAGAGGAACGTAGCGAGCATCAAAAGAACTTTATGGGCATCTGGAAGAAGACGTTTTCAGCTCTCGCTGTCTCGGTCACAAAATTCGAATAAAAACCAACCGGCGTTAGACTATCGCATCTCTTCTCAAACGAGTATCAACAGAATTTAAAATTACACCCGGTAAAATGGGAAAATATACGTTTTTAGACTCCACTTGACGGCCCTGCTGTATAAATCGTAAATTATATAACGAACGTATAAATTTTTTTTACGCGAGGCTGAAGTAGATTTAATTATTAGAACATATCATTATTATTATTATTATCATTATTGTTATTATTATTATTATTATTATTATTATTATTATTATTATTATTATTATTATTATTATTATTATTATTTAGTTAGGCTATTTCTTTCAAGAAGAACTCGGTATCCTATTTCTGTATATTGAAAATATAAAAATAATTATCATAGTTTGCGCTCAGTTATGCCCACAAATGACGAGTCTAAAAATAAAATAATTAAAAATGTTATTATTAGTTGTTCTTTTTTTTCTCTTCAATCTTCCAAAGAAAGAAAATATATAAAAAAATTAGTCACCGTATTACATCATTAATTTGTATAACGGTAAAGGAAAAGGAAATGAATGAAAACACTTCTTTCGGAAATTCAAAAACAATGAAGTTTAAAGGAAATTTTCGATTACGAAGACTAGGCCCAGTTTCAAAGTATCAGTTCAATTTTGCTTTTGTATTTATTTCTAAACCCGTTCTAATGTGATTATATTTACGGTAGGGCGACTGCCCCCATATCCGGACTTGTATGTTTAAAAATGCGACCGGGGGGGAATCTTTTTACATTGATCATTTTGAGGAATTTTTTTTGAAAACACATATCCGTACGAATAATTTTCATGCGAGAATTAATAATTTACAAAAATGTATACTTCCATAAAAGCGATTTCTGCATTGACACTGAATATAGAAATAAACACGAAAAATTAATTACAATTCACAAAATATGTAAATAAAAATTAACTCACTTTCTTCGAAGTTTTCTTAATTTGGTTATTAAAACGAGAATGTAACTGGACATGTCGATTGATTTTTATCTGTTTCGTGAATTGTAAATGGTATATTACAATGTTTTTCATGTTTACCTGTATTTTAAATGAGGAAATTTAAAAAAAAAATACAATACATTTTTTTACACTGTTTCTGACAATCAAAGTTCTTAATTTCCGATTTACTATCTCATTAAAGTATTTTCATATCTTCTCTGGGCCCCGCAGAAAATGTGCAAACTCTTAAGATTGGCCAATTGTTTAAATAGATTCAGCCTATCCGGGCTATCTTCCATTCGGACTGCGTTTTATTTCACATAGGTATTCAACAGAATCGTATAATATTGCCAAGTTACTTCGGATAGGCTTAACTCACACGGGGACTCCTGCCACAGCAGAACGACAAAAAAGTAGTCGGCCGTGGCTAATAGTATTTTAGCATAAGCAAAGTGAGTTCCATACCCTTGACAGGGCGTCGGGATTGCGAAGTTAAGGTTTACAATATACTAAGCCCAACGGCACTAATGAGAGTAGGGGGGCCAGTTCCTTTCTACTTGGGATCCGCCTTTACTTTCCCAGATTTCTCTGGTACCCAATTATTTCAGGCTGGGTAAGCTTGGGAGCGACTTGGATCCGGGACGAAACAAGTCTCGAACCCGTGACCTCCGACTTGGTAGCTAAGCACCTTAACCACTAGGCTACCACGCTGCCATTTTAACATAGAAATGCGCAATACTACTCAGACGGGCTATTTTCTGACGTCAGCTCTAATAAAGGCAGTCGCAACGTGTGGCTCTTCAAACGACTACAAAATTGTGGTCGAAAAGCGGTCCGTGTGTGTTTAGCGTCAGGCTTAACTCACACGGGGACTCCTTTTCGACAACAGCAGAACCAAAAAAAAAAAAAAAAAAAAAAATGGTCGAAAAGTGGTCCCCGTGTGAGTTACATAGTTTCCACTCTTTTTGACGGATAGTTTTAACTCCATTTAATATTTTTTTCGGCTTTTCTAACGGAATTGCTATTATTAATGTTGGGTACACTTACACGTTCGCTCTCTAGCCGAAGCGTGTTGCAGCTGTAGCAGGAGTTGCAGCAAAGGAGCCGGCCAGAGAGCCTGGATATTGTTTTACTACGCATTTAGAGACGGTTTTGACCCTTATTTCTGATAATACGATCGTGTCGACGTTTTTGCATATTGTTCCGCGCGTGCTCAATACATATATTTCATTACACACCGCCCAGAATGATTTTTATACATCGGACTTCACATTTAACGTGAATTAATTGTTACTTTTGAATACTTCTTTGAGATATCAGTGTAAATTTGAATTTATCATAAGCACGTATCGTTTAGACAGCCATAAACTCCAATTTCTTCTCCCGTTAATGAAACAAAGATCAGGAACGGAATATGCTGACTAGGAAATTCTTTCGTGTTCCTATGAATCTGTAAAATTTGTTAGGATGCACACACAGCGTGGTCGTATGGTAAAATTCAAACATTTCTTCTATCAATTATTGGTTTGGTATGGATAAGCACATTGTTACGCGCAGTTTTAAATTACTATTTCTTAATACGATGAAGCAAATAAATGTTTACTTATCAGAAATATAAGTCACGACATCTTCTAAATTACTTATATGGACCGACAATGGGAAATAATAAAACTCCAGGGGGTCGATAAAAATTGCTGATTTTAACCTCAACTTTCTCGTCAACAGTAGTGAACATTTATAAAAAAAAAAAAGCGATCGTGAATTATTGTCCAACTAGCGCGGTATCATTATCTGTAGCGGGGAAAACTTTTATCAAACCCCTGAATCGACTGCGCCAAAATCCGGATTTTGAGGAAACCGCAGCTGCACGAACGTAAATATTTGTGGTTCGTGCGTTAAATTTGTTTCTCGTGTTTTTGTGCAATCGGTTAAACTCTTTTTCGGTAAGTTTAAGTGCAGCAACAATAATTACAAAGTTCTAAATGCCTAGTTGGGGCCGAAAAAAAAGGAAAGAGACAGAGATTAGTAAAATGAAGTATATCCTAAAATACATATTGGTTTTCAAAAAGAGTTTCTCCCCAATTACAAAGGAAAGTTTCGATTGCGATGATGACACACAGGAGAAGTCTCGAGCAACCAAAAAAACAACACTGGGGATTATTCACGACAGAGAACCCGAAGGATGGAACTGCGATGCACTAATACTCACGAATTTTCTAATGATGACGGTAATTTAAAATTAAAATCCGATTTTCGTTTAATACAAAAAAAGGAAAATAAAAATATAACAACCGATTGTATGATTCAACGAATGATATTTATGATTGATAAAAATCGCCGATTGCGAGCAATTAAGGTTGATCTAAATAAGTAAATGTAGCTCCGAAACAAAAGCCGTTTCCCCTAGAGATTCTGTAACTAAAAAAAAAACACCTTTCCTTAGAGTGGTTATTATTGCGCTACGATACAGCAGTCAGAGAGAAATTGCTGGGTTTAATTCAACTATATTAAATTCCGTTTATTGTGAGCCGTGTTTTCCAGCTAACAGATAAGATGAACATTTCGGTCATCGTGCAAAGGAAAAATTAATGACACGCGAAGGGTTTAAGTGACGTGAATGCTGTCAAATTCACTTAAATGTAACTTTGCAAAAGTCAGAGAATAGTGCTCAATCAGTACCGCAACAAGATTTATCTGAGGCGAGTGCGACATTTTGAAACGCATTCTAGATGTTACAATGGCATTATTTCTATGCAATCCAGCCTTTAGAGGACGTCGCGAAAGCCTTAAAATTACAGAAGGGAATTTTCTTAATAGCATAAATTTGATTAACGACGTGCATGTCTTAAAAGTCGTATCGAAGGAAAGAATTAAATATTTAAGCGCTCCTATACAGAATGAATTTATTATGTTTGGCTTCGAAACACGGCGGTTAATAAGTATGGTAGATGATATTGGCGGAAGAGCGGTATTTCTTGCACTGATTGTAGAGAACAAATGCCAGTTGTAATATGATATTTTCCGATAAAATCCGATGAAAAATTCTAATAAATGAATCAATTTTCATTCAAACAGCTACAAGAACAGAAGATGCCGTATGTGTAACTTTTTACTGGAAAATAATATTTATACTATGTCGTAGAACTCTGAAGATTTCATCAGAGAACTTTCGAAAAGTTATTTCCTGCTAGGTGGCGGTGGCCATCTGGATTTGACACGGTGATTACGATTTTTTTTTCTTTTTATCAGTTGCGCTATTTATCGAATATTACGGTAACATCGACGACAATTTTTAAAAAGACGATGGGTGGAATTTGAGTTTAAAGCCCCGAAACAAAAACTTTAAAAAAATAAATGAGGTTATGTTAAAATGTCAACGTTTCAATTATCATCTTGGTACTTGTGTTTCAAAGCAAAATTTTAATACAAATGTGGTATTTCGAATATTGCAAAAAATCCTATCTTACACGGTTTGATGAAATGTGTAATTTTTTAGAAAAATAATTTACCGGATAAATTTGACATATTAGTATAGATGAAGCTAAAAATATTGCCTCAAAATTACGGAAAATTCGTTACCGACAAAACGCAGAAGTAAAGTGAAAACTGATTGAGGACGGTGAATTTCTCGATGCAGTGGGCAACTTTAAAGGTTTTGCCTTTAGATTTATACGGATATGTTACAGATCTGAAAGGATGAAAAAAATAAAAGTGAACTTGGTTTTTTTTTAAGTCAGCAGATTTAGTTTAACTACATAGAGACAAGGGAAGTACAGATTTTTGTGTAAAAAAAAAAAATTACGAAGAAAATGTAAAAACTCGATAGGTAGCGAAATTTTTCGCTCTCAAAATTTTATTACAGAAGCAAATTGAAAGAAGAAAAATGTTAGCCATTAGAGATGTTGCGAAATTTTTTTTTTCATTGAAAATAAAATTCTGGCTAGTAGCATTGCTGATGTAGGCGTTTATGCTATTTAACGCGTCCCGTAACATCTTCATCAATCACCGGCAGGACATTCTCATAGTTTTAAAATTAATAAAAAACTTACTTCAAAAGTACTATGGTGAAATGTAGATTGAATGAGCCGGAACAATACTTTGTTAAGTATCGAAAACGATCAAGCCGCCGAAAAGTGGATTTAAACAAAAGGGAACTTCAGGTACGCCACTGACTGCAAAAATAAATAATACTGCTGGAGTTTCAGCAGGTAGAGTCGGCTGTCCGAACCCGTTGACAATACCGGTAAAAGACGGAGCTGTATTTTAGCTCCAGTGTGCTCTTCAGTGTCTTCGGGCGATCCTAGACCAAACACATTTCGAAAATCGGATCATTATTATGGCGATATAAAACGAACGGAGGAGTCTGGTAAAAAGCTAAAATCTAAATCCAAAGTTTGTAAAATTTACGCGACATTGTAACATATAATACGGTAGTAGGAGACATGCGGCATAAAGTGCAATACGTGATTCGGACAAAGACTCGGCGAACAGAAGCGACACAAAGGTAAAATTTATTACAATCAAATTGGCTCGCAGAGAAATGTAGAAGTCAGTAAAGTAGTATAGAGTACCTCGGTTTGCATTATAAGATGAAATTCAGCACGGGATGAGATGTGGCGTCTTTTCCTTTGAGCACTTCCGTGGGAAGGCACTTTACAACTTTTAACTGCCTCGAAACAAAGTCAAAAGTTTTCCCCTCGCGGTAGATGTATAAACGCGATGTTGAAATTGAAAGCATCCCCCGACAACATTCGCTTAATGTTAAAAATTAAATGGAATGATTTTATAAGAAACGAGGAGGTCCTAAGTTGCTTCGAGTCGGAACTTCTATTAGAACTCCGTTAAAAAGTGTCCATACACTTGGATTATTTGAGATTCGATCCGGAACTAATGAATTGCTGCATCGGCAATCCGATCCGGACGATCATGAACGAACTTTCTGAATTTGGAGGACCGCGTGTCAGATAATTGGCAAATTATTCGTAATTCCTGTACAGAAATATGAAACATCCCTTTGTAATGCTGTCGCTATCAATATGATGTGTAAATGCGAAGAGCCGAACGAGATGAATCTGCAGCTATTAAATGTTGCTGCGCGACAGGAATAACTACTGCTGGACAAACGGAATTACCGGTGAGATCTGTAGCAGGAACAGTACCCTTCACCCTTAAAAAAAAGAAAATGAACTAGCAGAATGAACGGCAATCGTTATGCAGCACTTTCGCATTGTCTGACATGAGGAATGTAGCTCCTGAACTGGCTGATGACGAAGGCGCTGCAAAATGAGCTCGGTGACCAGCTAATATGCGCTAGTGTTAGTGGGGTATGTGTAGTTCGGAAAAGAGCTGTTGATCTGCGGCGCCGTGGTGCTCTTCCTAAGTGATAACTAGACTAACTGTGCTGCAATAGGAGCACTGGAATGAAGACGCGATTGATTCGTTCAAAGTTCCGAACGTGATTGACTCGAGGAATGAAAGTCTAGGGCTATAAATATGGTCGGGTGGCTCGCCGTGCAGCGTGATTGTTTATGTTTTTAGTGTACCGGAGCAACTAATGAAAACCGGTTGACTCGCGTCGCATTCGAAGTTAATTATTTATTCTAAAAAATCGAAATAACCAAAGTCAATGTCGATAAATTCGGCATTTCGGACGACGTGAGATGGCGTTCGAGTCGTGATATTTGAGACAGCGCTGAATTACCCGAAAATGAAATTGTCGCATTAGAGAATTTTAATCAAAGCTGATAAAATAGGGAATAAAACGAAATACCAATTTGTATACAAAATCATAAAGAAAGGGTAATATGCATTTCCGGTAGTTCGGTCACATTATAGGAATGCCCGTCGTCTATCTGAACGAAAATTCATTAGATCAGGGCTGCCGAGCTCTTGGTGGACTGTAAAGAGATTCAAAGATCGCATTAGCGGAATTTTAAGACGTACAATGAGAATGTAGGATCGTTTGTCGCTGCAGATGATAAAAATTGAAAACAGATTTGCAGGCTGGCCGCAAACACATCCGAAATTGACTATAATATTTCAGATCAATAGTCTAACACGAGTGTGTTGGTCTTGTTTGTTTTTTCCGCGGAGGAATTATTAGTCACCCCTGCGAACTCTTAAAGTGCTAACCAGAGTGGCTACTGGAACACGAGTTGCTCATACGATGTGATACGATACGATATATATATATATACACATATATATATGTATTAAATTTTACAAAATTACCAACGTGTTTTTCGGGGACGCAGTTTTTTTTTTTTTTTTTTTAATTGGGCTCGTTAACGAAGGACCTTCACCCAGAAACAATTAAGGGAAAACGAAAGTTATATAGTGACACGATCAGCTATCGCTAATAAGAAGGAAACAATGGAGGGGATAATCAGTGTAAAAGGAAAAGACAGGATATAACGAGCACAAAAAGGAGCAGGAAGCCCCAACCCAAGCAAGTGGGAATATAGAGCCGAGCGCTCCACCGAAAGAGATGAACACTTAATAAACAGGTGATCAGCGTCACAAACAACCGCATCATTTGAATGGAGAGGACAACATGGGGAAGAGGTCAACGAGAGGCGAAAGCGTGAGGAAGGTAGCACGGAATGGTTTAAGCGCAAATGCACAATGGAGACAACAACAGAGCGAGGAAGTGAAGGAAACAGAAGGAACCAAAGATTTGAAGGAAGATTAGGCTGAACGGACAGATAAAAAGAGCGACAATTAGAAAAGGAGGAAGGGTACATATTCGACCAAAATCTGAGATGGAAATATTTACACAAAGGCAAGAGATTAGAGGATGGGATTTTTTTGAAGAAGAATGTAGAAGAAGCAGCAACCCGAGCCAAAGAATCAGCCATCTCATTACCTGAGATGCCAGAATTGTATCGGAATTTAAAAAATTACTACTTCCTTTCGAACAAACATAAAATAATAAAGCTCTATATAACTGAAATCGATACACGAATAATAATAATTTCGGAGAAATTTTGAATTTAAAAAAATTATTATAAAAATTACAAAACACTAACAAAAAAAAAAAGACGTTTTTTTTTTTTTTTTTTTTTTTTTTGTCGGGTACCATGTACTGCTGCTATGGCCAGGAGCACCCGTAAGTAGTCATTGGATGTTATATGGAGTTAATCATATTTATATTTCGGAGAAAGTGAAGGACTGCTTCTATTGCAACTGGATCATTGGATAAAACTTGTTTTAATGAATTGCAACTAAATTTTTGAGGTCGATATATGGAGTATTGTGGGCATTCAAAGAATAGGTGTCGGAGTGTTAAGGGTGTCTGGTCGCAGCGGGAACACAATGGTGGCTCTGTTTTTTTTATAATATAACTATGAGTCAGTGCAGTATGACCAATACGAAGACGAGACAGGACTACCTGTTCTTTTCTACTGAACGTAAAAGATCTCCAAGGAATAGGATAAGAGCGGATAGCTCTAAGGTGATTAGTCGTAGGGATTGCATTCCACAGGTCGCAAAAGGATTCATTTGTTTTGTATTTGATGATAGTGATTGCATCAGATTCAGATATAGGTATCAAGGGATAGGGTTGGATAAGGGCTGCCTCTTTAGCTGTTTTGTCTGCCAGTTCATTTGGTGAAAAACCTGTGTGACTTGGGATCCATAATAAAATTATATTAAGAGTAGGGTTACGGTATAAGAGATTTAAAATTTCTATAACAATAGGATGTAATTTAGTAGAGTTACGGTTGAAGCACATAATAGCAGAAAGAGCGTCGGAGCATATTAATAGATCTTTGTAGTTTTCAGTGATAGCAGTGGATATAGCGAGGTATATTGCGTACAGTTCAGCAGAAAATACCGAATATTGTGGTGGTAAGCTGTAGCGCAGAAGATCTCCCTCTGAAACTACCGCACTACCACATAGTTTGTTGAATTTAGATGCATCGGTGTAAATTTTTCTATATTCTCTATATTTGCTTATAGTTTGTTCGATGTGGTTATTTATTTGATTTGTAGGAACTGGATGAGTTGTGGAAGGTGTTAGGGATATGTCGAGTTGAATCGGGAAGAAGTGCCAGGGGGGATACTGTGTATAATTTTTATAAATTAAATAGGAAATTTCTGGTATAGGAAAATTATCAGGAAGTTAAGATAGTGTTTGAAGATGTACATGATATTTTTCAACGAGGTATTTTCTTCCTAGAAACGGAGGCCATTCTTCCGCTTCACAATAAAGGCTGTCGACTGAGCTCGTACGGAAAGCACCAATGGCTATTCTAATAGCTGTATTGCATATGATATCGAGCTTCTTCAGCGTAGTATTTTTAACAGTTGCACCGTATATCATGATTCCGTAATCCAACTTTGCTCTTACAAGACATCGAAATAAATGTAATAAGGATTTTTTGTCCGCTCCAAATGATGTATGGGCCAATCTTCTCAGCATGTTCATGTTCGTAGAGGTCGTAACTAATAAACTGTTTATGTGTCCTTTCCATTTTAACTCGTTATCCCAGAGTAAACCTAGATATTTCACAACTGATTTCGTTTTTATAGGTTGATTTTTAATTGTGATCCGCAGTTTCTTTGAACATTTGTTACTTCGGCAGAAATGAACGGCGACAGTTTTTGATTGAGAGAATATTAGACCATTTTCTGCTGCCCATTTTGTCATACTTATTACAGTGTCTTGCAAAATTTTTTCACCCGCTGAAATATTCTGACATGGTAAAAAAATTGCTATATCATCCGCAAATATGCTAAAGAAAACAGGTTTTTGTATCGATGATGAAATATTATTTATCATAATGTTGAATAAGGTAGGGCTAAGCACCGAACCTTGTGGTACGCCATTTTCAAGTAAATGTTGTGTTGAATATACATTCCCGATACGAACCTGAAATTTTCGGTCGTCTAGAAAGTTTTTTATGAAGTAAAGCATATTCCCAGTGATTGACCAGTCACATAGTGTATCTAGGATTTTCCGTTTCCATGTCGTATCGAACGCTTTTTGGAGGTCGAAGAAAACCGATAAAACGTGAGCTTTGTTTTGTATATAAAATTGTATTTTATTACTAATATAATATAGTGCATCGATTGTTGATCTTTTTTGGCGGAAACCGAACTGATGGGGTGTTAATAATCCTTGCTGCTCAATGATCCACAGCAGTCTTCGGTTGATCATTTTTTCCATTAATTTACATAATGTAGATGTTAGGGATATTGGTCTAAAATTTCCCAATTCATTACTTTTATGACCGTGCTTCGGTATAGGGATTACAATTGCCCGTTTCCATTCCGTTGGAAATTGATGCGATCTCCATATATGGTTATAGATGCGAAGTAATTGTTCAAGCCCAGCTGATGAAAGATTTTTTAAGAATTCGGTATAAATTCTATCTGGTCCTGCAGATGTGTTTATTTTTGTGGATTTTAGAGCTTCCTCGAGTTCTTTATAAACAAAAGGGATATTGTATAATTTTTCATTGTCAGTAGGTTCCTTCAGGGGTTTTGTTTCATGTTCTAGCCGGTATTGTATCTCTTCATTTGATAGATGACAATTACTTGATATCTGTGCTAGATAATTTGCAAAAGCTTCTGCCAAAGTGAGAGGGTTATTATATATTTTATTTTTAATTAGAATACTATAAAATCTATTTTGATGTGAGCCGTTCATCGTGCGGATTTTGTTCCATATTGTTGTAGCCGATGTTGTAGAGTTTAAGAATGTTCATTTCATCCTGGTTTATTTGCTGCAAAGGTGGTATATATATGTTGCATATAGTGAATTTTTGTTTTTCTGTTTCAATAGTGACCGTTATATTTGGAATTGTGCTAATAGTATTTATTTTAGAGTAGTATATTCCATCCTTTATAGCTGTAAGCATACCGCCGTGTGTTCTGTATTGAGAATTTGAGTTTTCTTGTAGTGAATTGAATGATTTTAGTTTTGCTGTGTGTGTTTGTTTTAGATTTGTTTCTTGTAGGCATATTATTGTAGGATTATGTTCATATAGTAATATTTTAAAATCTTCATAGTGTTGGTAATATCCGTTACAGTTCCAGTTTAAAATACGTATATTCATAATAATTTTAATTGAATTTTTGAAATTTTTTAGTTTTTGTTTACCTGATTTAGTTTATTCAGTAATGGGAAGTTGATCTGATAATTTTTTTATTATTTTTGTAAACTGAATTTTTACTGCTCTATTCTTCAGAAGAGGTTTATTTTCTAAGAGCATATTACGTAATGCGTGTATATCATGTGTAAAGTCTTTTGCTATGTTTATGATATCTTTTTTGCCTTTGCACATGCCGACAAATATTGTTAAATTAGATAAAGAAAGGGGATATTTGTTTTCATTTTTCTTAATGTTTTCTTCAAGATGGTTGAGCATTTGTTTTAGTTCGCTTTCAGTTATATCCATTTTTGTAGATTGGTCGTTATCTGAGAAATCTGTATCTTGATCTGTATTTATTTGGTTTGGGTTTTGTTCGTGTTTTTTGTCAGATGATGACTCGTTTTTTGCTTTTTTTGTATTTGTTTTATTTTTAGGTTGCTCGTTTGTAATTGATTGATCAGAGGTGTGAGTGGTACTTGTTGACAAAGGCCTCTTGTGAAGGTTGTTGGGATTTGTACTTGATTGTAGTATATCGGAGTTTTCTGTGAGCACTTTTCCATCCGATATGATCGCATCGGAAAGTTTGTCAGTGTCTGTAGTCGGTTGTTGTTGGTTTGTTTCTTCTTCTTCCTCAGCAACGTTCATACAGCTCCTACTAGTGTGCCCTTTTTCACCACACAAGAAGCATGTAACTGTATCTGGTGAGAAAAATATTCGATACGTCACATCTTGGTAGCGTAGGAGAAGAGTTTCTGGGATTTTGTTTGCTTCTTCCGGGTTAATGAAAAATTGACGTTTTGCGTTTAGCAAATGCTCGTATCCCTTTGTTTCACCCATACCATATCTTATAAAGGAAATCTGTGAATCAACATTTATATTATAGTTCGTTTTTAAGGTCTGTTCAACTATTGAATGAGGTATAGAAGGGCATATATTTGATATAATTATACGTTTTTTCGGATTAATTAATCTTCTTATTTGTGTGATGTTATTATTAATTTTGATAGTGCTGTGATTTTCAATTATATAGTCAACTAATTTTTTGTTCGATAAAAATATTGCAAATCTATCACGAGACATACGCGATACATATTTTAAATTTACTGGTTGAACAATTTCTCCTATTTTCATGATAAAATCTTTTTGGCTTTCGCCTTTTGGAATATTGAAAACGATAGCTTGTTCTTTTGAGGGAAAATTCATTTGAGCAGCCGCTTTAGCATAATTAATCGTATTTATTGAAGTATTACGGTGCTGATTTTGTTCTGAAATCGGTTGATTAGAATAAGAGATAAAAGCATTACCTGCGATTTGTTGATTGTTACCTTCATTTATTGGTATTGGCATCGTTGCTGATAACGGATTTACGAATGGTTGCTTTGTTGTGTTGTTTTCTGCAGTAGTTGTTACAGTTGTTGGAGGAGCATGAGGTAATCGGCGAGCGGACAAGTCCATCCTGTGCTAATCAAACGGCTCGTCAGCCGTTCGATTATTTATACACGGCGATGTTAATTATCACTCAAAACAGAAAACCGAAAATTATAATCGAGTTTTATTCTTTTTATATCACGTTTACGATTTAGAATTTTACGGCATACACGGAAAACACATGAATGCACGACCGAGCGTTATCACTTTTGTTAAATACATCTCAAAAAAAAGACGTAAAATACGAAAAAATCAAAAATCCGTGATAAAACTTTGAAATGAATTATATTGATAAACGCGGCAGCGTGTCAAGCCAAGTTCAAGCAAGCAGCCGTATGTATATTTACACGAACAATTTGAAGCTACTTTTAACCGCTTAATAACTTAATATTTAATTAAACATAAACACGTGAAATTCGGTTTATTTATTAAAACCCCCCTTAGATTAACTAAAACCACAAAAATTTCATAAATACAACTCAATCGGTTATTGAAATATTAACGTCTAAAAATCATCATTTTTATCACTGACTGACATACTATAGATCAAAAACCTAACCCACTTTCAGGGGTGATCTAGAAAGTTGAAATTTGGCGTCCAGCTGGCTAATTATGTATGTATATAGAGAAAGGAAATAATCAGCAAACAGTGAATTTTTACGATTTTACATATTTTCCAAGCAATCGATTTTTTAAGCCTATTTTCATTGGAGTCACTTTTAACCCCTTAATAACTCAAAGTCTATTTAACATAAACACATGAAATTTGGTTTATTTATTAAAACCCCTCTTAGATTAACTAAAACCACAAAAATTTCATAAATACAACTCAAACGGTTATTGAAATATTAACTTCTAAAAATCTTCATTTTTATCACTGACTGACATCAAAAACCTAACCCACTTCCAGGTGACCTAAAAAGTTGAAATTCGGCGTCCATCTGGATAATTGTTTGTATATGCAAAGGAAAAAATTTCAGAAAACAGTGAAATTTTCATATTTTTCACGTAATTTCGTTCGTTTATTACTTAATTTAGTTTATATCACAGTTAGATTGCTATAGTTATAGTTATAAAATTTAAGAAACGCCGGATATATTGATAAGTTTCGATGCGTTAGAAAAATAACTGGCTCGCTGATCTTTTAACCCTTCAACATGTTATTGTTGTTTAACTTCGTTTCTTCAGTATGTCGCTTCGAAAAACGAATCGAGATACTTGTGACCTACGGGACAATAAATTTATTAAAATCGCTGTGAAGCATGCTTGACAAAGCTTATTATAAAATAGATGACTATCTTAATGATAAAGGCATATTATGGAGCAATGCGATTCCAGCACAGCACAGGAAATGAACATTGTATACTGATTTTGACATACTTGTTAAAGGAAGAGATGAAAATAATATGACACATTTGTAGGGCCCTGTGTGCTGCAGTAAGGGTTTCTTGTCACTTCTTCCCCTCAGCCATATAGGTCCAAAATGGTGGTAGTTTTAGAGTTAGGGGACAGACGGACTCGATAACTTGACTTTCGAAAAGTGCTCAATTTGTAGGCCTATTTTAAAGAATTATATTTCAGGATTATCTACAAAACTTGGAACCCATTTAGATCTCAATTCTTTTTTCGGCGAAATCGATAATCACGCATATTCTTAATATTGAACTTGGCTCCTATTTTTAAAATTAATGTTTTTTATGGGGTAACGATATAAGTGTGTGTAATGTTGACAGTCACAATGGATTATTATTTACACCCTGTTATCAGAATTAATAATAGTGCTTTAAAATTAATTTTTGTAATTGCCGTAATTTTTCTTTTTCTTTTCTAAAGTCCTATTAATCAGGGAAACTTTCAAAAAAAAAAAAAAAAAAAAAAAAAGTAGTCATTTTAGTCCAATTAGAGATAATACGAAAGAAATAAATATAGCGGGAATAATTTTTGTGTGGAAGGAAATTGCAGGATATATATATATATATATATATGTGAGGCACAGTAAGAAGCAGGAAACCTAAAATGGGAGTATAGAGAACGGTCAAAACAAAAACATAAACATTGAAAGAACACACATACATCAACGTCTTAGACGCTTGTATCATTCGAATGAAGAATACGAGAAAGAAGTTAATAAAAAACGAAAACGAAGTACAACTTGGCAGACGAATAATGGAGACAAACAACGGAACAGCAAAAAGTGACGGAAACTGGATAGACAGGTGAAATGAATAATTATCAGGACCAGAGCTACACGCTGAAGAGGAAAAAACGAAGAAGTGGAACTGACTTTTACACCGTAATGGACGGTTGTTATTGGATTTCTTTTAAGCAAAGAAGCCGGAAGCAACAGCACGCCGACAGATGATCCGTAGCAGAGATGCTTCAACGACTAGCAGCCTATAGCAAATTTGCCAACAGAAAGAAGAGAACAGAGAATATAAGCGATTCCGATAGTGGAAGAATAACGAAATAGCAAAAAACAAAAAATACAATCGGGGATGGCAGAAGAATAAATTGAAGAGAAATTCCTCATTTTGTGTTTTTTAAATTTTAAATAATATTTCGATATTATTATTCGTACATATTATCGTTTTCAATATCCCCACCGTGTGATTGTGCTCCCCGGAAACATTTCGGTGATTTTTTCAAAGTTTTATATAATATATTTTTCTGATAAGTAGATTAATATAATCCGAAATGAATAATGCTCGTGAAATATTAAATCGTTTCACTTTAATTTTTCTTCCGTATTATAAATTACCACCGCGCACTGTGTTTTGCATGTAAAATATTGAGCAGCTGATTTTTTTTTTACATTTTGACCGAGAAGCCTAGGCCCCCCAACCAACGCATTAGTTTCAAAATTTACACGAGAAACGGAAATTTTTACATTCGGTAACTGTGCGCCCAAGCGTGATCTGCTTTTTTCTGTTATTAATTGAATTACCTGTTAAATTCATAACATCGTAGAGTAGCGCCTTAATCAGCGCAATTAAAATGTTACAATTAAAATTTAAACGAAAAAAAGAACCATTTGCACTAAAAAAAAAAAAAAAAACGATCATAAAATGGCGAGAAATTAGCAAAAGATGGTGTAGATATAAACTCAACCTCTTCTCTCGTTGTATTCATTGCTTTTCATTTTGTAAGCGAACTTTGTGATATTTCATTAGCGGAAAATTTATTAAATTCCTTAAAAAGTTTATTTGTAGGTCATCTATACTACGATTAAATATTATATTATTGCTATTGCATCCTTGTAAAATGAGTCCTATACTATCTTGTAAATTACACATTTAATACTGTCTAAATCTGAGGTTTTAAATGTTTTCAGATAATCCTTAACTATTCTACGGCAATTACGTAAGTGTTAATCTGTCAATTAAGTTCGGAAAAAACCGAAATGTTACCACCCGATTATAATTTCCCCATATTTCCTGGAACTGTTTAATCTTTAATTTAATTTATTTCCACTAATAAAATATGGTTTTCCGTAAACGACGTTAATAACATGATGCGTTATTGTTAACTTTCTTTTTAATTAAAGGTAAACTTATTTGTTTTCTCATCTTCATTTCTAATAGCACACGGTGTCATGGCTAATGATGAATAATAACGAATTCTTCTATATGATTTAATTTTATTGTCAATGTTCTTTGATAACTTTTTAACATATCTTTCAACGGCGTATATTTTACGCGGTTAACATGGTTTAAGTAAATTTCGAATTTGGACGAATCCCGAAAAACGTACTACACATTCCTAGGCGAAGAATTTTTAAAATCAGTCAGTAGCTTTCAAATCATCTCAAATGACCATCAACGAGTAAAACCTATATTATTTTATGCGCACATTCCTAGCAGTCGTTTTGATTAAATTTGTTTTTCCTTTTTTTTTTTCAGTTAAACTAGCAATTTAGATGAAAGGTATTTTCCTTCATTATTATCACGAGTGAAAATGACCGTACTGGAATCAAATTATATATATATATATATATATATATATATATATATATATATATATATATATATATATATATATATATATGCATACAGTCGTCAGACCAGTAGGTATGATTCGTGATGAACATCCATTAAACGCAAAGTGGGCTACAAAAGATTTTCCCTTCGCCGTGGGAAAAACTAAAATAGCTGAAAATGTGTAACAAAATTTTCTTAAGCCACGCAAAGGGCACATGCTGAATGTTTATTATTTTAAAATTAGATTGCAGCCGATGCTTTGGTTCTTCAAGATGGACACCGGTATCCTCCGTTAATTACCTGCCCCTTCAGGTAATCCACAAAAAAAGAAAAATCGAAATTTTCTAATTACGCTCCGCCAAAAAAAAAAACGAATTAAGCTCGCGATACGATTACTACTTTGCCGATGATAACTTTTTTGCACTTTTTCTTACTTTTTTGTAGTAACAGTTGAATCCTACAAGACCGTCTCTACGGCTAGCTCGCTGTTATTAACGTTTATTTATAAGGTAATATGTAAACATTTTTTAATGGAATCTCTCTATATTTTTCCGTGACGCTTGAAAGACATTTATTTTTCAAATCAAATTTATATATTTTACAAAAGAATGACCCATAAATGCGCAATCATGCGCGAACTGTGGCTATAACAAATGCGTGTACGAAGAAAGTGTAACAAAACGAAACGTAGACAGTATGTATCGTAAGACTAGAAATTAAAATTTATCAGCTATAATAATTAAATGCTCAATCAAAATAAACGGTGAATAAATTGAACAAGTCCTACGTATCTAGTATTTGGGAAGAAGTATACTCGAAGAAAATTGTACTTCTAAACTTGAGATACGTAGCAGCGGATTGAGTATGCGAGAAGAGCACTAATAAGAATGAAGAATCTATTCACACGTCAAGAATTGAAATTGGAACTGAGAATCAGACTCCTGAGGTGCTACATTTTCGTCATCCTACTATATGGTTGCGAATGCTGGACACTAGACTCAACATTAGGAAAAAAGATCGGCGCTTTTGAAATTTACTGCTTCCAACGTGTATCCCGAAAATACCATGAATTCGAAAAGAGTGAAGAATATTGAAGTATTTAACGGACTGGGAAAGAATCTTGAACTCCTACAAACCATGAAAAAACGGAAGCTGCAATATTTGAGACGCATCATGAGAGGATCGAGGTGTATCATTCTAAAAATACTACTTGAAGGTAAAATTGTGCTCGGGAAGAGATCGAGAAGAAGACGTCAAATTTCACGGATGGACAATCTTAGCAACTGGTTCAACTGTTCCTCAACAGAACTTTTCCGATCAGCAGCCGTTGATAGAAAGAAATTCCAATTGTCGATCGCCGACCTTCAAAATGGAGACGGCCGATAAAAAAGAAGAAGAATATAAGATAGACAAAATAGAAATAAGATAAATGAAATAAAGCGAATTATTCATTCAGATAAATTACAATTAAAACTAAATCAATAGCAAATATAAAACAAAACATCTATGCATGTAAACCATATTGTATATCTGCCTTCTTACTATCTGCCACTCATTCACTCATTCATTCACCTACTCACAAGCGGACACACAACCCACACGCGTCTATATATACATAGGTGTACTTCTAAAATTTGTGCAAATATCTAAACATATTCTAATAGCACACTGAGTTTCCTTACGTACAACCCACTCAACGCAAACATATAAGCAGGTACCAACATATATTCACACATATATACACATATATCTAGACTACAATACATACACATTGACACATATTCACGAATAACGACGCAATCAATTGAAATCGACTTTCCCACAAAAATTACAGAAGATTAGCATTTCTAGTGGCATCTGCCTATGCGAAATTTGAAGGAAATGTTTGTTTATACATTCATTCACACGCTCCTATGCACATGCTCATCGACACACACACACACACACACACCACACACACACACACACACACACACACACACACACACACACACACACACACACACATACACACATATATATATATATATAGAGAGAGAGAGAGAGAGAGAGAGAGATAGATAAAATATGTAAAATGAGTCCTCCTATATTATCCTGTAAATTACATTTAATATTATCTAAATCTGAAATTTTAAATCTTTCCAGATATACCACCCCATTATGATTTCCCCATATTTCCTGGAACTGATTAATCTTTAATTTAATTCGAAAGCTTGAAAGTTCTGAAAAAAAAAAAGGAATTTTTTTCCAAGGCATGCGATATATTGTTGGAAAGATCACTATTTGTCGAGGACGAAACCGCGTTTCATTTCCTTAATGAAACACTCAAAAGTTAACGAAAAGTTCAAAAAAATCATGAAAAATGACGTGTCTCTTGTAATATCCGATTTCTTTGTTTTGACTTTAGTATTAGGTAAATGTAAATTATAGTTACGTTTAAACATACGGAATCTTCAGCGCATGAAACATCATGCTTGACTGAACTTGTTGTTTTTGCACATTTCTTCGACATCAGTTCGAACATTTTTAGCGCACCTGCTTATTCTGAACAACCTCAGACTCGCTATCATCGTTCGCTCATTCACAGGCACGACTAGGTTAACAAAAATTACCGAGTAATATCTCGTTTCTCTTCACACTACGATTCGTAAACTGCTCGCGCAATGGTTTCTTTTAGGCTCCTCGTTTTAGTTTCGCTTTTTACGACTGCGGCGACCATGCGTGTGCTAATTTAGCTACCCGCACGATCCGTTCAGAATATAATGTTTCGTTTTTTCGTGAACTACATAAAAATTTATTAACTCGAACGACTTCATCTTTTTAAAGAAAAGGGCCGTTTACCGAACGTTGCTAGCCTAATTTTAGTTTCGGGAAAATTTCCCTTTAAACCTATTTTCCCGGCCGTTATAGTACTGATTCTCGAAAATAGAATCGCTTTTTTCTTCATTATACCCGCTATTATAATTCGCTGTCCTCAACAACTTCTAGCCGTTGCCAACTGCTCCTTTTCACCGTTTCTGTTGTTTGCTAAACTTATGCACTACGTTTACCGCGACCTTTTCCGATCAATGTCTTGGTTCTTCTTTTTTTTTCTTTTCCATTTCATTCACAGCTGCGAAATATTTTCCAAACTTCTGTTGATTAGTCGAGATGGGGTGATTCTCACGAGGTCGTAATAAGAAACGTAATCCTACATGATCAAAATTATGCGGATTTTCCATCCACTTTGAAAAATTTATAAAGGCTGATAATGTTCATGAAATGTTTAAAAAAAAGAAAACAAACACTTCAAAATTGACTCTAAAAACTGAATATTTAAAAAAAATAAATAAAAATTTCCTATAATCCGAGATTTACTATAAAAATTTAATAAAGCTGCTCTGAAATAAATAAAAAAAAAATTATACCTGATAAAAAGATAATGTATTTTGCGGCAATGTACGGCAATGATATACCTTAAGGTGATATGATGATTCCTAGAGTTCTGTTACACCAAATTAAGATTTATTAATTTTATTTTTATTATCTAAAGGCAATTGTCGCTGAAGGCCATTGTGTCCTGTTGGTAGCCATTTTCCGAAGTTCTTGATATTTACTTATATTCAAGCGGTCATATACACGCGCTTTTCATTATAGATGTTCTTGATCTTCTTCTCGGCATTTTACCTGTAACTTTGCCCTCCATTATTTTTTTTTATAAAGTTATTAGTCCTTATCACATGTCCCAAGAGTTTTATTTTCCGGCTTTCGATATGGTTTATTAAGCTTCTTCTTCTAAATCGCTTTTCTTTGGATGCATCTCATAATTATCTATTGGATCCTGAAGGTTCCCCCAGTGTATGTTTGCGATGTGAATCACGTGCTCTTCGAGTGCTCCGGTTTATCTCGCGAGCGTGAGTTACTTTATTATCATCTTTTAAAGCTTGGTCTTCCTGCTCCTTTCAACGCCTCTTATGTTCTTTCTTTACCTATTCTCTCTGTTATAAAAATATAATTTCTATTCTATTCCATGCATCTATTCCTTTTTGCTGTGCTAATGTTCTTTGGTAGCAAACCCAAGGGGGTAAAAAAAAAAAAAAGCTTCTTTCTTCTTGTATTCCTTCTAGGATTTCATTGTTTGTTTTCATTTCTGTCCACGACGTTTTCGTCTAATTTACAATATCTAAAAAGAAATTTAACGAGTATAATAATGTAGTAACCGGTCAACTATAAACCGAGTACTGAAAACGTAATGATTATTTAATACGGTTTTTAAAATTATTATTTAAAATTTTTCATTTCCGTCCGAACCTTAAGAATTATTATAATATTAAGATATATATTCCCCACTGTAAAATTTTCTTATCTAGTATTTTTTACTTTTTAGTACATTGTTATTCAGTTTTTATAGTAAATCTTCAAGTGTCGGTAGTTTTTTTTTTTTTTTACAGGACATTTCATTTCACATTTTTGGTATAATACTTGAATTTTTTTTTTTTTTTGCTAAAAATCAATTTAAAAAAAAAAAAAAAAAGGCAAGACTAAATTCTGAACTGATTGTAAATGTTTGATGTATCGCGATACAAATGCAGTCCCCCCACCCACCGTGTGTGTCCGCCTACTATATAATATCAACTATACATGTTTGCAATTGCCTTTCTCACGTGCCTATTAGCGGTTAATTTAATTATTTATCTATTTTGATGACGGTTTAAAATTCGTTTTCATTTAAGAATCTACATTTGTCCGTGTTAATTAATAATTTTAATTTTGTAAAATTACTCTCTATATGCATAAAAAAAAGTAAAAAAAGAAGGCCCCTCACGGGACGCCCGGCACATCTGAAATGTCGTAATAGATGGTTAATCTATATTCCCACTTGCTTGGGCTGGGGCTTCCTGCTCCTTTTTGTGCTCGTTATATCCTGTCTTTTCCTTCTACACTTATTATCCCCTCCATTGTTTCCTTCTTATTAGCGATAGCTGATCGCCTCACTGTATAACTTTCGTTTTCCCTTAATTGTTTCTGGGTGAAGGTCCTCGGTTGACGAGCCCAATTAAAAAAAAAAAAAAAAAAAAAAAAAATAATCTATAATTTAAAAAAAAACAACAAAAAACTAATAAATAAAAATGAAGTAGAATTAATAAAAACAGACGAGTTTCGTTAATAAAATATATATGCGCGAGATATGTCTCAAATTAGATTTTGGTCATTGTGAGTTTCAATTATAATATCACCTACGTATGTATCTCTTGCGTTGTTTGTGTACTGCGAAAATGAATTTCGTTAGTTTAAAATTTTTACGCAAATGGACGCTAAATTAAATTAAAATAAAGTACAGTGAGAAAGATGCGATGCGGACGAAAAGGAGAGATGCGGTGCGTGCAGAAAGAAAGAGATCGCATGAGGGTTGCTTATGTCAATGTGCATGAAAGAGATGCGACGTTTTGCGAAAGAAAGATAGCCAGGTGGCTGGACTCTGCGTGCCTCTCGGTTAGCTGTGAGCTGTGTGCGTACAATAAAGGAAGAGAGAGAGAGAGCGAGAGAACTTTTCTATATACTAAAAAGTGTGTATGATCGGTTGGATACAAGCGAATTCCAGGTAGTGACAATAGGACCAAACGGCTACCAAGGCACTGCTTTCGGCGATGAATGAATGAAATAAAACGGGTTGTTTTCAAAACGGAGTTAACATTCCTATACTTTTCATCCGTAGTACACTCGGAGGAGGATCGTTGTTCGTAGGAAAAAATAAGCATTTTCTAAGCTGTTTCGTATTTTAAGTGATTTTCCTGAAAACACATATATCCTACAAAAGATGAAAATCATTTGCGTTTCCCTAACCGCCTAACCGTGTTTAATGACGTAATATCTCCCAAAGAAATGATTTATCGACAATTCCTCTTACTAGACATTCCCTCAACGTAGTCGCATCGTTTCCTTTCAGTTCCGCGTGTTTCATATAGTTCTTATTTATTTTTCGCATTTTGGGCTTAATTGTTTCTTTTCCCGCCAACTTCTCTAGTCCGTAACTATTGTCAGTGCGGGAGGAAACTCAAAACTGTTTCCCTTATTGCCGAAATTTTCGGAGCCTTTTCTGATACAGAGATGCTAATAGGAAGAAAATCTGGAGCGCCCCTTAGCCGCTTACCTTTAAATATAGGCAAAGTCTTCGCGGCGCGCGATTTTCTGAATAATAATAGTAAACCGAGACGAGTCGATTTTTTAAAGAGCGCTCTTGCTTGTCTCCTTTAAAATATTCCTTCGCATTAATGTCGGAGCTTCTTTTCGTTTTTTAACATGGCGTCATTTTTTCTCGCAAATTTTCTTAAGAATGAAATTTGTTCTGGCGAAAGGTAATTTCGAGTAGTACAATATTATTAGCATTTTAATTATACCGGGGGAACAACGCCATCAGCAAGTTTTCCAGACGCGCTATTTTTAATCTGAATAGAATTTATTGCGAAGAATACGGGACACAACACGACGGTAATTTCGTTACCGGATGTAGAACGGTGCTGGCGAATTTTTTCCCCAGAACAAAAAAATCTTTTCTTTGTTTTTTAGGGTTTTTTCTTTGTTTTAGGGTTTTTTTTTTTTTTGCTTTTTAGGTTTTTTTTGTTTTTACGCTATAGTCGTCTGGAAATTAACGGATGTGAAATAAGCGAAGCTGGGACGACGCGAAATGAGATTTTAAAACGAAAATTGGGGTTAGCGGTTGGTCGGGGATTGTAAAGCGCGAGCTGTTAACAGATTCGCAGCGTTGGAGCAGCAGAAAATGATGACGACAAGATTCGGATCGTTTCGCATTTTATTACCGAAAAGGTAGGATTTATATTTTATTTCCCTTCCAAATTGGATGGCAGGGTTTTTTGGGCGTTCGCTTTTTTTTTTTTTTGGATTTTTTTTTTTTTTTTTTTTTTTTTTGGATTTTTATTATGACGTTGTTAGCGATGGGTGTTATAATAATTTTCAATTTTTTGTGCTACGCGCGCGCTAATAACGTTGAACGTTACGTCGAGAATAGTCGAAGAATTAAATTCTGCCATCCCTTTAATCGACTGCTCCGTCCGAATCAAGGTTAGCCTCTTTCGGGCGTCGATTCCGTTTCAGTTTTATTACAAAATCCCAATCCGTTTAAAATTCGACTTTTTAATATTCCGCCCCGAGCGAATTTCGGAAACTTTAACCCGTAGCAGTTGTGCGGCTTTCCAAAATGTACAGACACGTTATTTTACGCGTAGACAACGAAATCGCAAAATTATTCAAGCGGAATTCGGAAAAAATTAATTTCGATAAATCGCGAACCCTGCGACAATCTTGACCGTTCGAATTTCTGCGCGAGAACCGTTAAGAGTCGTCTGTCTGACAGACACTGCCTAACTGATAGTTTCGATAAAAGTTCATTTTTCGATTCTGCATCGGGGCGTGTAGTTTACAAATTAATGAAGTATATCATATTCCTTATTACAAGTAATCGGCAAATAGCTCCCTATCTGGTTGACAAGAGGTGTGCTGCAAAAATCAACGATACTATTAGCAAAGTCAAGCTACAAAAGAAAGTCTATTATCCTGTAAGTAAAACTCGAATGAGGCTGCGAGAAGAGCACTCTTTTAGATAATGAAAGGGATCTTGCTATATGTACGAGCATTCCAAGTTAGTTTCGTAATACAAGTCCCGGCTATTTTATTTTATTCGCCATTTTTTCTACGACGGTGTTGTTTTGTTCCGCACCATGTATAGGTTGATGTTTTGCCGGAAAGATGTTACTTCCGGTTAATCTTTCTTTGTACTCTATTCGGGGTAAACGACGCGAGATATTGTTTACGTCGGTCTGAGCTATTCCCTGTAAAGTACTGATGCACTAACAACTATAACAACTGAAGCCACATCGTCTATACATATTTATATTATACTTTAAGTTGCATTGATTAGAAAAGTGTTAACGTTCTGCTTGGACGCCAAAAATTTACCGCCCTACGTTAGTATGCGCGATTCGAGTTTCACAGCATTTTTTTTTTTCATTTCGTAAATGCTTTCGGACACTCGTTTCATGCAACGTTCGCGCCGTTTTACGTGTTATCTGTTTACATTAAAAAAAGAGCTGTAAATGATATTACCGAAGGAAATTGTTGTGTTTATACCGCAAACTGAAGGCCGGAATCAGGGCAGCAGCCTTGGGCTTATTCTATTTAATAGTTTTATTATTATTATTATTATTATTATTATTATTATTATTATTAAAAATAAGTTGTAGGTCCCACAAGGCATACTGCTCGTCTGCGGGTGCCCAACACGCTTATCATCGTTTATTCAGAAAAATGTGTTACAATAATTCTTTACAATTACACTATTAATTTTTTCATACGTATAAATAGTGAGAAAATATAAACTAAAAATAAAATAATAATAATAATAATAAAACAAGACCAGAAAAATAAAAACAAAGAAGAACTAATTATTTATATAATTTCATACTACATGTTCGATAAATACGAATGTGGTCGATTCTCATAGCCAGTTCCCCATTTATCTAACTTAATGTCATCGATGTTATCAATCGATCATTGCTTAATTAATACTTTCCAAGTTCCTGTTTCTTTTTGCATTATATCTTCTGGGATTCGTTCTAGCAGCTTAATTATAATTATATCATATCCGTATTATCGATCTTACTATTTACGCCTTTCAGTCGAATAATATATACCTCCCCATTATTATTCCTCGTTGACCTGCTTCTTGTTATTGTAGCTATTGATATATACTTGTGGTGTATTACATTCAGGCAACCGGTGATAAAAGTAGCACATCCTTGGAGATATTTCATTTCTCTCTCTCCACCAGCTAATGATCTTTATTAGGGAATATTACCTTTAAGCATTTCCTTTGCTGACTATTAATCTTTTTGATTATCGTCCTTTTTGTTTCAATCCAAATTGATATCCCATACATGATTCTCTAGACAATACTATAGCGTTATAATATACACGTAAACTACCATATGGTATTGAATGAGGCAATTTATAAAGTGCCGGTAGCATATGCACCTAATTTTACCGGAAACATTTATAACATGCTTGTCCCAAGATTCTGTCAATGATTAATCCTAAATATTTAACCTTTTCTGTCGTTTCCAGTTGTGTACAGCTGCAGTTCGAAGTAGAAGTCAAGTAATTATGTAAACAATTATTGTTATGTATTTTAATAGAAGGTTTATAATACGTTTTATATATCTACTGGACGTTCTTATATACAGAAAGCCTTCGATTTTTTTATCCCACCTACACATACTATTCACATGCTCTTGTAAGAGTTTTCCAAAATATGTAAAATAAAATCTTATACACATGCTGAAGTTGCAAGTTATGCCGATGATATTGCTTTTATGTAATAACATGCAGTAGATGGCAACTCAAAAATAAATATATAGAAGCATTATAAAAAAAAGAGACGGTTTGAAATTCAATGAATCGAAAATCATTGGTTTTCTAGTTATTTGAAAACGTAAGCGCTGCAGAGAAGTCCTTGAACATAAAATTACACAAAAATCAAAGTTAACAACAATCGAAAATTAAAAAATAAGTTAAATATCTCGGTGTTGTAATAATAGATGAAAATCGTAATTTTAGTAAACATTTGAATTATTCATGTAAAAAATTTACTAAAAGGTATAACTCAGGTGGGAACAGTTAGGGATATACTAATTTTAGAAGCAGAGTTGTATTGTATAAAGCAGCATTTCAACCCTATACGTATTTACTACTGTTCATTGGTGGTATACGCTAAAAATTTAAATACGAAACAACCAAACTATTAAGACTGCAAAACAAAAACACTCCTAGAAATGATCTCTGTATATAGGACAATATCGTAATAGTCAGCATGGTGCATCGCTGGAATTCATCCTATAAATCTTAAAATGGAAGAGGTGATCAAGATAAAAGGAATTGAAAAACTTCAGAAACTGGAAAGATTGCACAAACGTAATTAAAAGCAGGGTCTTTCAGAGAAGAACACGCAGCTTAGCGAAATGGCGAGAACTGCACGATAAAACCAACAACTTGTAGGCTTATCATATTTAAATAATATGTTATTTCTATAATAATCAGAACAACAAAACTATTCGTTAGTCAGTGATTATTCAAAGAATTTTTCGGTTTACTATATGGTCTACGATGTTTGTTAAATGTTACGCACAGACTTGAGAAGACCAGTGTAGGGAGAAACTTATTTGCACATATGTTCACCCTAAGTCGTACGTGCTCGACATAGAGCATCGTTACTACCAATTTGTGGTTTTGCAAATATTTAGGGAGCATTTATGGCAACTGTTATACGCAACGTTAGTGTAGAAACTGAAATCGTTTGCTATCATGATACAAAAATGCATCCCCGAGTGTGTCAGCCAATACACCAATTAGTGCGCATATGATGGTATTATGATGGTATACACGGTGCTTTCCCATTTTGCCTTCTCTAAGTGGCTGTTAGCGATTATTCATTATTTTTTGAGGATCTCCGTTTCGGAAGTCAAGTGTTCTCTAACAGTTGGGCTATCGCAATGACTGTATATGTGTGTATGCATGTATGTATGTGTGTGTGCAGTTCGTTGCAAAGAAACACGTCGTTGACGTGTTTTTATCTTAGAATCAATTTTTGTTGGCGTTCTTCTATTAATTGGAGCTCGCTGGAATTTTTCCGCATGAACGAGCACGTTGATAAAAACGAAAATTTAAAAATCTAAAACTTTTACATAGCTACGAGGATCGAACAGCAGCCACCTAGAACCTATACTTGCGCAATAGCTAGTTTTGGGGGCTACACTGATGCCAGAATGACGGGAGACTTGCGAGGTGAACGCGGCAACATTTGGCACACAGGGCAGCTTATTCGTATCGAAATTAAACTTGCTAAATCGAAGAGGCGCCAAGACCAAGAGAAGAAAGCTTTCGGTCCACTGATAAACTAGCGACCATTTCGAGTAGCATTTCCCTTCTGCGAAGAGATTAAATTTGTAACGAGTGTTTTTAGAAGAACTGTAGGTGGCTGGCTTCGGTGCTGGATTTCCCGGCGATGATTTTCGATTTAGGCGAACGGCTAATGCGATTTTTTCATTTGAAGTTTGGGACGCTTCGCCGAACACTGAAGTGTGTACGGAGGACGACAGGCGAAAGAAGGCAAAAGTGATTTTTAAGCAAACGAGTTAAAAGTAGTGTTGGTGCGCAACTTAGGTACGCTAGCCGAACGGGCGTGGGCCAGACCGAACTCAGTCGAAAGTAAGCGTGCGCATTGACGTAACACGTGAGATCTCATTTAAGGAAGTGGCAAGGGGCGAACGGAAAGAAGTTAGAAAAAAAAAAGGGAGCGCGCTGTTGGAAAATCATTTCGACTTTTGCAAAAGCCTACGATTTCTTACTGCAGCGTCGGTTAAATAAGACTTACCTGACTGGAGCATTTTCAGCTCCTTAATAGAGCGAACGTGGTAGTGTACACGGTTGCCAATGGCCCAGTAAAACGGCAAACCACATTCCACCTATGTATAGACACGCGGACGGTGTTCGAGTGGCCGGACGTAAACATTCTTATCGATATCTCATTCGCGTTGCTCAAGTGAATTTTGGCGCCAATTTTCGCAAAATCCGAAACCGAGCCGACAGACAAATACGAGTAGTGTTTGCTCTCAAAATTTTAAAATTCAATTTGAACCTCCTCATCCCTTCGCGCGCCACTTTAACAAAGGACCGCAGAAGCGCTTATGAAATTTCCCCCGGAATTCATTTAAAATAAAACCAGCCGCTAATAGCGACAATTTATTAAGTAGGCGTCGGTATTTTTGAAGCGGCACCGGTAATTGGTAATTCCATTTGCATATTGTAGCTATTCGCGATAACAGCGGTTATTAACTCTATGTCTATACTATAAAATGTTATTCCCATCGCTATTGTCATTACTATAATATTATGATTATTAATTATTAATTTTTATTGTCGTAATTAATTATTACTGTAATTATTATTTATTAGTTTTTACAACTAATTTCTATTGTTACATTATACTGATATTATTATTATTATTATTATTATTATTATTATTATTATTATTATTATTATTATTAGTAGTAGTAGTAGTAGTAGTAGGTTGCTGCTCCTAGTTAAATTTGTAAATAACATTGTCGCACTTTCCGTTTATAACCTTCTCGTGTTTGCGTACGCACTCGTGTATGTTTGATTTGATAGGATAATGGTAACGAATTGTTTCCCAAAAATGCGTTTTTATTATAATAAGCTAGTAAGGTTTAGAAAGACAAGGGAAAGAATTTATGGGACTAAGAATTATCGACAAATTACATTTCATAAATCCTAAAAAGGGATTAAAATTGACAATGTGGAAAAGGTAGTTTTAATAAAACTAGTGGGTAACGTAAGGAAATTTACACATATGGAAGAATAATATATAAATATGGCTGATTGTGTATGGTGCAAAGAATGAGAAAGAGCCGAAGAGAGAAAGAAGTAGGGGTTAGACTGGAGGAAAATCTATCATGTGGTCCTTACATTTTATATATTATTTTGGTTTCTTGTTAATCGAACTTTTTGCCTAAATGGTAATTTTATATTATTGACATTAAATTCTAGTAATCTATAATAGAAATAGTACATCTTGCGGGACATTTCCGTTTACAGTAGAATGTAAGCTTAGAGTACCGAGTATGTATAAGGTGAGTATAATGTAATAAATGGCTACGATATTGTAATTTATGAATAAACGATATAATTATGTTGGGTACTACCTAGGCACGAGGGAGGGGCATTGCAGAACCAATAAATTATTTTAAGCAAAAAAAAAAAAAAATGTTTTCGCATGTGTTTATATTATAATATAGGTACTATGTGTATATGTAATATATAAGTGTATTATAATATATATTCGTATGTAATATGTACGTATATATGTTTATGTATATGCGCGCGTGCGTACATTTGATTATATATATATTATAAAAGCTGCAAGACAAGAAATGAGAAAAAATGTCCGTAGTCTGTTTCGTAATAGCTAGAGTTTTTTTTTTTTTAATTGCCGCATTTTCGTCATTATAATATAGAAAAACACTATGAAACCTCCCAAAATTTTAAAATTCAATAACCCAAATTTTGATGTATCAAGCTGCAAGACTATCCCAATTTCTTTTTTTTTGTTATTGCAATTGCGACGTTTGCGCTATGTACCGTATTTGCAAGCTTTTTAATAATTATAATAACAAAAAATAATTTGAAATTATATAACTTGATTTATTGTCATTACAATTATTATTGATAAACAGGCGCTAAATTACGAATCTAAAAGTCATCTTTTTCTCCGTACATTATAAATTAAGCAAGTCGAAATTTTCTTCGCTTTTTAATTTTAATTTATCTTTTCTTATGTATTTCTGTTATATAATTATTTCTTAATCTGTTTTGTTATTATTTGACGACTTTTCAAAATACCAAGTAAGATATTATTATTATTATTATTATTATTATTATTATTATTATTATTCGGCTACAAATGTCAGTGCGGTTCCATATGTAGCCAAGAAAGGAATTTCGGACGAGGGGGGAGGGCACCTGTCGAAATATTTTTGAAATATTTTACACAAAATAATGAGAAAACGATTTATTCAATTACGTAGTAATAAAACGTTTGCGGGAAATATAAAAATTTCCTTCTACGCATTAATTATTCTGTAAGTTTTTTTTAGTTTTTTAGTATATAGTAACATATCAAAAACAATAATAATCGCTATATCACAATCGGCCGATGACTTTGACAAAAATAAACAATATGATGCAACAACACATCACAAGATGTAATTAACCTATATAAGAATAGGGCTGCAATTATAAAAATAAGAAATAAAACGTCCAAAGATAAAATCGAACTAAATCTAATTTCCAAATTGCTAAGGAAAGAGATAAGAAATAAGAGTGAACTCAAGAAAAATGAAATAATAAAAGCAACACTAGAAGGAAGTAAAAATATTAAGAAACTAAACAAACAATTAAGTATAGAGGTACCTGGTGGAATTTATACTTCGTCAATTCTATAGGTCAAAAAATATATGAATAATTTATTAAACTACTATAGAAAATTATACGAGGGCGAAAACAATTACGAGAACATAACGACAAGTTTCGAACCGGAGCCCGAATTCTTAATTAATGAATTAAAAATAATAGTTGAAAAACTAAAGTCTAATAGAAGTCCAGGCCACGAAATGGTATAGCTAACGAACATATCAAAACAAGAGGAGACAATTTAATTAAATCTCTAGCAATACTTTTCAACAATATCCTGAGGACGGGTAATATACCAGAAGAATGGAAATATTCAAATATAATAATATTATTTAAAAAAAGGTGATAGACATAAAATCGAAAATTATCGCCCCATTACTTTAAGCTTAAGTATTTCGAAATTGTTCTCAAAATTACTAGAAATTAGATTAAAACATTTTTTAGAAGCCCAGCAACCGAGTGAACAAGCCGACTTTCGAAAGACATTTTCAACAACTGACCACCTCCATACAATAAACTCCAAATAATAGAAAAAAGTAACGAATATCAGATAAATACATATTTAGCCCTAATTGACTACAAAAAATCGTTCGACTCTTTAAAGCATGAATACATACTTAAAGCACTGTATATACAAGCAAGGGGTCCTAGAAAATTTCATAAGGTTAATACAGGAAATGTACAAGAGACTAAAAGGACGTATAGTAACGGACATAAAAGAGGAATATTTTCCAATTAATAAAGAGGTTAGACAAGGAGGTTCTCTCTCTCCAATCTTATTTAACTGTACATCAAAGGAAATTTTTAGAGAAATGGATTGGGAAAATAAGGGAATAAATATAAATGGTAAGAGATTATCGAATCTGAGATTTGCAGATGATATTATCTTTCTTTCTACTTCTCTAGAAGAATCGAGGGAAATGTTGCTAGAGGTGGACATGAAGGAAGCAAAAGTTGGATTATCTATTAACACCTCAAAACCAAAAATATTAAATAAGACTATAACCCCCAGAGAGAAATTCAAGTAAATAATAATCTAACAGAAGTAGTGAGCGAAGCGACATATTTAGGCCAACAATTAGCATTGGAAAATAATATAGAAAAAGAAGTAAACGTGAGAATTACTAAGGCATGGAGTAAATACTGGTCACTAAAATGAATATTCAAAGGACCTTTCAGTAATTACCATAAAAGTCAAATTTTTAACATGTGTATATTACCCATCTTAACTTATGGTTGCCAAACTTGGACACTGAATATAAAAATTATAAATAGACTAAGGACAACACAAAACACACTAGAAAGATCAATGGTTAATATAAAGATAAGAGATTGAATAAAAAAAAGCTCCTCTAAGATATAATATTGACGTGGTACACTATGTTAGAAGGGAAAATGGGAATGGGCTGACCATGTAATAAGATTAACGGATGACCGTTGGACATATAAGACTACTTTATGGTACCTTTCACATTACAGACGGAAACGAGGTCACCAAAAAGGTAGATGCAACGATGAAATATACCGATTTTTAAATAACAGTTGTTTTGAAAAAGTAGCAATTAACAGATCAGAATGGGAACGGTTACAGGATACCTTTGCTCTGCATGGGCCGAGGAAATTTTATCTATAAATAATTATTTTTCTTTGTAACGATTATGTATAATTTTCTCAATAAAGGTATTTTAATTTGATTTGAGTTTTTATGGAAAGAAAACGAATGGGAGTCTATATGTAAAATATATAATTTTATTTGGAAAACTACCGAATCAACTCAAATGATGAAATGAATATTACATAATCGTTATTCGATATCATCGATCCTTCCCGAATTTTAGTTCTGCCTACGGGCCCCTATGTGCGGTGGAAGCGCAAAACCCCAAACTGATTATAAAATGTGTCTTATCTCGTCAAAAATGTTTGAAATGAAGAAGAACAAACGATAACTGGTTAAGCATATTATTAAACCGTTATTTTTTATATGGTAGCAAAAGTATTACGGTACACATCTTACTCAGTTAGCGGTATATTCTAGGAGCGTATTTACGAAATTTTACCAAAAAGTTCATAGAATTACAGTAAACGTTCCGACTATTATCGGTTTTTTTTTGGTTTAAAAAGTTCAATTATTATTATTAATAATAATAGCTGATTAGTTTGAAATTATCCGCGAATGTAGGGAAACATAAGTGTTATCGAAAAAAATTTTTAAGCGAATATAATTTTAGTATTTAAATTAGTCAAACCTGAAATATATGATTATTTAATGATAATATTAAAGATGAGAAATTAAGCTTAACGGTGTAATAAGTAGAAATTATCAGTTTTGGTTGAAGAGAATTTAAATTTCTGTAATCATTTTGATGACGTTAACAATAAAGTAAACGTGTATACACACATATTTAACGAATCCTACAATGAAAATAATAGATTAAGGTACGAAAATGGGAATATAAATAGATGAAAAATAAGGATTGTATTAAAATAAGAGCGTGCTAAACTATTTGTCATCAGTAGTAATATTCTTCATGTCAACAGCCTGAAGTCCGATGAGGATATGGCACCTTAAAGAAGAAGAAGTAATATGTTAAAAAGCTCGTACGCATTGACTTATTCTAAGTTAAAACCAATACTAATATAACATATTAATAAATTAAATATATATATATGTAGCCAAGGTCGTGTCCACCGGGTTTTTTGGCATGAGAACTGAAATAGTTATTATAAATAGGTACACAAAAATCTGAAAAAATCAAAAATTTAAAATAAATATTGATAATTGTTTAGGGTGTTTTTTAAAAGAAAAAAGGAAAAATATGCTCCACATTTTTAGGTACTTCATTAATATTTTATGCAAAATTTTTTATTACCAGTATAATCAATGGCATAAGAGTAATTTTTATTAATGTTCATATACGGTAATTCATTTATGTAAATTATTAATATATAAAACAAAATGATGGAAAATATTAAGAGTATGAATATTAGCGAAAAATGTATTGTTATTTATAAAATAAATATGTAAAGAAATTTTTCAAAACCCCCTCTTTCCAAAATTTTGGGTACGGGTCTGTATGTAGCGATTAAACAATATATGCTATATATTTAATGATATGAATTAGAGATTATGTTAAATCAATTTTATACGGCACAGTATTAAAATCTTGCGGTATAATTTACAGAGATTAATACATATAACTACTTTTTCCGAGTACAACTGAAAATCCATATTGTATAAATAATAATCAATTTGCTTCAATTTTTCTGCTTTTTTTAAGTGAACAATTAATTAATCACCGGTCACAGTAGTTTTCAAGTCTATATTTGATTTAAAATAGCAGAAATAGATATAGAAATCTAAAATGTAGTCCGCAAAGATGTAAAATTTTAATGCTATTGTTTTCATTTACAACACGGAAGAATTGGTTGGTAGGGGGGAAATTTTTGAATTTAGTAAGTTATAACTATCGATGAAATAAACAAATAAACCAAATATACATTGCAGCTACTTATTTTTCGTTACAAAAATTAAAAATTTCACAAAAATAACATTTTCGAAACATTTAAAAAAAAAAAAAAAATTAAACATCAACTAAACAATCGAATTTTCCAAAAATGATAAAAACAATAAAAATTTAAAAAACTTTCTAATCATATGAAATAAATAATGGAGAGAAGTGAAAATGAATGCACAATTCCAACATATTAGAGCACAGATTACTTATCGATATGTAATCGGTCAGAAAAATTGTAGAATGAAAAAGAAATTATTAAAACACAGAGAGATACCAAAGTCGAGCGGTAATCTTAATAAATTGACATTCGAGGTTCAGATGCGATAGGAGCTATGCAATAACTCTATACGCTGGATCAGATTTTCGGACACCATCGTACTTATTTTCAGCTGGCACGTTTCAGAATAATAAATAGCAACGCGTATGAATTTTGTGGTTTGGAGGGGTCGTTGAAGCATATAGTTTGGCAATGCATCAAATTCGAAAGAGCTTTACTAAAAGCGAGAATTCTAGCAGATCTAAAAATATTACGGTTGACAATATTGCCCAATAGGAGCATAACGAAATTCAGTCGAGTGTGTAGGCAACTATACCAATACTTAAAAAAAAAAAAAAAAACGGTGAAATAGTCGTATAAACCAGAAAAAATATGAATAAGAGTGAAAACTGGGTCAAAAAAATAAAATAAAAAAATAAAATTTTATCCGGCATTTTAATCGAACGCTTTAAATTTAATCATTTATGAATTTAAACTAAAAAAAAAAAAAAATAATAATAATAAAATAAGTAAATAAAATTTATATAAAAAATAGACTCGGGTATAGTTATTAGACTAGAATCTGAACCCTGGTAATGCACGGAAATTCGATATGTATATATATATATATATATATATATATATATATATATATATATATACGAGATTGTCAGCATAAGACTGGTAGTAAAGTTAATAGATTATATTTAAAAACGAGGTTGATTTGGTATAGAAAAATTGACCTAGATCGAAGATAATTCAAAAAATCGTTCACATTCACGGTTATTCTGCTAAATTCCACTTTCGATGGGAACTTTAAACTTTCGCCATTCAAGGAGTGACCTTGGTTTCTTTTAAATTCCACTTTCTCTTCATTTCAATCGGTACGCATTTTTAAATGAAACGTATATTCAATTCTCGCTTAAATTATAAATAAAAAAGTGCGAGCAAAAAAGGGCACAACTAAAATCGGCGGAACAATCGACGTTTTCAACAAAAAGAACGCCAGAAGAACAGCCTTCGTGCGCACAATTCAATTATCGCGAATAAACACCATTAACGAAAAATCCTTTCAGCGGACAATCTATCTAATAATTACTTGTCTAGTATAGTCCATTATATATTGTAGCGCTGAAAGACCGAGCTGATCCACACCGAACCGGGTCATATACAATGTCTCGGTGTCGTATAATCAAAAATAAATTGAAAAACATCAAAAACACAGTAACCTTTAGCGACTGGTTTTCTTTTGTTTTGTTTCGTGTAATGATCAAAACTTTTTTATCGAATCAAACGATAACAGGACGTTGTAACGATCTAATTTATTAATACAAGCGCGGTTTTAAAAGAAAGAAGAAAATGTTTTAGTTAAATAATTACCTGTATATACCGAATATGCGTACTGACTTTCGTGTCTTTCCACATAACAAACACTATTGGTTATTCTACCATACATTAAAATAACGAACAATATAGAAAAAGTACAATGGCTGTTCCGAAAATACTAAGAACTCACTTTGATTGAGCGAAGCTACGGTAAAGGTAATAATTCAGAATCACGAAGCAATGTATTATTAGCTACTGATGGAACATTCGATGTATCGCTGTAATTGTAGTTAAATAAGAGAAGGGGCATTGAAGCTTGTAGGTTTTAATCGTTCTAGAACTACTAGCCAACAACGCGTGCTAGCCAAATTTCTGATTACACATCTAGTCCGTCCCCTGTTAGTTACAAAGCCGAACGTGATAACGTTATTTGGATGAACATAGCCTGTAAGTTTTCGGTTATTTTCGGTTTTGCGTGAAAATGGACATTAAAACAGAGTATCGCTGTGCGATCAAATTTTATGCATGATTGACAAAATTGGCAAAAAGAACATTGCGACAATTCTAAAAGAAGCCGGCAGGTACGAAATGTTTTTGGGTCAAATTGTTCATTGGCGCGTTCAAGTATCGCGAGTCCGTTCCCGCAGCATCACATTCATGGGGAAAATATAAACGCGATGTCAGTGGTGAAGATCGACATACATTTCACGCAGAAAACTTTTCCGGAGATGGCTGATATTCCGAAAAGTTCGACACATTGAATTTTAACGAATTGCAAATGAACCGCGATTGTTTGAGTACCTCATTCGCTTACACGAGAGCCTATTGGTGGAAGAACGTGTGCAAATTTGCAACGAACAACTGAAAATGATTTTTTTTAAAAAATGTACTCACCGTCAAGAGTTTCATATGCTGTTTTCTTGCAGAAAGCGTGACGCGGAGAAACTGCGATTTTGCATAGTTTCGACGAGTCCCGTAAGAGAGCAGTATTGCGTTTTTCGATTATCGCGGGATAATTTATCCGCACCCCATCTGCTCGCTGTTACTGTAACGTTATAAAAACATTGCGGGAAAAAAATGCCTGATTTAAAGAAATACCCGGGCACTTCGACAGGGCAGTGCCACAGGTCGGAAATCGTTTTTAAGAATTTTTGAAGAAATTCAGTATTCCGATTCATCAGTTTAGTGATTCTGTTACGGTTTTAAAATATCAAAGCGATAGTTTGATTATCGTAATTCGTTATCACATCTCTTTATTACTGATTACTGAATACTAAAAAATGGTCGGTTAATTGAAATTATTCATGAGAAGGAAGAACGAACGAATTCTCGTAACCGTTGAAAAGTTTATTGCGACGAAAAAGAAGCCCTAGAAGGGACTATTTCAATAGTGGGTGGGTAAATGAGAAAAATAAGAAATACAAAATTGAACAAAATCTAGGAAATAGTGCGAAAATCGGTGATGAAGAAAAACAAGTCGAAAATAAGGGGAGAACGAAATTAATAAAAGCGAATAATAACGAAAAAATTAAATCACCCGTGTGTAATTAAAACAAAAAAGACAAAAAAAGAACCAACAAGGCCGAACAGCCGTATATATACTGCTGCGACGGTTAAATCGCGACCTTTGTAGGTAATCGAAACCGAAACTTCCATTTAAAAATTAACTAAACGTAGGCAAATCCAAAAGGTGAAAATTTCTTTTTTTTGGGGCGCGCCAGCGGCATTAATCCAACAACAACAGAAATTAAGGAAAGAGTTAAATAAAGAGACAATTAGAAATAGAGCTTAGGAAAGATTGGAGTACAGGGATTATATCTGGAGATGGAAAGGAAAGGACAAAGGAAGAATTATACGGAGCAGGAAGACCCAGTGCCAAGATTTTGGAGTACAAAACAGAGCGTTAAACTACAGTGAATAGTATTTTTTTTTCTGCTATCTATTTAAATTATTATTTTTTCATAAATAACTATTAAAGGCTTCACAAACACCTCGGAATAAAGTTTGTTCACAAGAAGTAATATTCGACTACGCAAAGAAGTAGGCCTACAGATTAAAAACGCAACCGAACAACATGGCAATTGGGTTGCTGGCCAAGTTCGGCGGCTTGATAGAATCAAGTCGACGGATCTAGTCTGAATTAAAAGTTCTAATAAAACTTCTTTTTTAGCACCTATAGCTAGGTCATGGCTGTGCACCTTTTTTGCCAGTTCTTTCGCCATTTTTAAGGAAGTGTAATAAAAATGGAAATGAAAGAAAACCCACACTTGACCCTCGTTTACGCTGATAGCATTAAGGAAAGAAAAACAAAAGAGTTTATTAAAACGATCAGAAAAGGCGAGGAGGAAATCTCACTTAAGCCTAGTTTCAGACTAGCTGGAACTGGATGCACCACATCTAAGCACATAAATTATAAACTCTCTAAGGTAATATTATTATTATTATTATTATTGTTACCTTATTACCATTATTGATTTTCCTTTTTGTACATTTGTTTATTTACTTACTTTATTTTTTTTTTTAGTTCGATTATGAACAGTGGTCTACTTTTCTCCGATTGACGTGCCCAAAAAAAAAAAAAAAAAAAAGTACTTTTTTCCGAGTCTGAGATTGAAAAGTGAATAAAAATTTATGACGATTTGAGGCATTTTCAGTAAGTTTTTCATCTTTACGTTGTATTATACGAAATTTAAAATTTTTCCATTATTTAATTGTACACATGGAGGTAGCGCATCCCCCCCCAAGCAGTTTAAGTACTCGACGACCAAACCATGTTAACACAATAGGAAGTAGAGAGGTTAAGCCCATGTTATATACAGAAATAGAGTAGCGATCTACCTAGTATTGGTAGAAACGGACGAAACATAATTAAATTTAGGAGCGGTGTTAGGCAGCGTGGTATCCTAGTGGTTAAGGTGCTTGGCTACCAAATCAGAGGTCACGAGTTCGAGACTTGCTTCATTCCGGATCCAAGTCGCTTCCAAGTCTATACCTAATTTGAAATAAAATTGGGTACCAGAGAAATGTGGGAAAGTAAAGGCGGATTCCAAGTTGAAAGGAACTGGCCCCAGTATTCTCATCCGATCCATTAGGTCCTTCAGTACCATTACGAAAAGTTTAAATCCACAATCTGTGATACCTTATCAGAGTATGGGACTTACGTTATTTCAGGCATGTTCGGATGGAACTGCGCAATTGGAGATTGGACCGTAACGCTTTTCCCACGGTTCCTTACGGGTATATTTACTAACGCCAAGGAAATCTCTGGCAGAAAAGTTTAGAAAATTACGAAAGGATTAATCCAAGTGTCCTTGGCAGCAGTATCTTCTTCTTTTTTAAGTGCCGTACGCTACATAGCGCGTTGGCGCAACCTATTCGTACACTTTTAGCTGTACCGATGTAGGTTGTGTACCAGGCAATTGTTTATATGCAGTACGAATGTGTACACACTCAAGACTACATTCGGAACTGATCAGTGATCGTTTGACTTATCGATATACAAGTGCAGTCCCCCGTGTGTCTCTTCTAGTGTACTGAACTAGCGCGCGTATGATGTTGTACGTGGTGGTTCGCCATTGCCTTCCATGTGTGATTATTAGCGAATATTTTAATTTTAATTATTCGTAAACAAGTTCTGTCGTCGCCCGGGATCGAACCTGTGACCTCCGTAACGGAAGCCAAGCACTTTAGCAACTACGCTATCGCGACGACTCAGCAGTATCTGCCACTTCATCATTATGGGATATCATCTGTATGAAACTAGGCCGTTATACAACACATTCAGCAAGAGACACGCTATACCGAACTTCTGATTTCGTAAATTTATGGATGTGGCTATCAGCCAGCTACCGTGGCGTAGTTGGTTAGACAGACGGCAATGGTGTTTCAGTCACGTAAAAGATCCTATTGCCGCATACTGACCTTTCAAAAAAATTTCACCAGCGCTGGGCTAATGTCCATAGTTGACGCGCCGACAAAAAAAAAAAAAAAAAGGATGTGGTTTCTCGCTGAACGACAAGAATTTCAGAGCTGATAAGCAGCTCGTAGAATTGAATAGAACAACAATATTTTTAGAGAAATTGTACGAATTTAATATGGGGTCAGAGAAATATTCGGCGCTATGAGGGAGGTAGAAGAAGAAAGAGAAAATTTTCTGGTTAAATTAAAGTTTTTGATGTGAAAAAATCTACGATTTCCGGGGAAGATTTAAAATCATTATTAAAAATATTTTGAAAATCTGGCCAACGGTTTGAAAATTAGTGAGTTAAATATTTCGTTAGCGTCGTGGCGATTGACTTAAAAGTAAAGTAAAGCAAGTCCTTCATATATCCTTGATACGGTATCATGGATTGTGAAATTAAGCTTTTCATAATGGTACTTAAGGACCTAATGAATCTGATGAGAATACTGGGGACAGTTCCTTTCTAATTTTGAATTATCTGCCTTTATTTTCCATCCTATAGTTTTCTAGGGAAATGCAAATCTACTTGTAACTTGAAACAATTATGAGGGCGTAATAGATCGGTGAAGACTGCGGAAGTATAGCAGAAGAATACCGTTGACGCCTAGCATTCGCTAATAGAGGGTACCCTAAATCTCGCGGTCTATAGAATAATCGTTAAAAAAAATAGTTTTTCTCTTAATCACGTTTTTTTTTTCTTTTGGTAAATGTTTAACTTTTAAGGTGAAAAATTAGCGCCTCTTGCTGAATGTGGTGTATAACGGCTTAGTTTCATACACATGATATCTATAATAATGAAGTGGCAGATACTGCTGTCAAGGACACTAGGAACTGTCACAGTAACTATTGTTTTCTTCGCGATATCCTAATATCATTTTATGCTGAAAAAATCATTTTTAAAATCATCCTCGCAGTTTAATAAATTTTATTTCTTTTTTGGTGTATTTTTTTTAAACTTTCTCAAAAGTCATTTCTTGGTGATTTCCTTAGAAAATATTTAAAGTTTTAAATTCGTTGCGAGCTACATGCAACGCAGTGTTAATATTGTAATGTTTTTAAAATAGAAACGAAACAGACTATAAGATATATTTAAAAAACAAATAAATAAAAATAAAAACATGTAAATGAACTTGAATTAAAATGAGCATAAATTTTTCAGTTCTCTGCAGAGAACTGAGTGCATAATTTACCTACAAAGAAACAGCTTTGTTTTTTAAACGATGTAAGTAATTGTAAATTACTTTCGGTACACGGAGGTATTACTTTCGACGTCGCAAACAGTGTTTCTTGTAAGCAATACATTTTTTTTTTTTTTGTTTTGGTCCCCAATTCGTAATACGATGGGGTAAATATATTCGGGAAATTAATACCAATAATTTATATAAATGACAGTTTTGTCCTGAGCTCATCCATTTAAGTTTACGGAATCACGTGACAGACGTGAATTGTAATCCTACTTATTATATTCGCACCTTCCAGTAGTAACGGAAACCGAAATAAAAAGAAAAGAAAATTTTCGGAAAAGTGCTATTTACTTCTGCAGCAGTTCTGGCGTCACGACTGCCGAAGTTCACGATGTAACTTTTCGTAAATATGTAAATGTACATTCGCGTACCAGACAGTCGCCCGTTTATATTAGATTGGCGTGAACGATGAACATGTTTACGAACGACATAATAAGAACGTAAAAAAAAAGCAAATTAAAGTTCCCGGTAAGTCTGGAATTTAAATTCAATTTGTTTCATAATAAATAATTTTCGGAAACAACTGCGGTTTAAAAGATATTTATTCGCTTAACGTTTCGACCAGCTTACACTGACCATCATCAGAAGCAAACTGGTTTGTTTTATTTTTTTTCAGTGTATTATTATTATTATTATTATTATTATTATTATTATTATTATTATTATTATTATTATTATTACATTAGAAGGTAAAGGCGCCGGCTGCTCAAACGGGCCATATGCGCCCGGGAAACGGAAGGGATACTAAATTGAGTTTAGGAGGTTAAGAGAATGAAGGAATTGAAACACACTGTGGAGATGACACGGAGAATCAGCTAGGAGTTGTGGTAAGGAAGGGGGGAGGCCATGCTGGGCTCTAAGTGCTATAAGGGAATGACAAGATGTTAGTAAATGGAGAATGGAAAGCTATGTTCTTTGGCAAGAAGGACAAAGAGGGGGATCGGTGCGTTGTAGGAGATACGAATGGGTCAGGCGGGAGTGGGAAATCCTAAGTCTGGTAAGAATAATATTTTTCTTCCTTGAACGGAATGGAAGGAGGATCTGAGATAGAGGTCAGGTTTAACAAGGAAAAGTTTTTCTTTGTTGACTAGAACTCCATACTTGTTCCCAGGATTTAATTATAAGGGATTTCAAGAATGATTTCAGTGTATTATTATTATTAGCAAAGGAATGAAAAATAAATTTTCCTAGTAGAATCGTTTTAAACATAAATTCATTAACAGCGCTAAGAAAAGTAACGTTTATCAAAATAATATATTTCTATATAATATATACATATATATATACATATATATATATATATATAATTCTGACATGTTTTGAAGCTTACAACTTCATATTTCATCATCAAGCTTCGAAACGCATCTGAATTATACTTACGCTATTTTAGTAAGCGTTATTTTCACTATTATTAGTAATAATATCATCGTGGATAGTGAGTAATCTAACAGAAAAAATAAATTCACTCTTGCGACTCCAAAGATTTCTTGGGTTTTCTAAAATTGTTATACATTTCGCTATCTGTTAGTTTTAGCGCTCGTTCATGACAGCCTCCCTTGGTCACTGTACGCTCCTTTTTCGTCGCTTTGATATTTTAAAGTTCACATTTCCTTCCTGATATTTTAATTTTAATTTTCTTTTTTTTCGATTTCCAAGGAATTGCAGAAGTTGCCGGCTGTCGTTCGAATGTTGTCCTGGTGCACGAACTAATTTCGAAAGAACGTTGTCGAAAATGAGAAAATCGCCGAGATCAAAAAGAAAACGCAGTACCCATCGAAACAGATCGTCGCGACTGGCTAGTCGGAATCGAAATTTACGGGCGACGTCCGCACCGGCACCATTCGAAGCGATAAACAGACCGTCTGATAGTCGCCGAATGCCTGACTTCGCCACAGAACTCGGTACTTTGAACGATAATAATCGAACTACCGGCAGCCAAAATTTAGCCGATCCCATTGTTCGTGATACGCCCGCGAAACGAACTTTATTTCCGATAGCGGTTCCACTTGTGTTCGTTGCTTGTACATACTTCTTCGTTACAAATGATAATTCGTTCATTAGAGCCGCTGCAAACATTTGGTCATCCTGCTTCTTGTCGGTTAGAAAACCGACGAATTCCGAGAATTCTAAAATCAGTCACGTGATTAAAACGATGATGGCGCACGTTAGCGCGAAATTAGCTAATATTATGGAAGGAAATTTGAATGCAGCTTCCTCGAACGATGATAACTTTTACTACAGTAATTTCAGGAGGTTGCTCGGCGTAAAGGAAATACTATTTTATTTAGTAGAATTTATCAGCATCGTAAACTCGGAAGTATTTGGAAGAATCGAACGATTTTTATGAGGGGAAAGTTCCGAAAATTCATATCGAAAAAAACGGTGGAGAAAAAGGTATTACATGAAGAGATAGTTTGAAAGGTATCTTGGTATTTCATGGCGCTTGAGGATAAGGAATGCGCAACAAATTAAGAAAAGGAAGAATTGTCAATACCTGGGCAGCTTAAACTCGGAAGATCCTGGTCTTTATTAACGGAAGAGCATACGAAAAAAGTAGCATGAGAGTTATCCAGAACAGATTGTTAGGAAGTCAACATTAAGTGTTCAATTTTACTAGATTAGTTGTATTTCGTATACAAATTAACTTATATGTTCAATATAAAAATTTTTAATCATATGACCTTGGAATGTGAAATGGGGCTATTAAAAAGTTAATTTGAATTATCTAATGCTATTTTTTTCTTCCAATAATTTTTTTCAATTTATTAAACTACTGCATTTGTAACGTTTAATGGGACTAGTTCCTTTTTCTCTTATCTTCGGCAATGTCGTTCCTTCTCTTTTCATAATGCATATAAGCATTTATCGACTTTGATTGTCATTGTTTCTCTATCCTTAGTCTATAGCGTTCTTTGTGACATCTAATTGCTATTATTTACACGTGTTGATGAGTAATCGTCCGTTGCTGACAAGCCCAGGGGAAAACTCAAACAAGGAAAAAAAAAACATTTAATAACCGAGCGTTTAAATAAATCCATTTTGCACAATTTAAACGCACTTATTGAACTTCGCTGTCGTTACCGTTGAAAAAATTTACGTTTTACCGAAATAAATTTGTCACGTATATTTAAATTTGATGATAAATTCATTATCCAATACTGACGTTTTTTTTTGATTTGATCCATTTTCAATATAAGTTTCTATTAAAAGCTTCGATAAAATCATATTTAATAGCTTACTCGAGCAAAATGCGATTTTCATTTGAATTTTTAAACTATTTGGAACTACTGACATCTCCAAATATAGGTTGTGTAAAATTTCCCCGATTTATTATACCCGTTTGTTTCAATTTCATTTTATTTATCTTCTCTTTTATGTTTTTGTTCATTAAAATTTTATATTTTGACTTAAAAGAACCTCTCAACAATTTTCAAAACGTTTAATTTTAAAATTTTTCCATCGTTTGAAATATAATTTACTTTACGTTACCATTTTTATACTTTTTCTTATATATTTATAATTTTTTATATACTTAATATTTTTCTTGTAAAGTTTTTCCCTAACAAATTATAAACGGAAAAATTATAATTTAGTATCGTTGTTAAATAATATATGTTAACTTACGCGTGATTTTAATTTGTGACAATTTTTTACATGTACCTATCGGTTACAGTTGTTTTACTTAATAATTTAATATCAAATCTGATACAATTAACCCCGTTAAGTCTCTTACATTCTTTTCGCTATTTGTATTTTTGTTCTTAATGTTTAATAATTGAATATTTTATCAACTTATAACTAGACTCCTATAAAACGGTTTTCCTTTCAAATAGTGAAAAATCGACTCTGCCGGGAGCTCGAATCTAATAACCTACTTTCCGGTAAACAGTATGATTTCCGTGCTGGCAGATCCATGCAGAATCAATTGTTACTATTGAAAAATTCTATTGGCAACGCGTTTGCCACCGAACGTCATTTACTGGTTATTTTATTTGACATTTCAAAAGCGTTTGATACAGCATGGCGCAATAAAATACTTTAGACTTTGCATAACTTCAGTTTCCGAGGCAAAGTTACCTAAATTTAGTTGCAACTTTCTTGCGAACCGGCACTTTTCAGTTTGTATTAGCGGAGTAACTTCAGATAGATTTGAACTAGAAAATGACGTTCCTCAGACGGATCAGAGTACTTAATCCTTCTTTCGGCGAATCCACTCTGGACACTGTCGATTATTCAAGTAGTGTTGACCTTTACAATTGCGACAGATTGGAGGAAGGTTAATATTGGAGCACTCTGAAATGTGATATTTAGCAGAACAACTGTACTACGGCACTGTTTCGATATATGGCCAAACAGGAAACAGTGGGAACATTGCATAGGTAATCCGACGCTAGGCGCAATGTTAAAAATTAACCTACAGATTGAAATTGAGTCCGGAAGCTGATGTCTTTTAAACTTCAATTGATTGCATGGGAATTTTAATTCCATCCTTTGTTCTGTAAATGCACCTAACAGAAGCCACTGGAATAGAGGAGTCCAAACCTTCCACGAGTTTTTTCTCAGAAATGGAAGAATAGACCCCAGACATTATGCCGAAATGAAATAATAAGTTCATAGGGATAAATGCTTTGGGGTTTTTTGCTTTCAAGAAATTTACTATTGGTTAAAAAGGAGTTGGCGTCGAATATATTCGAAAAGGAAACTGATATGCGATTTCTTCTCTGAGATAGAAATTTGGAGCATTTGGAGGATATTTTGTACAAACACTTCGTAATTACTAACGGATACGTATTACCAACATTTTTATCATTAAACTCATTTTCTTCTAGAAAGATGTGATAAGGACCTGGGTGGTTGTTATACGGAAAAGATAAAAGAGATTCTATTTTATTTGATTTGTACGGAATATTTGAATGTGGAGATAATTTTCTTTTAGGTATTGCACATTCGGTGGTGGCTGAAGAGAGAGTAGTGATGATATTATTTGTGATGGACATAATCTCTTGGTTACAAGGGGTAGAACGTGTTGATCTATTGCATGGTATAGACACCGTTGAGGGCTCGGACATGTGAGGAAAAATATCCCGTAGAGGAGGGAGCGGAGGAGGTTTATTCCACCCGACTGGCGGCGAGTGGGGAACCATCGTTATGACGATGCTTCCCTATAGACGTGTTTTTGACGATACGGAAAGCAATAAAAATTAAATTAAATATAAACACGTGTAAAAGGAAGCTCTTGCAACGACGAATGAAAAGGCAACTAGAAAATAATACTAATCGATAAGATAACAATAAACGAAAATAATCGGAATTATCTCATTACAGCTGCTCCGCTGAAATAATTAAACGCGATAACATACAACGTAACTGAACACGATAAAGACTATATAAAGCCCGAGGATTTGGTCACCTTGGCTCTGTCGCCTATTTTTAGCTACTTCTTTAAATTGTTCTTTGTTGTTTTGTTTGTTTTTTTTTCCAGCGAGTGGGGGGGGGCGTCAACCGGGGATACTGATTAGAACTTAATTCGAACGGAAATAGATGAAATAAAGGAATCAATCCCGGTAGGAAAAAGTCATAGGAATCTCAGTGGAGAGCCGGAAGTCTTAACTTTTAAAGGAAGAAAAGAACGTTACGCAGAAAGAGCAGAACAATTAAAACCGAATGTGATTAGCATCACACAAGACAACAAGGTGGGGAAAACAACGAGAGATTCTTTCTTGTGATGCTACCGTAAATGTAAATATAATAACGCTATTGAATTATGACTATATATATATATAGTTTTTGTTTCAACTTATAAACGTTTCTTCAGACGTGTGTTTGAGAGATTGTGGAACCTCGTTCTTATATTAACAACTTTGTAAATGAATACGACTGTTTTGCAAAAACATTTTTTAATTTCATTTACTTGTTTACTTTCGAATTTGCTTATCGTAATGAAAGAGCTACGATTGTTTATTATTATAAATTCTCGTAAGTGAAAAAAACCCGATCAGATTTATTTAACAATGAAATTTTAGCTGGGAAGAGGGCAATTAATGATGTTGGAACGTGGCCATTGACTTGTAGAGTAGAGTGGTTAAAGCAATTATGTAGTTCCCTGAAAAATATAACTATGAGAAAGAGATGTACAAGTTTTAGTCTGCTTAGAATCGATAATTCTCTATCTGTGCAATCGAATGCGTTAAGCGGATGGCGCAACAAAGCATGGCTGATGCGACAAAGATTTTTCGGTGCTTTGTTGGTTCAACTTGGCATTAGCAAAATAATTACTTTTGTCGAGGATTTTTAATTATAAATTAGAATAGTTCCGGATGGATGCGAACAAAAACAAAAAGTAATTTCAGACATTTCATCTTTATATCGCAGATGTGTAATCAAATATCGGGCCTAGAAATTGTTCAGGAGAGCGAAATAAACGCAGTGAATACTTAAGAAGGAGCGCCGAATGTCATGAAATTTACGAGGAGATTTTTTTTAAAAATTTAACACGCAAACAAATTTTAAAGGAAAGAAATTCAAGCAAAGCGGACACCACTACGTAACTATTTTTGAGGGAAGCATATAGACCAACTGGTAACCCGGAAACTGACCAGCCGGTACATTCAAACGGTATATCTGAGTTTTTAAAAAGGTGTTCACAATTTAAAGACTATCTCTCAATTTTATCTCTATTGTATACTGGACGTAATATGGCAAAGTCTTATTTTATCCCGGGACGGTAAAACACCTTATAGAATAGTAGGACGCAAGATAATAATTCGTCTTTTTTATCAAGCTGCGTTAAAATTCACGAATTATTTTTTACGTTAACTCTAATAGGAGAATAATAGAAATAAAAAAAGAAACGATCGAAGATAATATAATAACTGTTGTTAAAGTTGCGATTTAGTTGAAATTTTTAAAACGGTGAGATTAATTAATTATTTTTCTACGACGCTATTATATTACATAGTAACGAATAAGAAGGGGGGTGTCACACAACACTAAAGCAATATTGTAAGTGATCGGGGAAAGTGGTAAGACTCGTTAAACACCAAAAACTCATCGAAATTTATCGAACCTTGCGACCTACAGTTGTACATGAAAGAAAAATAAATGTAAACTAAACTTTTTTGAAGTTTCCGTATTCTCAGAAGTTTACTTACTGAAACATCAAACCGAATTTCTCACATAAATTTCCTGTTCATTCGTATAAATATTCTCGTTTTTCCATAGATGCCTCTGTTATTCCTTTGTTAGCCGCCTTCATTTCTTCTGTCTCTAATCGTTTCTTGATATAACCTGTCGCTCCATATGTCTTTCGATTTTTCTAATATTTTGTGTTGGGTGAATGTCCTGTGCTGACGTGTCCATAAAATAATAATTAAAAAAAAAAAAAAGAAAACACGATGTTGTAAACAAACAATTTTACTAGCTTGGGCAACGAAAAATTAAACGGGGTTTGTTTCTTTTGCTTATCGATCGCTTGTATAATCTTAATCGTATCGTATCAGAACCGTATTGCTTTAATCAGCCCCACCGGTGACAAAAAATAATTTTGTAATGTTGCGAGTATCGAGGAAATTTATGTGAAAAATTCGGTTTGATGTTTCAGTAAGTAAATTTCTGAGAATACGGAAACATCAAAAAAGTCTAGTTTACATTTATTTTTCTTTCATGTACAACTGTCGGTCACAAGGTTCGATAAATTTCGATGAGTTTTTGGTGTTTAACGAGTCTTACCATTTTCCCCGATCACTTACAATATTGCTTTAGTGTTGTGTGACACCCCCCTTCTTATTCGTTACTATGTAATATAATAGCGTCGTAGAAAAATAATTAATTAATCTCACCGTTTTAAAAATTTTAACTAAATCGCAACTTTAACAACAGTTATTATATTTTCTTCGATCGTTTCTTTATTTATTTCTAATATACCGTCCTATTAGAGTTAATTACCGACACTACGTGTATATTTCGATTTTATTAGTATTTTTATTTTTCATCAATAAAAATGTTCTTCAATCAGCGTGTTTAATTCGAATAAATAAAAAACTAACTGAACCGTTAGCGATTTAATGTTTTTCCACGTAATAAATAATTCGTGAATTTTAACGTAGCTTGATAAAAAAGGCGAATTATTATCTCGCATCCTACTCTACGTTCCCCAGGGCCAACTACCAACTTCAGAACTCTTTAATATCGGTCGAAAACGCTTTATCCATCATATCATTTACTCTCCTAAATCTTCTACCGGCGTCTTTACTTTGATTCTCCTTTAATTCCCCTCTCGTATTAACAAATGCATAATCCCTCTCGTTTCTTCCTTTCGCCATTTACGTATTTTTCCGAATAATGGATTTTCATTAAACACAATACTCGTCTTCTTTCAAAAACCTGATTAAGCATACTAATTACAAAAGTGACCCCTGCACCTTGCTCATGTTTTACAAATCTTTTAACCGTTCTACTCGTGACTACTGCTATTTTATCAACAGAAGTTCTTCCAGATCCGCATTATAACTCAATCGTGAATACCTGTCTGTCTTGCAGTCTGAAAAATTACTCTGATCCCCGCTCTACATGCAACCCCTCCACATTTCTTCTCTTTTTATTCGTAGGTCTTGTGTCGGCTACCAGCCCGTTTTATTTTTAATTACCCTACACTTTCTTCCTTCACTCTTACTCTATCTAGACAATTTTTCTTTGGAAAAGTCCACTAAAATTTGTACAAATCGTATCGATATTATCTTAGCAGAGTGTGATGAAATGAGAAGATTTTCGTTAGAAAATCGTATTCACAGTGGGCACTTTATTGGTATTTTATATATGAAGCGATGATTTTTATGCAAGTTCGAAATTGTGCGAAACAACAAGAAGAGGTAGAAAGCAAACTGAAAATTTTATAAGGAATATGAGAACGATCGTCAAATGAGCCTTTTTCGCCGGAAGCGGAATTCGTAAGTCAGAATGTATTTTTTCCTCCGTTTCCGGATCACTTTGAAAATCTATACAAAGCAATTCCGCGAATTCGAATTTAAGCCTAATTTACGCGCGGATATACCACTTTAATTAAAAAATCTGCGCATTTACAGTGAAACTTAAAAATCATTTAAAAGCGATGTAGATTACGAATTCAACCGTTTCAAAATTATCAGCAGGAGATCTCCATGTATATAAACGTTGAGGATGATGCTTAAAAAAGGTGTTAGTTATTTTTAGCTCATTTTCTATACAAAACGGTGCGAGCCGATCGCCTCGCGTGTTACGCTTCCCTAAGCCATAATTTCCGATAATATCACTTTCTGCTCCTTCTCCAACCTTTGCGTTAAAATCTCCCATTACCATAGTAATTTCGTCTTTCTTTGTAATTTGTAATACGTCTTGGAGGGTGTTATAAAAATCTTCAATTTCTTCATCCAAACTGTCACTTGTCGGCGCATATACCTGTATTATATTGATTCTGCGATACGTTGTTTCTACGATTAATAGTATGATTCGGTCATTAAAAGCCGCTCAGTTCGGACCACAACCCACAGTAGTCATGAAAATAAAAATCCACAGATGTTTCGTCAAAATTAATCGTGTTCGGAAAAGACAGATTGACATTTTGAAGCTGAAAAATAGAACATTTGAATCTAAAGTAGTAAAGGCTTTGAATTTAAAACTGAATAAAGAAAGGTCAGATCTAGAGCAGCCTACATGGAGTAAACTCCGTGACATTATCGTTGACGTTCAAGAAAACCATATAGGTGTCGTCAGTAATATAAAAAAGCAAAAATGGATGACAGACGAGATTATTAATCTAATGGAGGAAAGAAGAAATGCAAAGAGTAGACCGGCTGAATACAACAAGATAAATAAGACTATCAGGAAACTTTGCAGACAGGCTAAAGAAAAATACTGGGAAGTGAAATGTGATGAGATTGAAAGCTTTCAAGAAAAGCACGATCTGCTAAATCTACATAAAAATGTGAAAGAAACAGCTGGCATATACAGGAAGGCCGGTACAAATCTGCTCCTTGATGACGTCGGGAACATGGTGATCGGGGTAAATGAAAAACTCCAAATATGGAAGGCTTATATTGGCCAACTCTTTAACGATAATAGAGCAATCAAGCCGCATGATAATTACCCAGATCACAGCGATACTGGATCATTTATAACAAAGGAAGAAGTTACACATGCAATTAAACGACAGAAGAGTGGCAAAGCGGTCGGTCCAGATGAAATACACGCAGAGGTGATCAAAGTTTTAGCTGACCATAGTGACATAGGTATACGCAAAATGACCGAAGCATTTAATAAAATATACGATACAGGAAAAATACCGACCGAATGGTTAAAATCGACCTTTATTGCAATTCTAAAGAAAACAAAATCGTTAAAATGTGACGATTACCGTATGATTAGTCTGATGTCGCACGCTCTAAAAATATTTCTAAGAATAATACATACAAGAATATATAGACGGTGTGAAGAGGAAGTGGGAAATACTACACAATTCGGTTTCAAAAATGGCATGGGCACTCGTGAAGCCCTATTCGCCGTCCGTATGCTCACACAGCGCTGTCGGGATATGAATATTAATGTATACGCGTGCGCCATAGATTACCATAAAGCTTTCGATTGTGTGCAACATGGAAAATTGATGGAAATTTTAGAGGGTATCCCTATAGACAGGAAGGACTTGCGCATAATAAGTCAGCTGTACTGGAAGCAAACGGCTGAGATACGAATCGAAAGCGTAACATCGGAGGATATAGAAATTAAAAAAGGAGTTCGACAGGGATGTGTACTGTCTCCTCTGCTTTTCAATTTATATGCCGAAGCAATATTCAGAGAAGCGCTTGATGAGAATGACGGGTTGATCAAGGTAAATGGAGTCGCAATTAATAATATTCGATACGCAGATGACTGTCTCATTATAGCTGATAGTCAGGAGGAATTGCAAAAAATAATGAACAAACTGATAGACTATAGCAAAGCTTATGGGCTCACCATCAACAGGTCTAAAACAAAAGTAATAGTGTTCTCTAAGAAGCCTGTGCAATGCGTAATAGAAGCAGATGGGACAAAACTAGAACAGGTCAAATCAATTAGATACCTGGGTACCTTTCTCGATGACAGCTGTAGCTGTAAGAAAGAAATCCGATCGCGAATAGAGCAATCGAGAGCAGTGCGCATAAAAATGAAGAACCTGTGCTCAGCAGAAGGGAATTAAATCTTGGATTACGAATTAGAATTCTGCGCTGCTACGTTTTCTCGGTCTTACTGTATGACAACGAGAGTTGGACGTTAGATGCTTTATCAGAAAGAAGTATACAGAGGCCTTTGAATTATATTCGTATAGGCGCGTATGCTGAAAATTCCGTGGATCTTAAAAGTTGCTAATAAAGAAGTCCTCAAAAGAATCAATAAATGCCCGGAATTATTACATTCGATTAAGGAAAGTAAACTACGTTATCTAGGCCACATCATGAGAGGCCAAAAATATGAGATTTTACGTCTCATTATGGAAGGAAAGCTTTTGGGCAAAAGATCAAAAGGGCGCCCACAAAATTCGCGGACAAATGACTTTCATCGTTGGTTCCGCTGTTCACCCATTGAAATGTTCAGATCTGCCATGTCTAGAAAAGACATTGCCGTGTTGATCGCCAACCTTCGTAACGGAGACGGCGGATGAAGAAGAAGAAGATTACGAATATATATCTAACGATTTGTCGACAAACTTATTTCCAAATCGCGTGCAATGTCGAAGATTTATATAAGAAAGATGATTTTCTTCAAATAACAATTTTTTCTTATTCGCACGGTAAGTTATGGAAAGGAGGCCAATAATAAAACTTCTTCCGGTCGCAGTTTGTGTTAATTTAATTCATCGAATGAATTTTTCGAATAAACAGCAACATTAGTATTACCGAAAACACCCTGTAGCGTTTAGTCGAAATGAAAATTTTAAATTCCAACAGCTGTTTTGAGCTGATTTTAAATGATTCCTTACAAAACTTATAATTTAATTTCGAATGCGGCTACTGTTCTCCTTTTTCTCCTTTTTCTTCTTTTTTTTGAAATAAATTTGAATAGAATTATCGATCTTGTGTTTTTTATTCAGAAAATCTGGCCGCTCCCGTAATAATATTATTTTATCTAAAAAATAAAAGAATAGAATAACTCCTTAAATGGTAGTACTATTTTTATATAAAAATTTTCAAAAAAAAAAAAAACAAACAAACTACATTGTATTTTTTTTTCTTATTGAAAATTACATAAAATATCAATTACGACCTATTTAAATAATTTCAACTACTTCAGAATTTTCTCTAATTTATTCGCACTGTTAATCGACTTTTAGCTTACGTAAAAGCTTTCGGTCGCGCTGCGGGGTACTTCTTTAAATGTTTTAGCGCGCTGCCCGCAAACTCGATGTGGGCACAACGACGTGTTTCGAGAGAGAGAAGTACAAAAACAACCGATCACAACTAACTTTTTACGAAGAAAAGTTCGATCAAAAATTCACCCCAAGACGAGAGTGAAACTTTTAAAACTTTCGTAACCGGCTGGTTTCTTCAAAGTTTACAAAGTTAACAAAAAACACTGTAATTATAGCGATACAGGATACACTTAGTCGAAAAAAAAGTAAACAAATGAAAAAAATGTTTTGCCAGGCTATAATTTAAAAGAAAATTAATTTAAAAAAAAAAAAAAAAGCGACAATAAAGATAATGAAATCAATTATATAGGTTGTACAGATGTGTTTTGGATACCGTTGCGGGCAAGTTTGCAAAAACAGTTATCTTCGTGTCGCTATAAAAATTAATAATGTAACAACGCGACGAAGTTGTTTTTCCGAATTCGTTTATCACAATTTAAAATTATCATCTCAAAAATTTGTCACCCCAAAAATTAAGCCGAGTAAATAAATTTGGTTTATATATCAGGTCTCCTACGCAAAATAATCGTAAAAATATTTCACTAGCCGCCGCGCAATCGAACAGGTTTTTATGATCGCCAAATTCATTCATTTAGGGATATTTTGGCGGGAGACTCCTTTTTATCGCCTTATCATCGCTGTGTAGTAAGCAGGTAAGAATAATAAGAATTCGTATAGCATATCCCTGAGAAATGACAGTTGGTTTGATCAATTCACACGTGTTACGTTCCGTCCATCTTGAAAGCAAATGGAATAGATATTGAATACAGTTGTCAACAAGCTCATGTTTTTTGTATAGTAATTAATTTTAAACACCAATTTTAAATAATTATTTAATTTTTTTTTGTCTTTATCAAATACCCCGGACGCGTTTTGAAGATAAAGCTTCATGATCACGGGAGCCATTAAAGGAAAAAAATTAAATAATCGTTTAAAATTAATTACTGTACAATAAACATAAAAGAAAGCTCATGTTTCGTCCATGAATTTCAATCGATGAACTATTTTTACCATTAAAGAATAAGGAAAATGATTCTTTGCCGGGTATATATATATATAGTAGACGGTACCGCGTATATTCGATATGTTAAAAATAATAATTGAGGGAACTACTACTCCGGTACGGCGTATTTAATAAATGTTAAGTTGAAAATCATAAGTGGAAAGTATAGCTCGGAAGTGAATCAGGCAAAAAGACAAAGATACATGATCGTAGACAGAGCCTCGAGGAATCAACCGCAAATGAAAGAAATTACAGGATACGAAGTAGTGAACGAATTTATTTATCTTGGATCTTTGATTACAAACACAGGAGGATGTGAAAAAGAAATCCGCAGACGCATTGCAATGGCGCGAGAGCTGCAACAACGAAACTAAAAAAAATATCGAAGGATACAAATATAACGAAGAATACCGAGTTACAAATTAGTGAACACATTGATCTTCCCGATTGCGAAATATGCATCAGAATCTTGGACTACTTATTAAAAAAAAAAAATAGATGCAACTCGGATAAATGCCTTCGAGATGGGAGTGTACAGGAAAATGCTGCGGATAGCGTGGACGGCACACCGAACCAACAAATCAATTCTAGAAGAGCTGAAGATAGGTTTCTGCAGGAAATAAATCGGAATATGATCAGATACTTCGGTCATATAGCCAGGAACATAAATTCCATGGGAAGCGAACATTATAAAGGGCAAGGTGCAAGGAAAACGTCCCAGAGGAAGATGCCCACTACGATGAACTGATTAAGTAAATATACTGAGTACAAGTTGTCAGAAGCATTCCACGTAGCAAAGGATCGAAATAAATGGAAGGAAATGGTAAAAGGAATATGATGCCAACACGTCCTTACGTAGGACAATGGACTTGATGATGATGATGTTATTTAAATCGGCCATCCCGTTTGAATGATCTCAATTCATAATAATACCCGTATTCAAAAACCCGGTAAACCTTCTTCGAAGAATACATCCTACAAATCGATTGCATCGGCTTCTTGCATTAGAAAAGCGTTTGAAAAATAGGCTCGAGTGGTGGATCGAGAATCAAAAAATTCTCTCCCAGTTTAAAGGCTTCGGCCGTTTTCGAGACGTGAGAGATATCGAAGGGAAAAAACAGAAGCTTTTGCGCAAACTTTTCACTGCTTCTTTTTTTTTTTTTTTCTTCTTAAGAGGCAATCTCCGACTTTGGCGTTATTCAGATAAGCGAGACAATTAGGAAACGGCGGAAGCGAGCCTCGGACAAACGGTCGTCCGATTTAAAACGATAGTTGGCTGTCGTAAAAATGTCGCGATAGTCGAGTGGGACTGAAACGTTTGAACTGTCAAGTCGGTGTTCCGAGTTGGAAATTATTAAAAATGTAAATAATCGTTAATAGACGAGAGTGGAAAATTCTTTTAATCGCGCATACTACCACGGGGGCACGCCGGCCAATGTAAAACCCGCTCACGTGGGCTTGATCGTGATAATAGACACGATTACTAGTCTAAAGTCTGCGCATTTATGTACATTTACCTGAACGCTATTACACACACACACCAATAAATAGAAGTAAATAGAAGCGTACGGAAGACCGCTATCAATCGCGTATAAGTGAAAGAGATCCAACAGTTACGGTGTAAATAACGCTGCCGCACATCGGCTTCTTCGGGTAAATATTCAGTAGTTAAAAGATTACGATAATGCATCGGTAGGAGGTTTTTATTTTTTGCTCGTCTAGATGCAAGTACAGGTAGTTTTGTCTCAAGATATGTACGCTACCACTAACAGACCCGTTGATTTTATAACCTTGTCAACTGAGAATTACGAATACACCGTATACATGTTCAATTGAAGTCGTTCGTCAGTGGGTGCGTTTTAAAATTAGAAAAAAAAAAAAATTACACTATTTGCCGCAATAATCAGTTTATCTGGTAATTCGATGTAATTTACGGGGCTCGCGTAGTACTATCAAACCAGGAGTGTAGTTTTCAAGACTTGTCTCATATCCAATTCGCTGTCCCAGCGTCGTCTAATATCCGAAATTGGTTATAGCGAAGAATTATCGTAAAGACACAGGTAGCAAAGAGATAGGAACTCTATAGAGATAGGAAATCTATATAGATAGGAACTCTATAAAGATAGGAACTCTATAAAGATAGGAACTCTATAAAGATAGGAACTCTATAAAGATAGGAACTCATTAGATCCCCTTAAAAGTAGTACTCTATGAAAAGAGCTTGATTATTAATCCGTGATATAGGTTATCAAGGATATATATATATATGTATGCGACTTACTCACTTCTGATATACACTGTGTATAAATAGGAAGCGAATTTACTGCAGTAGCGGCTTGGCGAATCTTTAAAGAATCGTAGGTTCTCTCCAACGTCGCGCTGTCTGTGAAGCGGTCCAAGTTTCGATTTTTCCGATTATATCATTTTAAGCGGTTCGTTGCAAATTTGTACACGTTTTTAGGCCCTCACGCAAAAGGAAATGCGGAACCGGAGAGGACTCAAGCTTTTCAAAATTCGACGTATCGAACTTTTTCGATTATCCGCGATCTAAGCTGTCCGCATTCTCGGTCTTCGCGCGAATGATCCCCGATGTTACCGCGGACCATCGTGCAAGGACGTTCGCTCTGTAGGAAAAGTGCTGCGAACTCGCGACCCACGCAGAAAACGTCGATAGAAAATTGTCGACTGACCTAAAAATTGCGAGCTCTTTTTTACAGCCATCGTCAATCGTCGCGGTCTCCACGGCCGTTTTTTCAGTCGTTCCGTTTTAAACCGCTGAAAAATTCACAGCTCTCTCACTTGTTAAAAACTGATGCTGTAAAACGTGGTTTCGTTGCTATACATACCAGATGTGTAATCAGTTTCCAACTTGCTAACACACACGCCCTGTTGCCTGGCAATTCTAAATGATTAAATACGCTGTAAGCTTTGATTTATAATGAAAACGGTTGCAGCGAAGCGACAAAATGTCACAGGCGCAGGCTCTCAATTAGAATCTTATGTCACCTAAGTGACTTCGTTGGGTCAAAGAGAACTTTCAGTAGTTTTGGAACGAGACCATTGTAAACGGGAACAAATAGTGCAGCAACGTGTGGTCGAGGGCAGGATTTAAAAGCAAAATTAAGCAGCACAGAATAGGGATGTGAAAAGGGACGTGAGGGACGTGAAATTTTAATAATAGACACGTCTAATAATCATTTCGGATAACTTTATCGGTTGAACAGAAAAACCAGTGCGCGGAGAAGGAAATAGAAAGTGAAAGCGAATGGAATGCGGTCAAATATACCGGTGAATAATGAACGCGGCAACAGGGGCCGATCAAGTCAGCTACTACCGTGTGCCGTTAAATTAGTCATCGGTGTTTGTTACCTGATGTGGCGCGTATTGAAACTTGCAAAAATTTCACTCGCGCTGGGTTACATAGTTGACGCGCTCAGAAACAAAAACCAAAATTAAGCAAGTCGAATTATTGAACGGATAGAAAATAATAAATCGACCAAAACTTGACATGATTACAGCGCAATTCGACTTAATATCCGTCACATCACGTACCCCGGTCATTATAGTAGTTTTTAGCGGATAACGTTCTATTTTCTTTCTTCTTTCGATTTACATGCAGGAACAGAAAATTCTGGAACAGCGTTCATTTTTGCAAACTACTTATCGCTTTTTCTCTCACCGCGCGGCTAGATACCAAAATTCGCACCTTTTCCTCCTCTTACGAGCCACTGCTGGAAGAAAATTCGTCCGATTTCGTTTCAGCATTCGCCGCTGTTATAAAGTAACGAACTAAATAGGAACAAGATCGATGACGCTGGAGACTTTTGTCAAAGAGAACCGCGGAGTCTGTTATAAATGGAGCGTTATGAGAAGACGAAATTTGAATGGCGACGTACTGGAGAGCGCGATGAAAGGTGCCCATTAAAATGTCGAGAAGAAAAACAAGGATTCCAGCGACGATGATCGAGCAAGAAGCCGCGTTCTCGGTGCCGTCGTCTCTTCCGCGTTAATTTCACTCTGCCTGCTCGTTTGTAGTCGCGGCTTTATTAGGACATCGTTCATGCGGCGAATGTCGACATTTCTTCAACACAGTGATGTCTCTCTCTCTCTCTCTGTTGCGACTGCGTTTCGAGACTAACTCATCTTCAGCGACATCTCCTGAAACAACAACCGGTCGCCCGAAAGAGAAGCACCTTCAGTAAGACTGATGGATAGGCCACTGACGGCAAATGTCACAGCCGATGATAATTATCGGCCGCTGACAGTCGACAACAACCTAGTCATCGGGCGTCGTGTCACGCATTTATTAGTGACTGGGTGCACCGCTGGTGCCGTATCTGCCGGTAAACAAACACCGACAGATGAAGAGCATACGGCCGTAAGTCGTCCGCCAAGTCGAGCCAGATTGATTAACTAATGCACTAATCAGAAATTTTATTTATAATTCCGGTCGGCCGATAATTAGCCGTCAAAAAATTTACTCGATAACAGCGTTTCTGTCATCTGCGCGTGTTTTCTCGTAATTATTCAGTAACGCGACAACGAAAAATTAACGTCTCGAATGTGCTCCGTATTTATTTATAGTTCTGAGAACGATTTTCATAATATTCGCTCGCGAAGCATTTTATACGAGCAACGCGAAAACACAAAAATAACGCCCTATTTCACGAATGGTCCGCACCGAACAACTCGTTTAAAACTAATGTAGCTACCATTGTTAAAAAAACTGTCCGATTGTGTTTACAAATTATCAATTTAAAAGTGACCGCGAGCAGATGGATCACGAGAAATACTTCTTAACAATATCCGGAACTTTTTCAAAACTACCGATCAATTATATATACATATATATGTATATTTGTCACTTTAAGATTGAAAAATATTTGTAAAAAGTTACTGTTATTTTAGCAGAGCGTGTGAAATGCTGTTAATTTTCTTTAAAGTCGCTTTGCGTCACTGCGATTTAACGTAAAAATCTGTAATTTAATCAATTAACAGTTAATATCTGATAGATTATGTAAAATTATTTTCAGGATTTCAGCTCCGATTCAAATGGGAAAAAAAACAGGAAAGCAACGATCAACTTTCTATTTCACCATGGTTGTTTCGGCGATCGAAAATTCTCATAAAGAACTGTTTGATTTTTTTTTTTTTTTTCATTTTTTAAACTGTAACATTTTCAAATGATACTCAGAGATGCGGACGAGAGGCGGTAAAGACAGAGTATCTAGAAAATTAGTAATTAATAAAAACGTCGCTATGGAATAATGTGCTGAAGCTACGAAGAAACGTTTTTCACGTTTAATTGTAAAAGTGTATTCTTACAAGTATCCGGCAAAAGTTAAAATGGTTATTATGAATTCAAGAGAACACAGAACAATTGCAAAATAAAGAGAGTGGGAAAAAAAAAACGAAAAAGAAGACAAGTCTCGCTATAAATACGAAACACATAGGAAAAAGAGGTAACAAAAATTTAAAAATTCCTCGTGATGTGGCTGTATTCTTAATATTCCAATCGATTTTAAATTTTATAGTCCAGCTTCGATAATCATCCAATCGGCAAATATCTACAGAATATTTATTTTCACGTTTTCACATTTTCACGTTTTCACATTTTCACGTTTTCACATTTTCACGTTTTCATGTTTTCATATTTTCATGTTTTCATATTTTCAACATTTTCATGTTTTTAGATCGTAACATTTTCATGTTTTCACATTTTCAACATTTTCATGTTTTCATATTTTCAACATTCTCATGTTTTCATATTTTCAACATTTTCATGTTTTTAGATCGTAACATTTTCATGTTTTCACATTTTCAACATTTTCATGTTTTCACATTTTCAACATTTTCATGTTTTCATATTTTCAACATTTTCATATTTTCATATTTTCAACATTTTCACGTTTTCACATTGTAACATTTTCATATTTTCATATTTCACATGTTTTCATGTTTTCACATTAACCGGGGTAACTTGTCTATTAGAGCTTAATTAATCACAAATTTTTATGGTCATTATTAAAAATTTATTATTTATTTTATTTGAAAGTTGATGATAGACAATGGAAATTTTTAGCTAGCTTTAAGATATAAAAGTTGACTGGACGCACATAATCGACAACATTATAGATTTTACGAGTTCTCATTTAAGTCACCCCGTTTTCTGTCTCTCCGACGAAGATTTTTACATAAAACTATTCACAATATTGAATTTTTCTTCCGGCGTTTTTAAAATTCCATGTCGAATTAATTACGATTATTTAAATATGAAAAATCTGGTCTCATGATTTAAAATGTATGGAAAAAAAGGAAGAATACAAATTCTGATTTGTTCGCTATAATGAATGATTTCATTTTACTCAGAGCGAAAACTAACGAAATTAATAACGTAATTACATTTCAGATAGTATACCTCATATGTACACTCTAGAATTAACGTGTATTTTTCACTGTCTTTGCGATTATTAAAATTAAAGAATTAAAAAATTACACTTACGATACTAATACGAAAATGACAAAAACAAAATTATATACACTTTCAGTAACTTCCATTTGACGTCGTTTAAGGTTAAAAAAAGTTCCATTCGCAGCGTGTATTTTCCTCCTTAATAGGGATGTATTTTTTAAAATTTCATATTTTTTTTTTTTTTTTTTTTTTTTTTTTGACAACAGACTATAAAACATATATTTGTATTTCCCTGCAAAGGCGATATTAAGATCTTGAATCGTGTATAGTCAGCAAATTTCAAAGTAATATAAAAAAAAATAGACGTGACAAAAGGAAATGGGAAAAATAGTCTGCTTTATTAGGCAGACTATAAAAATAACTAAATTGCTGAGGTTATTTCTCGAATTTGAACACTTCGTTCGGTGGAGTGCCTATAAAAAGCGAAAAAGCTACGTAACGCCTGTGTTTTATAATAATTCCTTTAATTTCTATAACTGCGTAAATTTCTTACATAATTTTTGCCGTTGTCTAGTATCGTCCACTCATAAAAATTTACAAATCGGCTTTAAATAAATTGAAAAACGATTCGCGGTAGTGACTCGGAAAATTCCTTTAAATTTTGCGCTCTAAATGTTCAGTTTCGAACGTTTTTAGCACTCTGCGAAAATTTCGAAAATAGCTTAATTAATTATTATAACTATAGTTCCATCGAATGTACGAATATATAGCCAACAATATTAAATATGTACCGTGAATAAATTAATGTGTATGAACTTATAGATCTATATAATAAAATGTATATATAAGTTCGGTTGTGAGTGTGTGTTTAGTAATTGTGTGTTTGTGTTTGCGTGTTTGTGTTTGCGTGCATGTTTGATAATGGCTTTTAAAAAATATAAATAATTATTTTAATATAACCATCATCATCATCTGCTGAAACCCGTATCCGAGTGAACTGGTTGCATTTAATAGAATAGTGTTTTAACGACTAAGTGTATATATCACCGATACTTTCCTTTTTAAAATTTTATTTTATGTAACAATGTTTTATAAATATACTTGCCTCATTGGGTTAGTCTGGACTGAGAAACATAAAAAAAATCAAAAATCATTTTAATAGCTATGATTCTGTAAAAATTTTGTAATATTTCAATATAAATGTCACCGCTATAAATTAAATTCAATTATAAATTTATAAAATATTGTTAATTTTTTGTAATTCAATCTATTATTATTATTATTATTGTATTGTTTATTATTAAATACTCGTGTGTACACGTATGACGGTCGCGCGGGGGGGGGCTATTGCCCCCCCCCCGCCCTGGAGGTTTGGAACTCTTTAATCAACTGGTCATGTATTCATAGGCGCGTAATCATGGACAATTTGACTTTTATAATAAAGTAGTAGAACAATTTGCCAGAAACCCACGAAAATCATGTTTTAATTAAGATTTTATTCTTGTTCAATATAATATTAAGCCTTTACAAATTACAAATTGTATTTTTCATGTAACTCATATTCTTTTTTTATCATCTTGCTTCCCCCCTCCACCCGGCCACATCGATTGCCGACGCCCTTGTGTACACGAATTTGCTTATTTTACTTTTTACATTATTAAAGTGATTGTAAACATTTAAATTATTTTTAGTTGTTACTATTAAATATTTTCTATTTTTCATGCAATTATTGATATCGTATTTTGTTAAGTTCAATTTTTTGCTTTTGCATTTTTCATTAAATACGATATATTTTCATTTTGACATAACGTTTAAGATGTAGATTCGTTTAAAAAATTGTTCAACTTTTTTATATACATTACTTATGTTTTGCTTTTTTTTTAATACTTATTTCATTCTTATCCGCTATTAATGTTAACAGTAGTTAGTTCTTTAGTTTTATAAATTCTTGAGAACACTATGATGTTCCATAAATGTAGTCCTAAAACCAATCCAATCCTTTTAGCACCTCCTATTCCCGGATGTTTTGCGGACGGTTATCAGTTATAAAAATAATGATTTAATAAATTTAACAAGTTCGGAATTCATTTTTATAATGATAACATTAATTTACTTGAATCAAGACAATCAAATGCTTTAGTGATATCTGTGATTATTTTACATTATTATCTATAGTTTTATAACATTTAAAAGTTTGAATTACTACAAATATGGCTAATTTTGTTGATTAATTTTCAAAGCTGATTTTTGCTAATTATATCATTATTTTGATTACGTTTTTCAAATTTATTTTTTAACCGACTTCAAAAAAGGAGGAGGTATTCAATTCGATTGTGTTTTTTTTTTTTTTTTTTTATGTGTGTTACCACAGAACTTTCTTCTAGGCGAACCGATTTTGATGATTCTTCTTTTATTTGAAAGGCGGTGTTTCTCATGTAGTCCCATTTAAATTTGATCAAGATCTGACCGATAGTTTTTGAGTTATCCTTAATAATGTGGGAGATTGAAGCTTTTTGGATGCTTTTCATTTTCATGATTGTTTTCACCGTCGGATTAGATTTATTGACTTAAAATACTATAAATTTGCCAAATTACCATGGAAATGTAGCTTTTGATGTTTTTACCGTGGAAATATCTGTTCTTATTAAAATGTTTTAATTTTAATTGAACAAAAATGCACTAAAAAGTAAAAAATAAAATGCTTTTTTACAAAAAATAAATACCGACTTCAAGGTTTATTACAAAAAATTTAAAAATGCACTAAAAAGTAAAAAAATAATTACTCCCGATAAAAAATATATATCAGAGTTATATAACTTAAGATGATATCGTAATTCTTATACAACATTAACTTTTTGGAGTTGGCATCAAATTCATATTAAAAGAATAATTAAAAACTGCATTAAATGTTCATTAAATTGTTCCTAGATATAGTAACATGAATTTAATTCCAACATCAAAAAGTTAATGTTGTATAAGAATTACGATATCATCTTAAGTTATATCATCACTCTGATATATACATATATATTTTATCGGGAGTAATTATTTTTTACTTTTTAGTGCATTTTTAAATTTTTATAATAAACCTTGAAGTCGGTATTTATTTTTTGTAAAAAAGCATTTTTTTCTTAAATATTCGATTGATATCTGGGTTGTATATGAACTTGATTCACACATTAGACTATTTACCTTAGAATACTCCCATATTTCTGGATAGTAACTGGAGATTTTAAATAGTATATTTATCGTTTTAATAATTATATTTGGTAATTGAATTTCTAAATACTTTTAGTAGACCTTATTTAATCTTGCTGATGTTTTATTTCTTAACTTTTTTATAATAACATTAATTTAATTATTACCAATTTCACGTTTTACATTATTTGATTTAAGTTTTAAGGAATATTTTTAAAATTTCAATAAGGAATTTCGAAAAACAATGCGAGTAATTTTTTTTTGAGATCAGTACTTTACAGAAAATCATTAAAAGTGACGATCCAATTAATAATAAAAAAAAAAAAAAAGAATAAATGAATGTTCTACTCTACGGATGCCAGAAGAGCTTTTGTTCAACATACCATTTTTTTTTTTTTTTTTTTTTTTTTTTTTTCGTAATGAACGTTCTTTTATACGTTCCTTTATTCTGCATTCTATAGCTAGAAACACGAGAAAGAACTTGTTTAAAACGGTCACGAAAATTCTAATGAACATAAGGAATTAATCTGAATAAGTAAGGGAAACTGAAGTTTTTGAAATTAGGGAAATGCAGTGTTCCAAAATTAAGGGGTTATATCTGTTTGAAATTTTTTTTTCATTTGTTTTCATTGGCTTAATTTATGCCAAAAAATCAATAACGTCCAAGCATGAAAAAAGATTGTGCGGTCGGGGATCACCGTCAGGAACGATGTTCCTTACGCTATTTTTTCAACTCTAAACGTGATTTAATATGTAGATTTCTATTGATTCTATTAGCGTATTTTCGTCACGCCAAAAAACGCCATTCTCTTTCATTCAGCGCGCTCTCTCTCTAATTTGTATATTTTATTTTTTATCGTTTTTTCAATGTAAAAATGTAAAGTAAGGATTTAAATCAAAAAATTTCATTTAATAAATTAAATAAAAAAAAGAGTGAATTATAAATTATATAAAATAATGACACAATATAAATCCCGTATGAATTAAAACAAAAACAAAAAATAAGTTTAAATTAAATTTACACGTGTTTAGAATTAAGATTATACAGTTGACTGCGCATAATGCTTGCTACTCGAATCTCGATACTCGCACGCACACACACACATGTATAATAGAAAGAGACAGAGAGAAAGAGAAGTAATTGGCGATGGGGACTCGAAAACCTATAAGGGAATTATTGACGCCAATCCGTATGGAAATGTTTCTGTTGCTAAAAAAGAGTATATTGACCTTGTTCAAAAGAGGATAGAAACTCGCCTTCGTAACGTGAAAAAAAGTACCAAAGGCCTCCGAGGTAAATTGACGGTTAAGCTCATTGATGAACTTAATATTTTTTACGGACTGGCTCGTAGACGCAATACAGGATCAGTTGAAAAAATGAGAAATGATATATGGGGGGGGGGGGGCAACCATCTACCATCAAAAAATATCCATAGATGAAAAATGGCGACACGATAAGTGTCCAGTCGGAGGTGAATGTTGGTACTTTTGGAAACGGAGCAAAGAATTAGGTACTCTTTCTACTTATAAGCACAAGCCTCCTTTGCATAAAGATGTTTTTGAAGCAATCAAGCCGATTTACGAGAAACTAAGCTCTGACGATCTTCTTTCACGTTGCTTGGGTGGATATACCTAAAATTAAAACGAATCATTTAACGCACTTGTATGGACCACCGCACCGAAAACAGTGTCAAGCGGAAAGACTGCGCTTGATATGACATCGCTGCCATCACTTTCAACGAGGGGTTATCAGGCTTATGTTCCATCTACGTTGCACTAGAAATAACGCGGTTGGACGTACAGTATTCGACTTTTGCATTCAAGGCTGTTGAGCGCTCCATTTCCGAGATTGAGAAAACGGCTAGACGCAGCCTTACACTGGTGAAAAAAGGGTTAGAGGACCAGAATACGACTTTGGACGAGCAATTATACGGTGCTGGGATAGCAAAGTGAAGGTAAAAAAATAATTATGGACCATATTATTATGATTTCGAAAAGTTATATTCAATTTTAAATGCGTTTTCCTCGAAACGACGTTTTCGAAATCGGTACGCGGCAGAACTGGAAGAATTTTCGTCCGATTGACTTGAAATCTGTAGCTTCTTCCTTTAATTATCCGGTGAAGTACACACAATTTTAACGATCGGTAAATAAGGAAAAAAAATATAAACAATTTAAGTCGATGTTTTTCGTCGAAAACGCAATTTTTTCTTTAAACAATCGCCATTTTTCGAAAAAAAAGTCCTAAAATTATAATCGTGTGTACTTCACTAGCAAAACTCATGTAATTTACGGAAAAAAAATTCTATACTTCCAGATAGTGATCCAAGGGACTTGTACTAATATTTTTTTAAATGTTGTTTTTAGTTTATTGACCAACAGCCGCCATTTTGTAAATTTATGTCAATAAAAAAAATGTTTTCATATTCCTGAAGAGTTGCTTAATCGATTCATATATTATTATTTATGATTATTTAAAATCGAGCTCATAAAAAAAAATGAAAAAAAGGTTCTTTTTTTAGGGCTCCAAACAGATATAACCTCTTAAAGCGGTGAAATATTGAAGTGTAAGTGATCTTAAAATTCTCACTAGAGGTAACGAGGAAATATTTTTAGGAAGCTCTGTCCTGAAGCTAATCATTTTATTTCCTTTCTAGTGAGTTCACGGTTCGTGATATGACCAGATGGTTCGCCCGTGATATAATATTCCCTTTCCGGCTGATATTGTGTTATTTGCTCTGCTGTTTTTGGAGTTCTGCTCGATATTTATTAGCAAGGACGGCGTATCAAAGCAGTTCGAGCAGAGGTGGATAGAGTTTCTGAGTTTACATAGTACAACTCTGCCGGCAGATGCATCGTTCTCGAAGCTGCCAGTCAGTTTACAGCGATAAAACGAAAACGGGTTGTTGTTGCCACAAAGAAGTGAATAATAATTTCCTTCGGTAAATTCAATAGTTGGGTCATTATAAAGTAATTAAAAGGAAATAATAAAATTTAACGGAATTACAATAAATTATTGCTACGCACGACCGTGTTGCTGATTTTAGTAGTCTTCCATCGGTCGTTAATGGGGTAATTCGACTTTAATTCTGAACTAAACCGGGCGCCGACCGGTTGTTTGTTTGATCATTTCTTCTTGCTCTTTCATTCTTTCAGCCGATTCTTTCTCAAACAACTCTGTTTGGTGACCGTCATTAACAACGTGATCGTCATTATCTAATCATCATCATCGAGGTTTGTGTCATCGCCGCCGCCATCATCGTCGCTGATCGTAATCGTGCTGTGGTATTAGAGCCGCGAGCGATTTATCCGGAGCGGCCGTCATGAGTCGCAAACCGGAACGTAGCCATTCGCGCGCACAACCATAACTGGTAGGGCAACGTTGAGGGGGTGCAACAGTTAATTATTTTCAGTTTGTTTTTGCTGTCTTAACATTTCCATTAATTTATCAAACTTCCATGACAATACCCTACCTGTCTGTCTGTCTTTCTGTCTACCACCGCTGCACATCTTCGCATTTATCATCCGCCTCTCTATCTCCTATCAACATCTCGTCCCGTCTTTCTTCGTCACATCCTATCTCCTCCGCATCTCGAATTTTCGCTATCTCCCAGATTGTTTTTACCGCATCTCCGGTCATTTCAACTGCGCCGTACGCTGCCGAATATATCCATCCCCTGTGTATGCACGCCGCCGCTATTAGGGATTCAGTTAGAGATCAGTGTTCGTGCGATCGTTGCGGTAATTGGATAGTTTTCTTTTTCTCCTATTAATTGTTTATTTAAATGAGATTTAACGAGAGTAGCAGGAACTGCCGCTTACTCTTATTTATTCATTCGTTATTATTATCATCGTTTGTCCTTTCTCACTCTCTTTCTTCTTCTTCTTCTTCTTATTATTATTATTATTATTTTTATTTTTTTTTTCGGTTTTTAACGGGCCAAGTTGGCCGCGAAACGGCATTATTAAAAAGGTCGGCTGCGACTCAAGATGAACCGGAAACAGGATGGCCAGTATGCAGACTATTCAGGCGCTAGATGGCCATTTTGCATTCCGATTATTCCCCGCCATCTGCATCTTTCGGCACCGCGAGCACTTATACACACGGTCAAACAAAGTATGGATCGAAGACGGTTAATTTATCTCGTTGCTGGCCCCCGGTTTCCGTATGCATTTCCTGGAAAAAAATCATTTAAAACTCATTAACTTGATGCAAAATTTTTTCAGCATGCTCCTCTTTAACTACTAATTAATGCATCAATTTTTATATTTTATTTCGTTCTTGTTCGCTGATTATTATTTATTTATTTCTAGCCAGGCTCGTAGCCAAAATTAACGTTCGCGAGAGGTCACTGCACCCTAGTCCAGGGACATTATGATCTTTTAAATCATTTTACATGAATAAAAAAAAAAACAAAACAAAAAAAACCAACAACTATACAAATATTACTACTTGTTTTATGGCTAGATAACTCAACACTTTTCTGTTCAAATAATTTTAAGATTTCTGTATTCTCTACTCCATTCGTTGTTTTTCTTGCAAAAACAAAAGTGACAAATATGTCTTTTTTATTATTATTATTATTATTATTAAATAACATATGGAGAACCCACAAGGCAACCGCCCGTCTGTAGGTTCTCATCACAGTTACAACGTTTATTTGTAATAAAGTTACAATCGATCATATACAATTAACCACTTAACTAACAAATGTGTCACAAAACAAAGTAAAAACCAACGTATTTCAAATTTCATATAAAATTATGTTACTAATTCTATGCAGTATAAATATATATATATATATATATATATTTTGTTTATTCTATAAACTGTTTTGGAAAAGTTTCTAGTGGTGTTTAACCTACCATTTTTCTTCCAGCGACTTAGCCAAATTGAAGTAAGTTTATGTAACTCCTTTATATTCCTTTCATTTTTGTTCAAGTAGTATATTCATGGCCTATACAACAATAACATATTAAGCGAAAGGTCTGGTACCATTTCGCTTAATTCCCATTTGGCCTAAATTTAGGGTCATGTTACTCAGGTAATAAAAAAAAGGTCAGACAAACATACGAATGATTTCGTGTTGGCAACAGCGCGTCATCATTATCGAATTTTAAGCAGACTAAACGCATCATTTTTTTTTCTATTTGATTCCACTGTTAAGGTTTTTTTTTCTTTCCGAAATACAACAAAAAGGTTTATATGAAAATCAGAAGTGAAAAAATACCGCTAAAAATGTTTGATGTAAATATACGCGAAACGACCACTCCGATTAATATTTGCGAGTTATTTTATTGGATGTCCAGTGCTGTATAAATCCCACCCGCCTTATCAGTCAGTATATAAAAGCCTTATTGATATTTAGTGTGACATGAACATTAAGGTTCGGAGTTGCAGAAAAAATAATAAAAAAACTAAATTATAATTAGATGTAGGTTCGAAGTGGTCGCGTTTATGTAAGAAAAAAGGAATAAAAATCGAATAGAATTAACAATAATGACATGACATCGAATGATTATTACAGCGGTAAATTTATTATTGATGATTAAAATTACAATTATAAGTACATATAAAAAGTAAATGTTAAAATTAGGAAAACAGTTGTTTCTTTTTTTTTAACAAAAGTTCCTGAACCTAATTTCATTTTTCTTTAATTCAAAAAAAGTGACTTTGCAAATCGAAAAAATTTAAAAATTAAATACTGCTTCGGATTTGAATAAATAATCAACAGTAACGTATACGATTACAAGAGGTTTTTCAAAATTTGGATATTAGGACGAGAAAAATTACTAGATTTACTAATAAACTCTGTGTACAGCAGAAAAAGAGGAGTAAGCAAGGAATAAACAAGGTGAAGACCCTGTTATATGGGGTCAGTTCATGGCTTTTATGGGATTAATAAATGAGCATAGATTTAAAAGCACCATATCAAAAAAATGTATATTTTAAATATTCTTATATCTATCTCTCGAGTATATTTGTTATATTTGATAATCTTTAACAATAGATTTTTAGTTGTAGAAAGCAGTGAAAATAAGGACAATCGATTAAAAAATGGCGAAAAATTGGTTGTAATAAGGGGTTATTACATTTTTAGATGTGTCGCACGGTATAAAAAAAATTTTAGAAGATACAGTCATGATTTTTTTCCCCATTCTACAGGATGAAACGGTAAAACTTGGCGTATGTTATTAAAAATACTTCTAAAATCGAATTTTAAGGTATAAATAACTTCTCCAGAAGCCTAAATGGTTGCTGTTGGACTTTGAAAAATTCCTCTTCAAATTAGTCACATTTATTATAATGACGATGTTTTTCAAGTAATTTCAATAATTGGAATGAAAAAAAATAAATAAAACCCAAAAAATGTTGTTTTTAGAGTTTTTGACAAAGTAAAAAAAATTTTTTTTTTTTCAATTTTTTGGGCACGTCAACAGTAGAACTTACCCAACACAGAGAACTGTACATTATATAAGGAAAAGATTAAAAATTGAGGAGATAAAGAAAGCTAACAAAGGAAGTATATCGAGAGAGGAGAAAGCAAGAATGGCTTTGGCACTATAAGGAGTGGGGAGGCCAAAGCGCAGAAGATTGGAATAAAGGGGCGCACTGTCCTCCTTACTCTTGTTTCTTCTATTTCCCCAGTGTCCAATCGAATTAGATTATAATATTTTTCTTCTTTCTTTTATAATCTGTTAAGTCTGCCAGATTTTTTGGCAAATCTAAAAAAAGGCAAAGAAAAAAAACCTATCTTACTATTTAAAATGCTTCATTCAATAAATTGCCAAAAGATTACGATTTAACATTACAAAAACGAAAAAGAAAGAGAATATAAAAAGACGCTATTCAATTAGCCAAATATTTTATCATACACTGTTGACGTACAAAATAAAAATTTATAGCAATTAAACGAAAATAATTTTTTAATGGATGATAATTTTTTTTATTCTCTGTTGTCAAAATCTAATAGAATACCATTTCATTTAAAATGTAATTTGCAATAAATATTTCAATATACAAATATTAGATATATATATATATATATATATATATATATTATTTACCTGCTCGATTTGTTTTTATAAATGATATACCCATTGCTATATTAGCCTGACTCTAAATTTTTAGTTTATTCACAAGCGAAAATTTAAATATTCAATATAGAAGAATAGTTTCCTTCAGAACGTTGATACACATAACACTCAACCCAGAACAAATTGTAACCTCATAGCGTAAAACAGTCAGTATGCGGTCATTTTCCGCATATTGAGATGGATTTGGCATTTCTTACGACCTTTGAAAATATTAAAATTTTGGTAATAATCATTCAATTTCTCGGAAGGTCTCGGTAGCGGGCAAACGCGGCATTGTTTGTCAAAGACGCATTCTCGGTTAAAAAATCGAAGGATCTGACCGCTACGCAGGGGTAGCAAACTAGTTTCGTTGCGCGTGTCCGAGAAGCGGAAATAGAGCACTTGCTGACAGTATAGGCGTTTGAAATGCGTACCGAGCTATGTTGAGCTGGAAGAAGTTATTTTGATAAAAAGCCTAGAAAAGGCAAAAAGGCAGGGTGAACTAAATGGAGCTTTATTTATGTTTTCCTAATTTTAACATTTACTTTTTGTATGTACTTATAATTGTAATTTTAATCATCAATAATAAATTTACCGCTGCAATAATCATTCGATGTCATGTCATTATTGTTAATTCTATTCGATTTTTATTCCTTTTTTCTTACATAAACGCGACCACTTCGAACCTACATCTAATTATAATTTAGTTTTTTTATTATTTTTTCTGCAACTCCGAACCTTAATGTTCATGTCACACTAAATATCAATAAGGCTTTTATATACTGACTGATAAGGCGGGTGGGATTTATACAGCACTGGACATCCAATAAAATAACTCGCAAATATTAATCGGAGTGGTCGTTTTGCGTATATTTACATCAAACATTTTTAGCGGTATTTTTTCACTTCTGATTTTCATATAAACCTTTTTGTTGTATTTCGGAAAGAAAAAAAAAACCTTAACAGTGGAATCAAATAGAAAAAAAAATGATGCGTTTAGTCTGCTTAAAATTCGATAATGATGACGCGCTGTTGCCAACACGAAATCATTCGTATGTTTGTCTGACCTTTTTTTTATTACCTGAGTAACATGACCCTAAATTTAGGCCAAATGGGAATTAGGCGAAATGGGAATTCACCAAGCGAAAGAATACATTTCAAAAAGTGTGTCCAACTGTAAACTCTTATAGAACCAGTTAAAGAATTTTGTTATAGGTTTTTATAAGTACTCCCTATCTTACCCTTACTTCCAAAGAACGTCGTTGATTAGGATATTTTTATACCGAGTTATTCGCAAAAAGTATTTATTAAATAATCCGAAAAGGTTAAGTCTCTGTCCATTTTTTTTTCTTTCTTTGTTTATATAAATTACCTATAAACATATATATCACAAGGAGCTCTGCCCCTTTACCTCACCTGGGGACACTCCCAGACACGCAGCTCTATCACTTCTATAATTCATATAGAACGAGAAAAATTGACAACGTCAAAATAAATCTTTATTTAATGTCACATTTTGGGATAAATTTTTGTGACCAAAAAAAAGATGGGGTTCGGGCTAAGAATGACGTTGTCATTAATATATAAGACTACGTTATAAGAAATTTTGTTAATTTTTTATGTTATTTACAAAAACCATGTTACATTTTTACGGAAATTGTGTTACAAAAATTATGATATGGGTTCTGATTTTTTTTTTTTTTTGGATTACCTTAAAAAAATCGTTATTATTTTCCATAGAATGACAGCGTCAATTGGAATTGATTCTTCTATAACAGTTATAAAAGAATACTACTATCTAGGGTTCATGAGGTGTTGGGATCGCAGCAAAGTCCCGAAAGGTCGAGCTTGTTTTATATACATACATATATAATATGTAAAATACATATATACATATATAAAACTCGATCCTGCGATTTCCGTCATAGATACACTCCCTGGGACCCAAATTTTAGACTGGTCGGTTTTAAATAACTGTTGATTGCACCATTTCACTTCGGTTATTACGTTATATCTAATTAATAAAAAGTTTTCGTATTATCGTCGGCCTAAAAATGACATAGTCATTTATGTACATATCTTCATATAAATAATTTTAGGACACATGTGTTTGTCACTGAACTCCTCCTAAACGGCTTAACTGATTTCGATGAAATTTTTTGTGGGTGTTTGAGGGGGCCCATGTATGGTTTAGATTCACAACTAGACCAAGTAGACCCCTCTCACCCCTTCCGCCAATTTCCCAGTCATTTCTGTCTATTTTTATAACTCAAGAACGGCTGGACTGATTTTTATGATCTTTGATTTGTTGGATTTGTTTCCATCCCGAATAGCAGATATACGAAATTTAAAAATAATTTATAAAAAAAAATCATTTTTTTTTGCTGTTTTTGTCTTGCTGCCACGTTAAATTTATTTTAAAGTAATTAAAATACTTTTCGTTTTGATTTTTGTACATTTATTGAACTTAATTCTATTTGAGTATTAATTTTATCTTAATAAAAAACTGAATTTAGTTCAGCTAATAAGTTAATACAAAATTTATTGATTCCGGGGGCTCTACGAAGTTCGCCAGGTCAGCTCGTATATATATATATATATATATATATATGTATATATATGCTGAATATCAGATCGTACTATGCAAGTTTAAAAGCTCGTCGTTGTCTGATCAAATCCTAATTAAAGCTGTAATTAATTTCATAATAGTACATATCTTTGTACGTTCAGTTCGTTACATAGTTAATAAGATAAAATTTTTATTCCGCAAGGTTAAATTTTGAAATATCTCCATTAGAATAATCTGTTAATCATCGCAATTTATACCATTCACCGTATCTTTTCAGAATGCTCTTCTATTGCCGTTAAACTTTCCCCGTTTTACTCGTCATTTTTACAAAAACTGGCTAAATGGCAAGTAACCCCCCCCCACCAAAAAAAAAACAAAAAAACTTACAGATCTACCTATATTGCGTCCTTCATCTTAGTTCCTTTCTTCTTTCGTCATACCTGTTCTTATACCCTTTCGGTCTGCTGTCTTCTATCTTTGATCGCTTAAAGATCCAATTGCACTTTCCTTTTTTGTTCCCCAAGTCGACAAAGCCATGGAAAAATAGCTAAAACATCAATGAAAAGACGTTCGTATTTTTTATTTATTTTTTAATAAGTTTGCGGGCCACACAAGGCATACGTGAATGACCACCACTATTATCCGTTTATTCATAAATATAATTATAAAACTTCTTAATATCTACTTAACATACAGTACACGTATCATACGATTACACTTGACATACATCCGTCTTAATTATATACATATGATCGATTCTCCACCATTATATACAATTAAAGAGTAACTTATTGTTCCTCATTTATGTTCTCAACCAGCCACTACTTAATTATTAGTTTCCAAAGTTCTATCTCTGTGTTCAATAAATCTTCTGGAGTTCGTACCAGCAATTTAATTAAAACTGCCTTATCTGTGTTGTCTATCTTGCTTTTTATACCTTTTGATCGGGCATAGTACACTTCCCTATGATTCCTAGTTGCTCTACCTCTGGAAAAGAATGCGTGAAAAACGATCAGAGGTTGCTCTGCTGAAGGGCATCAGAAATTATTTGTAAGTATGTTCGGTAAATTTGAAGTCTTGTCCTTTATCGTAATTATGAGTATTTACCGAATCGTTCGTTTTCTAATTAGATCCCTGGACACCCGATGAGAGCCTTTTATAATTCTTTCAGAATAGCCAGTTTTAATGGACAATGCCATTTTTCATGAACTGCTAACATGTGGAAATGAAAAAAAAGTTTCAAAACCGATAAATTTAATTTACCTTTTACTGTCGCGGCGTAACTTCCATATCGTAAAAACTTAACGGATTTTTTTGCTACCAACAGTACATATGAATGACGCAATCATTTATATAAACTGGGGTGTCCCCTGGATCATCCCACTGAGCAGAAATCAGCTGAATATTGTCGTAATGATATCGCAACTTAGTTAGAATCTTACCTACAACAAAAACTGCTTTATATGTAGTTGAAATTGATTCCGCTTCCAACATAAATCCTATTCCTTTAATAGCATATTTTATTAACTCTGCTTCGAACGTGACTGCTATTCCGTTAAATAATCTTCATTTCTTTTAATAATTTTTCTTACCGCGTTAAATGCTTCATCAAATCGCTCAATATATTATAGATAAAAATATCTTACCAATTTTAAATATATAATTCCAAATCTTCGTGCAACAAGTATTTAAATAATATATATATTCATTAAAAAAATGAATTAGTAAAAAAATAACAAAAATAATGAACATAAGAAGAATAATGAACGTAAGAAGAATAATTTTTATCAGTGAATGAATGAATACATGAATAAATGATATAATGAAAGAATGAGAGAATGAAAGAATGAATACAAAATTAAAAACGTCAAGTGCCTTAGTAGCTGTACTATCAGCCAGTAATAATTTAATAGGCGTCGTCTAGAAATAGCGTAAGCCAGAAATAATAGTTAAATTTAAATTATTTAAAAAATATACACAGACTTTCATCTGATATATATTTCAGCAGCCTGCGATTGTAAGTGAGTTCGAATTAATTAACAATCAATCAACAATACATGCAGACTAGTGTGTACACTACAATATCCAAATACTAATTCTTCGGTAAGAAAAGTAATATTCTTTTATGTCATCTATTAAAACTCTTCCGCTGGCGCATCGATGTGGAGAAAAATAAAATCCATCAGAGAAATGGGAACTGCTACAGTTGCAAGGGCATTTGATATTGAATATGAGGAGTGTAGCGGAAATTTGATGTTTTGATAATGCAAAATTTTGCGAGGACAGAAACATGAAGGAAATGATCCCAAATAGACGTATGATAAACGACAGTGTATATAATATTGAATGTTTCGGATGATGTTATTCAGAATGGGGAAACGTCTAATATTACTCGTACGGATTTAACTTCTATTACTAAATTGTATCGCGATGTGAAGAAGGTATCGAGTATCTATCGAAGCATACAATGTGCTCTAACGGAACCGAAATATTTTGTGTGCGGTTGATGAGCCGTGTAAGAAAGCTAGAAAATATTCTTCAGAACAATATTCCTTCGCAGCGGACAAACGAGCATCCGGAAAAATACGATACTTCGTCAACATTTGCGAACAACCTCAACATGATGATGTTTATCTGATTGGAAAATTTCGTGGCATTGAAACATCCTCAAGGTACGATTCCGATTACGCATCTGATGCGCAAGTCATTTCTGCTATATTTAGAAACTCGGTTGTATTGATGGAACGATTTTTGTAATATTATGTTGGCTGAACAAGTTTTAGCTACTGGAAGGAAATGAAGAATTTTATCGGATTAAACGTTCAACGGGCGAACATTCAGCATTTAGAACAAGGCCTGAGAAAGATTTTTTTTTTTTGTTGATACACTTTTCAATTGTCATTCAGCCCTGAAGACGATAAAAAGTTTCGAGAATTTTTCAGATTGACCATAGTTTAACTACATCCTCTAGCTGATACGATATCAAGAAGAATTCTTCAAGCGGGTTATTACGCGAATCTCATAATTGTGGAAGAAAAATAACCCGCGCAAAAATCATGTTTATACTTACACGGACGGTGCAGTGATAACGGAATTTTTGAGAAAAATCGGAAAGCAAATTTTAATATGTTTTCTCTCAACTTGCAAGGTAACCAATTCTAACAATTTTGGCGCCATTTCCAGCGGTTTTTCATTCTCTTTTCTTTTTTTGGTGTGGGAGGGGGGGCTCATTAACTCAGCGCGAGTGAAATTTTTGTATATTTTTAATTTGCCGAATCGGTATTCGAACCAGGTCCTTATGTATTGCTGCCTAGCCAACTACCGCACAGTAACCAGCTGGTTTGTCACATCTCCTTGGACGGTAAATCATATTTTTTTACCTGTTATTCAAATCTGGAAATGAAAAAAAAAATTACTTCCTTTCATCGACTGTGCCTGCTTCTACGTCTGTACTACAGTCGAATGCAGCCGTGCATCTCTATTTTCCTTTTATGGTCGCTGCGCATTTCTGCAAGGAAGATCGGTTTAATTACTTTCTATTATGGTAAAATAGAGCCGCGTAATAAAAGGAATTGTACCTTTGAAGGATTTGCTCACCTTTTTCGTCATGTAAAGGTGTGGTAGAAAAAGTTTCAAAGTTTCCTCCTTGTCTACCGATGATGAATATTCCGTTCTTTCACTGAATAATAAGAGCTAAGAACAAGTGCGCAAACGCTGTCTATCCCTTAATGTTAAAATCCTTTCTCCCACGAAAATCGCGTTCTCTCTACATTTACAATCAGATTTAGGACTGCGAGAGTATATTTCTGACTCCTGAGTAGTAAGAATCGTCGTTCTCATCCTAAAACATAACAAGGTTCCCCTTCATTACTTGGCAACCACCGTCCTACTTCCTTATTAAGCTTCTTATCTAAAATAACAGAAATAAAGGTTAACAAATGCCCCCGCCCCCCTTTCTTTTGTACGGCACTTTATAAGCGTTCTAAAACTCGATAATCATTTTAAGTTTTATAAATGATCATATCTCGGGCGGCAAGGCCTTATAAACAAATTATTACAAAGAATATCAGTAGCTGCTGGTACGATGATGAAATTCATCCGAAATTACTTAACAGATCGAACTATATAAGGGTTCGAGATTTTACGATGTCGTCAATGTAATAACGTATACAATGTTCAGAGGTTTATCTGCACAAGTGCTATTACTCAGTACAATAGTGCTCGCCTCTTTATTAATGATCTCTGAGCATTTCCTCAATAATATTCTAACCCTATTTTCCGGAAAACTATTATGATCAAACGCCAGAATGATTTAACAAAGTCATTGGTCGGAACATTTCTTCTTCAAAAACACAATGTGCTCACATCATTCCATCTGAGCAAATTTTTAAAATTCGATCGTGTCTCAATTATTCGATATCGTTTTAACTCCCAAATTAATACCCGCTTAAAGGAATTTTCTATAAAGTGTTAATTTTGAGTAAAATAAATTACGAGAGTGCCGGTTGCGCTCCTCAGCTTCCTAGAATATCGTTAAGAAAATTCCGATGTTACCCACTATTCTTCACTGAGAATTATTTCGGTAGCCCATTCTTTAGAGCGCGGCATCTATGCGTTAACTAGTGATTTTCTAGCGCACTTTCGTTTTTTATTCGGATCAATCTTCCGAAATTTTCTTAAGATGATTTTGACATCCTTTTCCCTGCAACTTTTAGTAACGATCCGTTTCATACGCTCATCGAGTTACATCCTGTCCTTTGTGTTAATGTTAGTCTTTCCGCAGAGTTGAGGCTGGTGGTTAGCAATAATCTCCATTAAGCGGAAAATGGTTAATTTTACGATTATACAGGAATGGAAATCTTAAGAGGCACCCGAGGGCACTTGCGAATTAATTTAGTTAGTACCGCGATGCCATTCACTGTTATACTGCCGGTTCCAATGCAGACGATGAATAATAATCTTCGGACCGGAAAATACTTTATTTCAGTCACTATCGATCGGCAGTATACTTTTAATTATACATCAATAGCAGCCAAAGCGGTAACAATATCTCTGACCACTGAGCAAACGCAGTACATACAGTAATGTAATTGTGCTTCAGATCGCAAGCCACATCGGAATCCCACGAAACGAAAAAATCGCCGCAAAAGCTTACGTAACTAATTCCCAATCCGTAGAACCCTTTGAGTCCTCTTCAACTATCATGTATTGCACAGAAAGAAAGTTTCAATATTTCAATGACTTGCCTTATAACCTAAAGTTGACTCTCACACAGCAACCGGCTAACTCTATTATATACGGCATAGTCAAATTTTCCCACACCAATAACTTTATGAGCATTGTCGTTTATGTTTAATTCAAAGATAGAGGTCATATCGCACACTGCGCCCTATTATCGTTAATTCCACCGGTTAGCTTTGTATCATCCCACACTGGTATTTTATTTAGAGGTCTGTTTCGTTAGCTGGTTTTTCTTGTGAACGCGCGTTAGTGGTAATTCCCGGTTGTGAGTTTTTCTTCTATCAAAGTTATTTGTAATTTTCTTGTACATTGCAGAAAACTTTTCCAAGATGTAAGTCTCCATTTAGTGGGCTTTCGATCACACAAGAAGTGTGTTTTTCCATCCATTTATTTCCACGTTCGATTTCTCATCGTATGTTCGGTGGAGAAAATCTCTAGCAAGTTGATATATTTTGCCTATGTTTGTAGGCCTCAGTTTTCTTGTCACCGTACTGCATGATTCATTCAAAGCGATATGTCCACACGTTTGGCGCGAAATAATGAGCTTTAGAATGACACGATGACCGCGTAGGCGAAAACGGAAATTCTGTCGAGCTAGCACTCAATCCTTGACAGATTAGAAAAGTTCGGTTAGAATTCCTTTCAACTAGCCGACTGACTACGCTCATTTAATAGTAGACGCGTGTGTCTGAAATAGTTTTACTTCGTCCGAGGCTTCGGCTATTCTGCTAGTGGACCGCTATTTTAGAAATTACACACGGATCCTGTGAAGGAAAAGAAAATGAGAAAGTCGCAATTTGATAGTGTGGAATTGGAAATAAAATTAGGCTGCAGTACGAGTTAAAATAGCCAGCAGCCAAGAACTTGGTTAAAGTTGAGCGGTCGAATGAAATTGCGTAAGCAATTTTAAATCTAGGTGGCTGCCGTTAAACGGATTTCTGAGTATTTCGATAAACTTTATGAAATTCCAACTTAAGAGCTGCAGAATTGTGTTCGCTTTTTCAAGCAATTTACTAAATGAATTCTAAACCGGCAGTTTGTCGGCTCTGCGTTGCAACGACGATGTTTAGCAGCCGACGGCCTCGGATATAATATAGGTTTAAGTTTCGTAGTTTTTTGGGGTTTTTTTTCGTTTGTTTTGGGTTTTTTTTTTTGTTTCGTTCAGAACGAACGTGTACAGTTTCGCTGTTGCTGCTACCGCTGCTAAACAAACCGAAACTAGATTAGGGGCTGGGCGAAATTTTCTCTTCGTTACGGATTATTTTAAAAACTTTCACTGGAATAAGTGTTACTTTATGGAGCTTCAGTAGCAATAACCGAGCCGGTAAATGCGGTCGCAAATCTTATTGGCCATTCGTGTAAATTGCCTTAGAAAAAATTCTGAGTTTAGTGAAAATTTTCTTCTTTTAACCAAGTTAGAATCATTTATTTATAAATACGAACGTGCAAATAGTATTGGGTGTTAACACGTTTCAAATCTCATTTATAATAGATAAGTACATTATTTTTTTTTTTTGTTCTTTCAATCTCTTTAGCACGAGTTGCACTATCAAGCCGAGTTTTGATTTTTTTTTTCAGTGATTAAACAAGATTTAACTAATAGGTAATATAACTCCCAGAGATGATCAGCTCTTGCTATCTTATGTATATAAAGTAACTAGTACCTCTATTTGACCGAATTCTGTGCTTATACAATATTCGCGAGGAATGCAGTATACATCTTACATTAGCGCTTCTTACTCTGGACTCTGTAGATCTTTGGGGATCCGTGATGTGGTGTTTACGGGAGGTTGTCCGCAAAGGTTTGAAGAAATAGATGGGAAAATACAATTTTATTATTACTGTAAATTTTAAATATATATATATATATATATGTATATACGGAATTATATTAATAAGTACAAAAATACATGCACGTACTTATTTTTCCCTACTTTCCAAATTTGACCGGTACCTTCATTAGTAATTTATTTCCAAGAATTAATACTGAGGGGGCTGCATGAAAATAATCGTGGATAAGGACTGCTGTCTTCCACAGTTCCATGTATAACGTACTTTAGTGTAGAGTTGTATAACCTGTAACTGCGCAGAGACTTTCCACCAGTCCATAAATCTGATTTCACCGTATTATACCTTTTCAGTATTTTCGCTGTTAGTCAAAATCACATTTTTAACTTAAATGCGAATATTTTGTAGCATATACTTTTTGTAAAATAAGTATAGTTGTAACATTACTATTCTGAGAATTGTAGTTGAATTTTCCACGGTGATTACAGATTTACTTATTTTTAATCTATTCTCCCACTTTGAATATTAATCGGTATCATCAAATTCAATTCCTTCCACGATGCAATTACATATATATATATATATATATATATATGTGTGTGTGTGTATATTAGTAGCGATTTTTTGGTTATGCAGCGAAGCGCCGAAGCAAATTAAAAAAGAAAGACATCTGTCAGTGCTTCTGTGGTAATGCAGGTATTAATTTGGCTACGGAGACAGTTCATGACTTGCTTTGAGGATACGGAGAAAAACATTTAATGTATAAGGCGTTATCCGGCCGCGCCAAATAACAGTGAGTTGTGCTTCGATTATCTGTTCATTTTTATGTTGTGTTCGTCAGACGTTGTGAGTATTTTTCCGACTTTAGTGGGTCACTAAGAGTACATTGAGAAACGTACACATATACGGCAACAATGTAAGCAGCTAATCAGATCAAGCATTTAACTGATAATGTGCTCTACATTGTAAGAATGATCATCGCGCTGTATATTGAGCATTTTTTTCTGGGAAGAAACTATGACTAAGTAAAGTAAAATAAGTCCCATCTTGATAGGGCGTCGGGATTGTGAAGTTAAGTTTTCCATAATGGTACTAAGCCCAACGGCACTGACGCTGTCACTAATTTATCGGTGTAGCGAAATCCACTCGCCTAATTTTAAATACACTCGGCAAAATACACTACTAGCAACAATTTGTCAACTGAAATAAACAAAAATCAGAATCCGCTAATGATACATAAATATACCTATTATTTATTTAACAGAAAAAGAAATAGAAGAAAGAAAGATTTATTTGCTTAAATAATAACGTTGCACTCATAAAATAATTATACTAATATGTGTACTGACACGAGTTTTATTAAATAACTAAATTAATAAATGTAAATGTACGACGTTTAACTTACAATTAGTAGGAAAATATTGTCGAAAATAGCTTTCAAAGTACCGAGGTTGATTAGTACAGGAAGAATCACTTATTTGTTGAAACTCAGGCACGTACAAATATTGCGTTGAGTTCTCTGATATGGGTTTGCAGTCCATCTGTACAGTACATTACTCACTGAATATCCAAAAATTGATACACACTTCGATAGCAGAATTAAATATTTACAATTAGTTTAAATCTGATTTTCAATATCGAATACAACGGAGATATACTTAATTTCCACGTAGAAGATTTGTAATTTTGGTGGCTACGGAAGATGAATATATTCTTTAAACACTCTGTGCATGCGAGAACATTTTCCTGTACCAATATACAGAGGGTGCGGCAACATAACTTCCTTTTTTAAAATGCGCCACTTTTTTCCTACTAAATTTTGTTAAAGGAAAATAATAAAGCAGAAAATCGAAATAACGGATACTCTAGACCCCCCCCCCCCGGGGGCAATATGTATGATTCTTCCCTTCTCGCAGTTTTATTTCGATTTTCTATTATTATTTCCCTTTCACAAAATTTAGTAGGAAAAAAGTGGCGCATTTTGAAAAAGGAAGTTATGCTGCCGCACCCTGTATTTATATAGAATATTAAGAACCATTATTGGCCTGTTACTTTATATAGAATAACAATGGTTGAATGCTATGCTGTGTAATTGCTAAGATTTAAGAAAAATAAAAGGCGGGGTATTTAAAATGATTTTTGTAAGAGAAATTTAGAAGAAAAAAGATCGAGGGTCAAGGGGACTTGCTCTGTTGCGAGGCCCGAAGGGTAGATTTTTATATTTTATTAAGCACGAGCATCATTTAGAAACATTAATGGAGAGGTGATTTCGTTGCTGATTCTAAAATAATCGTGAAATATTTATTCGTATCAGCTATTTTTCATTTTCCGAAATAAAAGGAACTAAGAGATCTTAGATGATCAAGCGTTTATGTATTTAAAAAATGTACCTTTTAGACAACTGCAAAGACTTATTTGTTTATAATATTTGCTGGTTAAGTTCGGTTTAAATGGCGTTGCTTTATGTTCATGTTTTAATTTTAACGGGAATTCTGCAAATACGAAATAATTCACTGGTTCGGCTGCTCTCCTTTGAGTTTGAAACCGTTTTCCCAGTTAGGTACCGGTTTCGAACGGTTCGAAAGAAAATTCGAACAGAAAGACCCGCTGTTAAATTTAAATTCATCGTAGCCAATTTGATCAATTTTATTTTGCTACTAGCGTTCCGAAAATCCGACAATTTACATTTTATATGGCCCGGAAGTTGCGAGGAGAAAAATGGTCAATTACTGGGCAGGTATTTACGAAATAATGCGACTGAAAAATCGCTGTATAGAATCTAAGGACGGAGAAAAAAAGACGCAGTCCAGGACAATTGCGAGATTAAAGAAACAAATTGACTTTGGAAGAATTGTATTCGTTGAGTTAAATGAAGTTTCTTTTTAAAATGGACCGAATTAAGGGGTTTCCTTTGTGTTCCTTTTTTTTTTTTCTTCAGTAAAAAACTATAAATTTAATTTCTGAAATAAAGGGGAAAATCGCACAATGGCGAGCAAATTAGAATTTCTAAATTATCTCTTCTTCAGTTCAGGCGGAGGGTTGAAGAAGAAATCGCACAGTAAAAACGTGCATTACGGCGAACTGATTTACCGGCTTACCAAACTGCTACAGCTTTCGCTGCTAAAGTGAGATCATAAGTGACACTGTTTGTTTTTACTTGTCTTGAACTAAACTTATCTAAATCCATCTCCAGGGAAATAATATTTTGGTCGCCTTTGTTTGAGCGGGAAATTATCCAAGCTCGGTATCGTGTACGCAAACAGTTTTGAATTTTAAACATTAATTTAAAATATATCAAACTGAGTGTCAATTTTTTTGCTTTCAGATACATTTCTCGTACATTACGTTCGACGTGCCGAATAATTTTCCCTTCATTTGATAAACTCCATCGTATAAATTCAAAAACACGTAGAGATGTGCGCTCTGGTATCGCTTATCCCAAATAATCAGCAGCCAGCCTGAAATAAAAGTTGAAATATCAAAAAAAAAAAAATGAAAATTTTAAATTTCTCGTCTTCTGATAATGTCGTGACGTAAATGAGATTTTCACTGGAATGCAGTAATTTTTGTAACATTTCAAGTAGCTAAAATCCAGCAGACGGTCTGTTCTCTCAATTAGTTTTGTGAAATTCCGTTTTATAATTTCCTTTCAAACACTAATCATAGAGCTTCATTGCATCGTAGAGATTAGAAAGATATTTAAAGTTATTTTCTTCTATCCAGAAGGTGATGATGTAGGCGAATGCGTTATTTAAAAGAAATTATACAAAAAAAAAAAAAAAAAAAAAAACTAAAAATACAGGAGCACTGGAAATTAAGATAGTTAGTACCCCGTTAAGGCTCGTAAACCAATTCAGCTCTCGAAAACTTTATCTATAGAATGGAAAAGATCAACGAGGAAACTAAAAATCTTAATACGTTAAAGCATGGAGGATATTTAGCTGTAATCGGAATGATTAGCGCAAATTGTAAAGAAAGAATGACAGAACGGTCATGATGCAGTAAGAATATCACATAGGAGTAGCTTGACAAAGAAGAGTGATCCGAGTCACTTACGGAGCTGTGCTATCGAAACAGAACAGGCAAGTAGGCAGAGACACATAATGGAGAAACGATTCAATGAAACAGAAAATCAACTGTAACCAGAGATTACTGTGGATAGAAGAAATATGTAATGACGAAGGTGCACGAAATCACCGTATGGTTAAGATATTGCGAATGGGGAAGAATGAATTGTAAAAGGAGTTCCGGTTAGCCGTTTGGATGTTTCTTCCTATATTTATTAATTCGTGAGAAGAAAATCGTCAAACAAGATACCGACAAGTAATAGTCGAGCGAGCATGATAGTCCAGACTTTTTATCACCCGCAACCGTCGCATTACCAGAGATCCAAATTAAAATGACCGCGAACGGAGAAGTCTGAAGATGATAGATGCGCAGTACAGTAGAATCAGAAGAAGGATATAACGAGAGAAATATATTCGAGGACGATTTTACATTTTTGAGAAAGGAACACTTTACAATGGACATCGGAGAGAATAAATTTAGTGTATTTCCGCGTAGTAAACCTAACAAAATGAAGGTAGTTTGAATAAGCTGAAGCGATTGATAACAGAAATATGTAGATAGATGCACCCGTGTACCGTTCTATCGGTGAAAATTAAAATGGAACGGAAAATAATAAATAAATTTCAGTCATCATCAATGAAACGATAAATATTATCGAACAACAAGATTCGTAGGTCTGCAGAAAGAAGGAAATCGCTGTAATTTGCAGATGAAAATGGAATTATAAAAATAATAGTAAGTTTCACGATTAAATTACACTCTGAAAATTACAATTCTTTCGGTTATTCTACGCGAGAGTCTTAATAAATTGAAGAATTGCGCACTATAACATACACGAAACCAGTTCACTTCTTCTGCAACCTTTTCGATATGTCGTCTTCTCCGAATATCAAAAATTTCTTTCCATTCAACTTCCCTACACTTCTCCGGTGTCTTCCTCGCTTCTCGCAATAGTCCCCTTGTACTTTGCAACTTTCTTCGTGCCTCTCTTGTCACCGCACTTTCCACATAATATTCGTTCTGCTTACTATATGTGCAGTGCGAATACTAAGTGCCTTATGCACCGAATAAAATATTGCCTATTGCGATCTTCTTAAAAATAATTTACCCATTCCTTGCTCTTCTACGTATGCTTTCTTTTCTTTATTTCCGGATTATTCCTATTCGCGCTTCTATTATTGAAAAGCACTCACGTATCAAGCTGTAAATATTTTTAACACTGACCGTAAAATAACATTTCGCGTTGATGGACACGAGTGTCTCTGCTGGAGTGCTAATAAAAAAAAACAAACAAATTCAACTAATAATACGGGGTGCGGCAGCATAACTTCCTTTTTTTAAAATGCACCACTTACTAAATTTTGTTAAAGGGAAATAATAACAGAAAATCGAAATAAAACTGCGAGAGGGGAAGAAGCATACATATTGCTCCAATGGGGGATCTAGAGTATGCTATTTTGATTTTCTGTTATTATTTCCCTTTAACAAAATTTAGTAAGTAGCGCATTTTAAAAAAGGAAGTTATGCTGCCGCACCCTGTATAAGGGGACCACGCTGTAGTCGAATGTTTGAAAAAGTTTCTACCATCGTAAATAAACAGTTAAATGAAAAATCTATCGAAATTTCTTTAAAGAATTGCCGTCACAAAGAAATGTTTTCGTTAAATAACAGCAACTTTCATAAACATCAAAAGTATATCTCATATTTTATTCGTCTGATACTGCTACATGTAGTAAGTGCATTGCGATTTCTCAACAATAGTCGGCATATAAATTATGCTATGATCGCAGAGAAAAAGCTATCAATTTTTTTTTCCACTGAGAAAAAAAAATAGAGAATAATAAAATTCTCTTCAGTACGTAACAGAACGAATTGATTGTTCAATCGTATTGCTGTATTATCATGATATTACAACCGGTGAGCATTTAAAAAATAAAAACTTTATAAACCATTTGGTGGTAATATATTAATAAAGTGTTTTTATTTAATTGAATATGAGAATGACCGAAAAATGCTTAAAAAATATCAAGGAGCTAATTTACTATTGTCTCCTTTAAGGAATGTAAGTTTGGACGTTTTAAAATAGATGTGACCATTCAACATTAAAGGTAATGGTAATAATGTTATAACGAAACGGTTAATTTAATTTTTTTAATAGTTGCTGTTTAATACATGAAAAAAATAATAAATGTAATAAAATCTAATGTTGCTCCTCGAGTATTCGATTTCGTATACACACATGCTACACGCAAGTATCGCACGTTAAATTCATGAAATATACATATATATATATATATATATATTTATATACGATAAATCTATATAAAAATTTTTCTGAATACTTCACCAGAATTGCAATGTGATACGCTCACGTTATACCAAATCTAATAAGCGCCAATAATTCGTAGAATAATAGAGCGACAGATGTAAATCAGGTCTTCCAGCTACGTGATTAAAATGCTAAGGTTTAAATTCCGACAATGCTTCCGGAGAATTAACATTTAGTATTTCTATAATTTTCATTGCGTTCTAGTCCACACATATATGTAAATAAGCGAAAAAGCCCTGTTTTGAAACTGTAATCGTGCCCCGTGCATTTATTACAAATAGTCTTAAAAAAACGAGAGAAGGCAATTGATCAAAATAATTTACAACAATTTCGAGTGGCGGCGTCGTTAGACGGTATGACCTCAAAAAAGAAATCAGAATAACGAACGGCCTACCGAGCTCAGGCTTGGAAAAACTTCGAAGGACTCGCCGCGGACAGTGCAGATGGAAGTGTGTATAGCATCTTCTACCAGATCGTTAGCAAAGAAAACAAAACAGCAGGGTACGCGCATTTGTGGTATCCGTATTATCGATGGTGTTTGCCTTATTAATAGTAACATTCTGACAATGTTCCCGATCAGCACCTTTGCCGTTTATGTATTATTCTATCCGCTCTTTGCTTGCTCCCTTTCGATACCCGTCCTTAATGTAGCGCTTTTTGTGTTTTTGTTTTTTTTCCACTATCTTCGTAATAGTCACACAGATGCACTCTTTCGACCATTGCTTTCTGAATACAAATCAAATAGGTATAATATCAATAGGTACCGACAATATATATATATATATATATATATATATATATATATATATATGTATATATATATATATATAATGTACATATATTAGTAAAACGTTTCCTTTTTACGGGTAGCAGCAGTAGTACGGAGAAGCATTCGTTATTCAAAATATGACCGGATCTGTCAGCAAAAATGTGATTTGTAGAATGATCGTGATCGGCTTTAAGACCTTTGAGCTGATATCGCCGCTACATAATAGGAAAAGACGTGCTGTAAGTGCGCTGTAAGAAGATTAATAGAGGAATTTACGTATCACCCCGGTCGCCTTATGCGCTTATCGCGGGGGGGGGGGTCCGTCTAATAAAAGTCAGTCGCGGTTCCGTGGAATTCTATTCAGGAAGGTATTTTAAAATATTTTACAAATACGACCTACTAATACGCTCCGGATATTGTTAATTTGTTGTGGTTAGAAAGCCGATCATCTGATGGATTCGCACGATCAGTGATTTGATCGCGCAATAAAGCGACATTCTCGCACCCTAACAGTGGCCGATCTTTTTAAACCTAGCAGGGGGCCGCACGATTTACGCGGGAAATCCGCGACGCAGATTTCGATATATGCCGACGCATTTACGATGTCGTTCGGAATAAAAATCGAATTACCGACTTTCAACGATCGTTTTTTTTATTTTTTTTATTAGTGATTTCGATTGGACTCCGCGATCTTTGTTATTAATACGTTTGTTACTTATTACAGAGATGATATTGTACCTTCTTTTCTTGTTTTGACGTTTAATCGGCAAAAATATTGAGCAAGGGATATCAAAAAGAGGGATATATCAATGTGAAAAAATAGTTAAATAATTCATCGAACGAAGTACAGAGGAAGAGTGTATGGAAAATAAGTTTTGATCGTTGGTAAGGGCAATTGCAAATAGAAGTTATTGCGTGGCCAACGTGTTTTACATTACTTGTAAAATCGATTATTATTTCAAATTATGTGTTTTACGTACCTAGTAAATTTACATTTGTATCGAAAGACTTTTTGTAATGTGCAGGTTGGTTTTTAGAAAATTATTTTACCTAAAATTTGAATACAGATTATATCGTAAGAGATTACTTTTAAGGAATAGAAAAAAAAAAAAAAAAATATATATATATACAGTGGCAGATCCACGGGAGGGGGGATAGGGGACTTCCCTCCCACCAAAGAACCAAAGCCTCTGTGATAAAATTTGTTATAACAGAGAAACTTAATTTATGCTATAAAAGATTTCTATGAATTTTACCTACAGATTTTAATAATTAATATTTAATATTATTTTTTGTTTCTTTTTTTTTTCTCGGTTGGAATTGTTTTGAATTTGAAATTTTCCAAAACACATTAATTTCTAATTAAAAGTGAACAACTTTGCGTACTTGAATTCAATAGTGTAAATTATGAGAAACCAAATTATTGTATTTGCAATAAAATAAAAAAATAAAAACTTAAAAAATAGTGTACTGATATTGTACAGCGTAATATGCGGAATAACAGTACTTATATTTTCTTTCCTAAAATAGCGGGGAAATAATTAGTAATATTTGTACACCGAATCATTGTAATGTGCAATCTATAACTACTTGTGGTAACTTAAAGACATTGAAAATTTCCGAATCTGATGACGGCGCATTGTATGCAATTTCCGGAATAATGTGGGACACGTCTTAAGCACTCAAACATGTCCCAGAATTTGAGTGCAAAAGATACCAATTAATAGATTTACCGTTAAAGAAACGAGGTAATTTGGGAAGTTGTAATTTATCATTTTATATGTGATTCCCTCATGCCACGTGGTATCGAAAGCCTTAGCTACATCAAAAAATACCATTCCTGTATGTTTATTACAATTAAAACCATGGGTAATAGCCTCGGTAATTCTCGCAACCTGATGCACGGTGGAGTGTCTGGAGCGAAAACTAAATTGAATTTTGGGGATAATGTCATTGTTGTCGGCATGGTCCCTCAGTCTTTTTAGTATGATTTTTTCAATTACCTTGTTCAAATTACTCAGCAAACTGATAGGTCGTATATTAGTAATTTCAGACGCGTCTTTTCCTACTTTGGGTAAGGCAATAGTTTTTTGTTATATTCCAGGATTTTGGATAATATTCATGTGTAAAAATGGCATTTATTATATTACATAGTTCCATTACCCCTATAAATGGTAACTTTTTTATGCATGCAACAAAAGTTAAAAACCTAGACAAATCCGGAAAATGCAATCTTCGAGGCTCAAACCAACACTCGCCTAATAATAATAATAATAAAATTTTTAAGTTAAAATGATAATTCGGAAAAAGGAAAAAAATATATGCTCTTTACTCCTCTCCGACTACGATGAAACCATCTTAATTCGACTAAAAAAAAAAAAAAAAAAAAAAAAAAAAGAAACACGCTGAAAACTATTGATCTGTTAATTACGGTGTCTTTCATTTTTCTTCAAACTTCCATAGAAGGCAACGACCTTATTTACGCCGCCCATGGTGTATACATTGAATTATTTAAACTTCAGTACGTTTCTAATTTTAATCTAACGTTGAATAAATAACATTTTAATTAAATCGTAACGCGATTCCTTTTTTTTCCTTTTTTTTTCGTCCAATAGACTACATTTTGAAAGATCATTAAAAAAAAAAAAGTATTACTAGAAGAAACATAACGAAGACAATTTTTAGTCGAACTTCAAATCGATTAAAAGCTTGTCAAACGATTTTGGCCGTTTTTCACTCGAGCGGACACGTATTTAATAATTTTAGACTAATGAAAAACTCATTTTTTTGTCGCCTGCGTCTAATATCCTTCTTTGATTTCAAATTCCTCCCCCTCCACACACACAAAAAAAAAAAAAAATTGATTACGGCCGTAAATTTTAAACGTTTAGAAGAGGCCAATAGTAAGTTATTAATTTTACACCTAGGTACATTGAAAAAACTTATTTTATTTAGTTCGTTTATTAAATATTAAATTTATGACAATTCAGATGAAAAATTCAAATAAAAATATTCCATGCGATATCACTAATCAACAATATGACCGCGACTACTAATAGAACAACCGTTTTTCTGCTGTACGCAAATTTAGCGAAGGCTAATAATTATTAAGAAATATTTCAAAATTATTTTGAAATTTTAAAATTAGAATCGGATGATTATTCATTTTCCGTATTCGCAGAAATTCTATATTTCATTTTTTTCTGAGGAGATGGCGCTTTACGGAAATTTTTTTACGCTCTGTCATAACGCAAATATATCGAATTATGATTTTATTTTTCTTTTTCAATGTGTGAGGCTAAGGCGATTCTCCATACTCTAGAACTAATCCTACTGCGCCAAGACACAACAAACTGTACCATATTCACTGACTCGTTGTCCTGCTTAAGAGCCATCCAAAATCAGTTTACCGAAAACCCTATCATACAACGCATCCACCTAAAATTGGACCAGCTCCAATCAAAGCATATACAGGTGTCAGCCTTGTGTGGACACCGGCGCATACAGGAATCCAAGGAAATGAATTGGCGGACCAAGCTGCAAGAACCGCGACGACACAAGATTGCCCGCCTGGAGTACTTATGACACCTCATGAAGCTAAAATGGCGATAAGCAACACAGTCAAAAACTACTGGAACACCCTTTGGCTCCAAACGCCGAGCAAACTGCACGAGTTTAGAAAAGATACCTACGAAATTTCATGCCAACTCTCAGTAGACACGAGCAGTGTGTCCTAACTCGTATCCGCATTGGACACACAAACTTGACCCATTCGTTCCTCATATCTAAAAAATCGCCCAACCTGTGTCAACGCTGCAACGTGCCTATATCGGTGAGGCATCTTTTGATCGAGTGTAATCACTACCAGCAGGCCAGACAACAAGCGGGTATTACCAACGGCCTTCCAGAGATGTTTTCGGACGCCGAGAAGTGTAAAAAAATCGTAGCCTTCCTCAAAGACATCTCTGTATTCCAACTGATCTAACTTCCCCAGCCTTCAGCTAATTTTTTGATTATTTCGTTGTTTCGCGCATTTTCAAATATTCAATATAAAATTTTATAATTATCTGTAAAACCGTAGTCGCTAATGACCTTGTAGTCCAAAAGCGACTTGTAAATATAATAAATAAATAAATAATAAACAATCAAATTTTATTAATCAAAAACAAAATTACAATATTTATATAACCAAAATTTAATCGCTTTTTAAAACCATTACAATGATGTACATGTAAGTATATTTATTACGTTTAGAGCTATGTCGGCGTAACCTGTTGCACTGGAAAATTGTAAAATTAAATAAATAAATAAAATATTTTGATTCGTTTTACGATTACAAAAGTAGCAGAAAAATATTTATGTAAATAATAAAATTTCTATTTACTCTACGCGTCGGCTATTATAAGCTGGCTGAGTTTGGCCGAGTAACATTTGTAGTTGTAATAAATTTTCATCTTTTCCGTATCGGCTGCTCTAAGCATTTTCTTCATTTATATTTAAAAAATGTATAGCTTTTTGAAGAAACATCTAAAAACCGTTTCTCATTGAAAAATGCTCTCTCCGAGTAATTGAAAGACGTATTCTACACCGATTAAAACAAATCGATATTTTATCACTACGGCAAATCGAATAATAAAACTAAAAACTAAAACATCGATCTCTTTTCTGACCGTCAACATCAAACGAAATCAAAAATATTGTTTAACACACTTTAAACCCTGTGTCACCCATATATATATACACACATATGTATATGTATGGGGACAGCGCATTTTACTAAAATCACATAATAATTTTCGAAAAAATTCTGAAAATGGAAATTTGTAAAAATGTTAGTCTTTTTAATTTTGCTTTTAAAGCACTTTTCCAAGTACTTTTGTATTAGTATTTAAGCAACCTATTGCTCAAAAAATCGGTTAGAGTGTGTTACCCATATATAGAGACATATTCATTACATCCCGCATAGAAAACGTATGGAAAAAAAAAACGATGTTTTTATTTTACATTAATTGATTTATAAAAAATAATATCCTATAAACGCAGATACCGTAGATGCATAAAACGTACAGACACCACAAAAAAAAAATTAAAAATAACAAGGTTACATATTTAATTTTTATATCGTAATTATACTAAAATTAAACCTATTCACTATTAACAAGGACAAATATAATTAGCATTTACATAAATACTTTGAACTTATACACAAATACATTTAGTATTCATCCTTTTAAAGTAAATACACAAAAATTATTTGAATAAATAAACATAACAGAATAAATTAACACAAAAATTAAAGTATAAAATTTAAAAACACGTGACTAGTTTCAAACGTTTAAGAGTTCACTATCATAGTGTAATTTTATATTTCTGCGTGTGTGTACGTATTAAAATAATTCACATTAGTTTTATTTTACGTGTGTGACAATATGACCATAGTAAGTAAATAAATAAGTCAGCTAATAATTTATACACTCAACTTACCGCTTTCATTAACATATACATGGTGTGTCGGAAAAGTGCCCAAACTTCTTTTCTAGCACGCATACACGTGACGCGATCTATTTAAAAACACCCGTACTGTATTGCTACATCCTTCTAGAGTGTGTGTATAAAATTTCAGCAGTTTCCGTTGATTGGTTTGCGAGTTAGGCGTATTTTAGTGAAGGTGTGTTTGAGTCGCATGTGCAAATCTGAAAATGGATGAAAAGTAAGAAATTTGTTCCGCGATTCTGTGTTAGACTTTTAAAAAAATATTTTCGGAAACGCAAAAATTGATCGATGATGGTTTCGGTGAAGATGTAGTATTACGTACGATTGTTTACATATGGTATAAGCGATTCAAGGACGGCTCAGAAAATGCGCCAACAAAAATCCAAGGTGAAAACTATGCTCATCGCTTATTTTGATGCAAAAGGGTTAATTTATCACAAATGCCTGCCTCCAAATCAAACAGTGAACGCTGCCTAATACGTCGAGGTCCTAAAACGTCTCAAGCATCGGATTCAGCGCGTACGGACCGAGTACAAGGAGCCCAGATCGTGGAGTCTGTTGGATGGCAATGCGCCCGCGCATTCGGCGAACATTGTCAAGCGTTATCTCGCTAAAAAGCAAACCGCACGGATCAATCACGCCCCCTATTTGCCTGATTTGCCAACTGCCGACTTTTTCCTGGTCCCGAAGCTTAAAATGAACCTGAAAGGACGATTTTTTAAAGACGTATAGCCGCCATAGAAACTTCTTGCACCGAGCGCCTCGGAGCCATTACCTTAAAGGAGTACCAGAGAAGCTTCGAATCGCTGTACAAGGGCTCAAATACGTCTATACTTCGGGAAGGTTACCATGTTGAAAATTAATTCGAATAAATTACTTTAAATCCTCGATACCATCTATCGATAAAATCATCATCATATTCGTTAGCTCGGTTCGAGCGTCGTGAAATTGCGGATCGCAGGGCTTTTCAGTTTTGGCCGGCATACGTCTCTATCTTCCGCGAGTCTTATAGCCTGCCGGAGCGACGTGGTTACAGTTACTTGATTCATCCCGTTGGTATTTTCTGTCCTTTTTCGCATCCTTTTGCCTTCTACGATCCTTTCAAGAATTAATTTTTCCATTCCGTTCCGCCGCATTCCGTGTCCGAAGAATTTCGCTATGCGCTGTATTACTATGTCTCGTAAGCGTACATCCAATCCGAAATCGTTCAATACAAAATGGTTAGTTCGTTTTTCTCTCCATGAAATCCGTAACATTCGTTGCCAGCAGAACACCTCCAAAGCATCAATTCGCCGGATATCAGCTGCTTTTAATGTCCAACATTCTCCGCCATATAGAAAAACGGAGAAGACTAAGGTATTCATCGGGCGTACTTTCGTGCTCGATGAGATGTCATGACTTTTCCATACCTTTTGTAGTTGGGCCAGCGCCAGTTTGGCTGTTGATATTCGGTTTTTAATTTCATCCGTAGATCCACCATGTTTAGTAACTAAACATCTTACGGATTTATAAAGTTATCAATCACTGTAACGCCGATAATCATTATCTTCGTCTTCTATCGGTTTATTATTAATCCCGCTTGTTTACTTATATTCTCAAGCTTATGTAGAAAAGTAAAGAATTTTTATTTTGATGAGGCGATTATTGTTATGTCATCCGCATATGGGAGATTATTAATAATTTTTCCGTCTATAGCGAACTATATTAAATAATTGTACCGTACTTGGAGACTAGTGCATTTTGTAAACATAGACACATTAGCGTGCTTCCATATATATATATATAAAACTGGGCCATTTTGGCCTCGAAGGGGCTGTGCCCCTTGACCCCTCTTGCTTTCATTTCTGTCTCTTTCTCTTCTATACTTTGTATAAAATGATCAAAATTTACAACGTAATTCTTACTGGCATCAACACAAAAAAAATAACATAATCACAAAAATCCTATCATTTAACTTTCATTTAATAAAATTAATTCATTTTTTCGTTATATTTTTCGTTATATTTTTCGTTACATTTTCGTTACATATTTCGTTACATAATATTGTGCATTTTTTAAATAACAATAACAAAAATCCTATAAAATATAACAAACGTTACATAAAATTGGGACATTTTTTTGGGACATTTTGCGTTACATAAAATTGGTTTTTTTTTCTGGGATATTTTGTCGAATGGGGGCCTAAGAATCACGTTGTAATTAATATTAATTACAATGTAATTCTTAGGCTACCATTCGAAAAAATGTCCTAAAAAAATTTCCTAGAAAAATGTTCCAATTTTATGTAACGTTTGTTATATTTTATAGAATTTTTTGTAATTGTTATTTTACAAATGTCACAATATTATGTAACGAAATATGTAACGAAAATGTAACGAAAAATATAACGAAAAAATGAATTAATTTTATTAAATGAAAGTTAAATGATAGGATTTTTGTGATTATGTTATTTTTTTTGTGTTGATGCCAGTAAGAATTACGTTGTAAATTTTGATCATTTTATACAAAGTATAGAAGAGAAAGAGACAGAAATGAAAGCAAGAGGGGTCAAGGGGCACAGCCCCTTACGAGGCCAAAATGGCCGAGTTTATATATATATATGGGTGATATACTGTCCACTGTGATATTCACTAACAATCGCTTGGGGCTTTAAACCTTTCTCCTTAAATCGTGAAAATACTTATATTGTTCACTTCGAAAAAATTATCATATTTGGCCAAATTTCAGTCAACGCCATATCTAGTTCCCTAGGAACACGGTGTTATATCACCCGACTTATCTCTAATTGAATCACATCCAACTGAAAGAGCAATATCTGCAATAGAAAAATAAAATTTCATCCACCTATTTACATACAGACGGAGGCAAACGTACAAGACCCTAGCCCTCTCCTACTTTATGCGCTTATGTAAGCAATAATGAAATCCATGCAGTTTGTCTTAACGATTTATGTACCATATGGTATCTCTTTATGCCTTGAATCCGTAATTCCTAGATAAGGGCACCGCCTCAAAACGCTTTTGTGATTACGTCATTGACAGTCAAATCCCTCCTTACTCTTTCAAAACAAAAAGGTTCTATATGCAAAGATAAAAATTACACAATATAACAACTCTCACAATTAGGCTGTGAAGTGGTGTTTACTTGTGTGTCTCTGCGCATGATGCCAGGGAATGAGAGATTTGGCCGCCAGCATCTTGTTGGGAATTGAGTTTGACTCGGTACTTCATTGATACGGCCCTAAAAAAGGTTAAATATTCCAAAGTTACTACTTCGAAATATAAATGGCTCGAGATCTAAGGTTACACAGATTTATTGATCACTAATCTGATCTAAATTGGAAATAAGCGCAAGGCTTACTTACCTACATCGTTAGTAAGCATTATTCATGACACATAATGCTGGTATTGCGTTTAGTCGGATTGGGTGTGCAAGTTGTGTGCCGGGAACGAACCTTTCTTGTGCGCCCAATGTAGATATAATTCAGAATTGTGATATACATAATTTTACAACTTGGATAACTTTAATACTTTTATTGAAGTCGAAACTGCAACAATTATTAAAAAGCCACTTAATTAAAGTATTTCTGTTGAAAATATCGGAAAAACATTTAATATTCCAATATTTAAATGTATTTTTAATAATTGCTGCAATTTCGACTCCGATAAAAGTATTATATCCGAAACTAGTCGGTGTTTTTTTATATTTTTTATATTTATATATTTTTATATATTTTTAAATTATATCATTGTGTTTATCAGTCTATTTTATTAATTTCAATAATAGTATTAAGTCGCAATATGCATTATTCCAAATTTTGGCGAATTTTTTCGAAAAATCCTTCCAACAGTTTCATTAATTGTGAGATAGTTTCCGTGTCGGATTATTTTGAGAATGGGTTTTGTTTTGTTTTTAGTTGTCCGGTAATAGCCATTTTAATACATTTAAACGTGAATTCCGAAAATTATTGTTGAGAAGAATAAAACAATAAAACTACAATTTTCGACGGGTATCTTGTCGTATTCGTTGGACAATTTAAACGGAGAAACAATAAATTTCAAATATCTTCCTTTGCCTTGATTAACGCCGGAAATGAACGATCATTATCATTTCCGTCTTTCTTGACCAGACAATTTAGTTTGAAAATTTTCCGTTTTACACGACGACTTCTGGTCTTACCGAAGAAGTTCCATTTCGGAGCAGCTTTAGCGTATTTAAAATAACGTTTTAACCAGTTATGTTCAGGTAGAGCGTTTTAATCTTTCTCTCTTTCATTTTTACTATTCGCGCTCTCATTTTTCGGATCTGTTCGGAAGAGGGAACGGAAAAACAAAAAGAAAAACCGAACAAACAAACAACAGTCCGAACAAAACACTGCCGGCACCGGAGAAAATAACTTTTCAGCCTTTCATAATTGAATTTTTCTATTAAGAAAAGAAATTAAAATTAAATTAAAATCTTTTTTTTCCCTCTTTTTTTCCCTTTTTTTTTTTTCTTTCTTTTTTTTCGGATAACACTTTAGTAATTTAGTCGGAAACATAGAGAAAACATTGATTGCAGCGGAATAATGGTCTTTTTTTTTTTTTTTTTTTTATTTTTACGAAGAAAACCGATTTTTCTCCAGCAATTCATAACGAATTTCCAAGAAGTCTGTTTGGGGGTTTTTTGTTTTTTTTAATTTTTTTTATTTTTCATTGAATCGCACAACGCTTCAGCTTTTAGATTAAGCTATGTGACGTTTCGTCCGAGTAGAAGAGCCTCGTTCGAATCGCGATTCTGATAGACCATCTTTCAGGTTTCAGCGATCTGCGGAGTAAAGTGGTGTGCACAGTTGCATGCAGTGATAGACGCGCGGCTTTCGGCGGTAAATTTTTGCCGTTCCGGAGTCGGCCGGTGTTTAGAACTGTTATACGGAAGTATTTTAATTTCGCTCGGCTCCGGTAGCTCGATAACGCAGCTACACTGCAGCCAGGTGGTAAATGTATATCTCACGTATTGTGTTACGAGCGCGATAAGGGGCTTGTGCAGAGAGCGCGGTGGGGGGGGGGGGGAATAAGCTCGTCCGGATAATATTCTGGTCGGATTTTTCACACGATACTAATTTAAACGTAAACACAGACAACCGGGAGATGTATCGAGCAGCGTGATGTTTATAGAGAGCTGTTTTGTTTGAACTCGTCAGAGCGACGGCTGGTAGATGAGACGGGGTCGAGCCCGGGGCCAGGGGGGCCGTGAATATGATGGAAATAAAATGAATCTGTAGCGTAATAAAAGGTAATAAATGGAAATTGTAGGCCTTATAAAAGTACGTAATCAGGTTATAAATTTGTGCGGCGTTCGGTTTCGCTGCAACAGACAACTAGCCGGTGGAGCGCGTTGCGCATGCGATGCCGGTAAATATTTTAACCGAACTAAGAAGCAAACGGCGCATTAATCCTTTTTTCCGTTTCTATCCGTTGCCCGGTTATTTTATTAGAAAGATGGCGCGCTTACTGGCACCAGCGCTGCACATGGATAGACGGTTTGCGCGCAGTCGAGAAATATGTAGGAAATTATGTCAAAACAGAAGAACGACGCGGAATGTGAATATTTTATTAATGGGGTTGTACTCGGGAACATGGGACTCTGGGGTTGTTGGCTCTGCGATGCCTTCGGCGACCGACTGCGGACATTCGGATCGGTGTTGTTAGTTTTCCGTGCCTTTTTCGTTTTTTTTCTCCTATTTTCCAGCCAGAAACTGCTGGAAGCCTCTGGCGACCCCGTAGATAGACACGGTCGAAGAAGAAACTGTAACACATTTGCCAGAATGTATATCGTGTATTATAGATGAGTTCGTTCGTTGTCGATGACGCGCGGAAATATTTCCTAGTCGCTCGCTACGGCTAAATAATAAATAAATAGAGAACTAAAAGATAGGTAAATACGTGCGACGATTGCCGCTTGTAGCCGTTTTGATTTAGTACGCTCTCGGACGCGATAAATTAATTGAAATAAACGTTACATATTTCTAGCACGCTCTGCTCTGTCGCTAGCACACACGCTCCACACTCATCACTTCCTTCGAACCCGCACCAGCTCCGTCCAGATCACCTGCCTAAATGGTAATAACAGACAAACATGCAACCTTACGTAAAGGTAGCTTTTTCCGCGCCTTCATTTCGATACTTTCACTAGTGCCTGCAGCAGCGCGGTTTTTCTTCTCCTTCCCGTCGGAATTTTTCCTCGCCGACGGATAAAGATTTTTTTTATCATGCTACCACTGAGTTTTTCCAGCGCGGCCGTCTGACTCCTCCTCAGGGTATAATTCTGAAACGAAAATAAGCTGCATTGTTCACTTTGCGAAATTTTCCGAGACGGGTTGCGCAACCGTCACAACTGGAATTAACGTGAATTCCGTCTCGGTTTCTAAAATTTTAGATCCCCCACGCGTGATCGCCTATTTTATAATGTAACAACTATGTGTACCTTTTTTTTTGTGCTGTCAAATGTAAGCACATAAATATGACAAAGTCATTTTTACGCCACAGGTTAACACATAAACCATAACGTTTTTCTCTGCTATCTTCGCGAAATGTACTATAAAAACTAAAACTAAAACTGAATCTTAAACTCTGAAACTGAAACTGAAACTGAAATTGAAACTGAAACTGAAACTGAAACTGAAATTGAAACTAAAAGTAAAAGTTGCTTTTATTTTGCATATGTCTTTTTTGTTTTATTTTTATTATCCCGAAATAGAAAAAATAAGAATGACACGCAATCAATATTGAAAAAACTCTTCTATAGGTATTATTATAGGAGAATTAGTATCGCAGTGCAATAAGTCCGAATTTCGAAGTTTTGCGTATACAGCGGAAATCGAACGACTTTGGAATAGTAATTTGGGCGCTATAATACCCGCCGTTATATTATATCGAGTGTAACGGCCAAGATTTTAAACATTCGTTTTGTACTTACTATATAAACGGTCGATTTCCCCGGTAACAAACATGTAGCCAGCATTCGCTGATGATATACGGTGTTACTTTCGTGTAGCACAGATCTCCTAACACTAAATAGTAGTCATCTACGGAATGCAAACAAAGCAGAAGACTGGTTTCAAAAATGGAACTTAAAAGTAAATGAAAATAAATCTGGTAATGTTACTAATAGAAGAGTCACGGTTCCATTTGTTATTTTTTTGTTTTTTTTTTTTATTTTTTTTTATTTTTTTTGGCGCGCCAGGGCATTGACCCAACAACAACAAAAATTAAGGAAAGGGTTAAATAAAGAGACGATTAGAAATAGAGCTTAGGAAAGATTGGAGTACAGGGATTATATCCGGAGATGGAAAGGAAAGGATAAAGGAAAAATTGTACGGAGCAGGAAGACCCAGTGCCGAGATTTTGGAGGACAAAACAGAGCGCTCGGAATTAAGGGCAGGGCATTCAAAGAAGATGTGGTTTGCATCACATATGAGAGGAGAGATGGAATTATGAAGGGGACAATCGGGAGAAGAGGGTAGAAGGGAGTGATTAATACGCAGTCTGATTAAGGAAATGATCGCGGAGCGTTGATAAGAATAGGATTGAAACCACGGCTGAGAAGAGGGAACCGGCTGAATTTAAAGATAACGAGAGGCGGGATTAGAAAATAGAGAAGGATAGATGTCCGACCATAGTCGGGAATGATTAGCTGAGAGGATGTCTGAGGTAGGAATGTTGCAGAATAAAGGACCATCGCGGACGGCCGAACGGGCTAAAATTGACCTAATTAATAGTCATAATTAAATAATATTTTAATTCAAAAAACATCGGTCACTTCTATTTATTAGCCGCTATTGTTATAAAAGCAGATCAATCTTTATGAAATAATCATCAAAAAGTAAATATTCTAATCCTTTTTTTTGCGCTGTTTTACCGGAAACATGTTTCATTTCTCTGCTGAAAGGAATTTTTGAAATGTCAACGAATGATGTAAAATATAAAAGATATTACGCTAAATTGAGCGGGTTACACATCGTTTGTCTATATCGCTGGGCAGAAACTATTTCGTTTAAATATATACAGCTGTTCTAATTAAGAAGGTCGCATTGTCTAATGAATTCAAATATGAAATGGTGTTACATCTTTTAAAAAACACTAAATGAAGCAAGATAAAGCGCTGCAATGTAAAATTCGGTTAAAGCCAAAGGTTCGACTAATATTTGCCCGAAGCCGAAACTGATATTTTGGGCCGAAAAAACCGCAACTTCGGTCGAACACTACCGTGATGATGTTCCTGCTTTTTCTTTGAATCCAGATACGTGCGCGCTGGTTCACGATGTCGTTTGTGAATAATTTCCATTCCTTCCTGTTTTTGTCTTTTGTTTCCCATGAAATTTCCTCAAATTTATTTCTACTTCTCTGATCGTAAACTTCGGACGATCGCGCTTCACCATCATTTAGTACTCCGTAAAGCATTATTTTCGGAATTTGTTCGTTTTCGATTCTTCTTATTACATGGCTAATTCGCCGAGAAACTTCGCCAGTTGTCGTTCAATCGAACAAGAACCGATCATTTGTAGTACTTTCCAATTTATGCGGAGAGAATTTAGCTCAATAATCTTAGAGGACAAATTCTGTTTTTTTTTTAAAATTATTTCATTTTTATCGGCCAAGTTTCTCTCCACCCCGTATTGTTGGTAATTTTGGTAACTGTTGTTAAATTTTTATTGTTTAAAACTCGTTTAAAAAGTATGTTGTATGCGCGGTCATCGAATTTCTTATTCTGTACATAATTTCTTCATTTAAGTTACCTTCGCTAATGATATGATATTTCCCAAGTACTTAAACTCCTTTACACTTTGTTTAACTTATATTTCCGTCGATAAAGTAACTTTCATTTTTCTATGCATTTTCATAATCTCTGTTTTACTACAACCGGCGGACAGGTCCAAAAATCTTCGTAAGTTTTGTGTAGTAAGTTAATCGTATTTTGTAGCTTTGAAGCGCTTTTACTTATGATGACGCAATCACCCTCAGCGTATTGTAAATTCTGTAGAATGAATGTGTCTGTCTCGATCTTAAATTTCATACAGTCCTGCATTAAATCCGTATTCTAAATTACAGAGGTTAAAATCTTCTTGCGATATGACCATACTCATATAAAAGTTGAATAATGTAGGTGAAAGTACGCAACCTTGATCAACTCCAGCGAATAGTTTGAAAGAGTCCGTAGTTCCACTTTCGGAAATTACTACGCCTTTTGTATCATCGTATAATTGTTACAAAACGTTTATTTCCAGGCGTTAAGCCTTTCCAGTATATATTGTATACCGCTACTATCTTCACTGATTTGTCTTTCGCCAGCAAGTCTTGTTTCACATAATCCAGCTATGTTTATTTTATACCTTTTTAATCTCAGCGTAATTAAATCTGTTCTTCATATGAGAATATTTTTCTTGTCTAACAGCAACGTTCTATATTCCAAACTCTAAATGTTCATTTTTGTTGTTTGCGCATTACTTTTATTTTTAAGCTTTTATTTTTTTTTACCGTATCGTGTGATTCCCCGTTAATCAACTGACCAGGTGCATATATATGAAGGAAGAACTATGTTTAGGACACCTTGTCTCTAGTCCATTTCAAAAGCTGTTGTTGCCGAACTCCGCCGTCATCTCATCCTGTCGGAGAGCGACCACTGCGACCGGTATTCCGTGCAGAACCATTAGCTAAAAGATTCCGATTGACTGAGCCTGCTTCCGTTACCATGATCCCGTCACCGTACTTCTTGAACAAGGGGAGAGACAGTTGAATATTCCAGAAGAATACCCTCTGGAGGAACACAGGAGTTGACGTACAAACAGCTTCTATGTTGTCTATGCAACAACATCAGTTTCCAAGGCAATCAGACTAGTGTGGTTGATGCAGTTCCCTGTGGGCTAGAAAATATGATGATAAAGGAGAAGTCACAACTGGTTAGGAGAGTTAAAGTGTGGGCGAAGGGACAAAAAAAAATAAAGGATAATGGAAAAAGAATAAGAAGGGAATGCCACTATTTCGGGGTGACATTCTAGCCTTTGGATAAAGATCCTGAACGTAAGATAGCGGGTTGCTACTGAGGAGGTAGCGATGTAAGGTTTCGGCAGCGACCGGACTCGCAAAGGATGTGACAGTTATAAAATTTCGCGAATTTTTGGCAGATAGTTCCTCAAATTGTCAATCTGCATCCTCGTATCGCATTGCTCTGTCATTACTGGAATCGTCTGCTGGACACCTTCCACCAGTAGTCGCTCTTAATTCACTACTGCTTATATTCCCAGCTAACCGGTATATCTACCGGCCACTCCACTATCCACCGCCTATTGACATATCCTATTCCAGATAGAGCTCCGGACCTAAAGAAGTACAAAAGTATCCTCTGAAACGGAATATACATATATATGTATACAGTAAACCCTTAACAGTTGCGACGGATACATCCGAAATTTCTTTGCGAATGCTGAGTCTAATTTTCTATAGGTTATATATAGATAAGGACTGAGAGACGTTGAAAAAAATAATTCCCTTTTTATACGATTCATAAGAATTACTTGAATTAAATTTAGAAAGGACAAAGTGATTATTTTACACCGACTTATAATGCGAAATAACTGAAAGAAGACATGAATATAAATTCAAAATAGTCAAAAACTGGCAGTTTCCTATGCCGCTCTTACAGCAATTAAATATTTACAATTATTATGTTAATCGAATGTAAACTGAGAATTTCAACTAATTCTTTTAGCGCTACTCTTTTTAGTGCAATGTAAAAATGAGAAGCACTGAATTTCAATGTAGATTATACTAAATCGAGCTTGTGCACTAAGGTTTTTCTATACATACATACATATATATATATATATATATATATATATATATTTATATATGTATGTATGTGGGCGTGTTTCGTCTATTTTAATTAGGATAATGGTGTTCTATATTTTTAAAATAGGACCCTTATAATATGGAAAATTGTAATCAATTCACATTTTCTGTATCGTTTATCAAAAATCGGCGATTGTCTAACTGATTAATTGGTTTGCATCTATACAAAACTTTGCAATTTTCTTTCGCTAAAGTTGAGTTACATAGTTTTTTGCTTGTCTTTTTTTCTTGTTCTTTTTTGCTAATTTTTTAAAGAGAGTTCATTTCTAAAAGCTCTGAAAACACTCACAGTAAAATCTATTTTACTTGCAAGAATTCAGTTTTATTTACGGGCTAACTTAAATTATTATCGAGCGGATGTAGATACGGAAAATTAGGGAATACGACATTTTTACGCTTACTTTCGATGCATCAATAAGCGATCGTCAACTCTGGATTTCTGTCGTCACAGTATTAGAGACCGCCCTAAAATACACGTCTAAAAAATAACGTTTTTTTTTTGTCGAATAGGGAAACTTTTAATTCTTTTTTCAATTACGATGGATGGAAATTTCACGCTTTAAGCGTTAATCCGGGTAATTCACTTTCCCTTGAATCGTAAAGAGTATTTCACTGTACAGTACGTTTCCGCTTCAAATATTAATCCGATGAATTCAGTTTTCCTCCAATCGTGAGACAATAATATAAATGTGGCGAGTCGAAGAGCTAATTGATGGATAACATCACTCGCATATCCTCTTCATTTATAGATGACTCTACTAACGCTGATGGAGTGCATTCGTACTATTTTTTTTAAAAAAATTCAAAAGTAACTAATCTTTTCGAAAAATCAATATTGAAAGATAGCAAATTTTTCTGTTTTCTTTTAATTTAACCTCGCAGTAAACGTCGAAAAATATCGATATTTTTTCCCCCAACATTATCTTGGTTGACCAATCAAAGAAATCAACTGTGACAAGGCGTCCTTTAGGCTCTTCTTTTAGGCTCTTCTTTTATGTTCTCTTGGCTTAAGTTTAACATCGAAACTAATAATATTCGTAAATAGCTCTAATGAACCCAATTATTTAGACGTTTTCTACGTTTCGTGATTATGATTTTGGTGTAAATATAACAAAATTGATTTCTAAATTGAACGCATCCGCATGTGACATGATGATACCTTTGATTTCTTTACTTTAATCAAAGCTAAAACTAATCGTAATAATATCTTAAGGAATAATTTGTTTATTGTCGTACGGTTCCCGTGCCAGTTCACGGATTATAAAAAAGAAAAGAAAATAATTAACTTATATGCCCGAATAGGATAATAAAAGAAACCTACATTAAAAACCGTTTCCGATTTTATGGGGTATATATAGAATTAGATAAAATTTGCAAAAGTTTCTTTCTTTCTTTTTATCTATGAAATTTAGGAGATTAAAACAAAATATTATTTTTTTTCTTTTTTTCCCCCAATTTATTTATTTATTTTTAACATATAAAGCTTTAATGTGGTTAGGGGTGGAAACCATCCAATTAAGTTTTTGGTTTCCTCCCCTTCGCACTGTACTATTCTTAATCTTATCTTAACATATCATAATATTAATATAAATTGATATTGTATTTTCTGTACTGCAATTCCTTTTTGGGCAAATTATTGAATATGTTTATTTTTTCCATCACCAATTCTCCACAGTCGTCCGCGATCTCCAAGTTTAATATGTTACATCCATTCAGTATATGCTGCACACTGTCCTGCTCATTGCATCTAATGCAATTTTCCGTTTCTGCTATCTTGAATCTATTCAAATATATTTTGAAATTCCCATGGCCTGATGTAAATTGTACATTGTAGAAATTAGGTGTATAATAATTGTTGTTTAATCTCTGCTTGAATGTTGGGAAAAAAACTTTCGTTATTCCACTATGATCCGTCCAGTCCGATTCAAACTTCTCCACATATTTTTCTATGATAAATTTTTTGAATTGTCTGTCTGTTATTATTTTATTTTCTACTCTATATTTTTTGTTTACATATGTGATTTTTTCGAAAGTTTGTTCTACCTTTAATTCATTTTTAATTGCAAATACTGTGATATGTTTTTCTATTTCCAAGTATAAAGGTAATATTCCAGCTATGACTAATGCATTTGTATAATTTATTGTTTTGCAAGCTTTGATTAGTTTGTTATGGTTCTATGTATGTTTGCTAAAAATTTTTGAAATTTATTGATCTTTAGCATATCCTTATAAATAATACTACTATATAATAAATTAGATAATATCACTGTTTTGTATAATATTATTTCTTTTTTGTAATTCATCTGATTGTTATTGTTAAACAGTTTTGTGAATATATTAATAAATTTCGTAATTTTTTCATTTATGTACTTGCAGTGATTGTAAAATTTGAGTTATCTATCAGTACTCCAAGATATTTTACTTGGTCCTTTACTGTGATCTGAAGTCCGTATTTATTTAAGTTCATGTTGATTTTTCTGCTGTTGAATATCATCAAATTTGTTTTGCTCATATTGATCTTTAGATTATATATTTCTTGTAACTCTTTTATATTCTTATACACTATTGCTATTTTGTTTTCTAACTTTTCTGTATTTCTATCTGCTACTATAATTGCTAAATCATCTATAAATGTTATAATTTTAACATCGTTCGGTAATTCTAACCTATATATTTGTGCAAACAGTATATTCCATAAATATGGGCTTAACACCGCTCCTTGTAATATACCTGTATCCACGTTTACCTTTTTTTTGTAGTTGTTTATATTAATTTCTGTATATCTTTGATCATAATATTGATTTAGAATCTCCAATATGCTATTGTCTAATTTTAATTTTTCCAGTAGTTTTATCATCTGATTTATGTCAATACTGTCAAATGCTTTTGTAATGTCTATAGAGTTAACATTACCGTTTTGTATGATTTACTTTTGTATTCTTTGATAGTACTGTACATATTCCAAATTGCTAACTCTGTTGATTTCCCTTCCAATGCGCCATACTGATCTTTATTAATAATATTTCTTGCTACACAGAAGTTTTTGATTTTACTTAGTATGCATTTCTCATAAATCTTACTGAAATTTGATAATATGTTAATCGCTCTGTATGATATCGACTCTTTCTTTTTGGTTTACCGATTTTATGTATTATTACGGTTCTAGATAATTTCCATATATCTGGATAGTAGCTTTTCTCAAATAATTTATTTATATATTTCGTTATTACTCCTGGGTACTTTTTATTGAATATGTTTACAAATGTGTTAGATATATTATCTGGTCCAACTGCTGTCTTCTTGTTTAACTTTTTAATTATTTCATTTATTTCTTCTTCTTTCATTTTTGTTGTACTCGTATCTTCAACAATGTATCTGTTTATGATGAATGGTTTACTATGTAAGTACATTTTTTCTGCTAATAAGTCAGTTTTTTCTTTGTCTGTTGTAGCCCATTCATCTAACATTGGTATTTCTAGCCTGGCGTTTCTATTCATTAATATTTTGTACTTTAATCCAAATGGTTTGTTTGTATCCGTTAACTTCTTCCATGCTTTCATTTTGGCTATTTTGATATTATATTTGTAATTATTAAATTCTTTTTTATATTCTTTAAATGATAACTCTCTGCTTCTTTCATTTTCACACTTTTTATACTTTTTATATTTTGCGTTGACTCTATTCTTATAATTTTGTAATTTATCATTCCACCAATATGCATTTTTTCCCCTTCTGATACTATACGATTTATTCTATCATCAAATTCGCATGCTTTGTAAAATTTTCTACCCATGTGTTCAATTCGTTTTTATCTTTACAATTTACATTTAAGTCTAGATTTAGTACTTCATCTTCCATGTTTTTATCGAGTCTTTTATAATTGATATATTTTACATATCTTATTGTTTCTTTTTGATTATTTGTGCTTAGTTTAAATGTAATGTATTTATGATCACTATTTGTTATCTTGTCTGATACTTCCCATTCCCTTACCTCATCTGTTAGGTTAGGTGTTACTATTATTCCTGTTAAAGGTTATATTATTTTTTTCATTCATTACCACTAAGTTGAACATGTCTATTACTTTTTCCATTTGTCTTCCTCTTGTGTTATTTTTCCTGTCCGATCTTGTACTGCGCGAATTTAGATCTCCTAGTATTATAAATTTCTTAAAATTTTTACTTTGTAAATATTGGGTGATGAAATTAAAATATTCTTTGACTATTTCATTTGGCGGTATATATATATATATATGTATAAAATATATTTCATTTACTTTGAAAACTATTATATTTAATGTTTTGTGTACGTAATGTATATCAGTGTTTATTTTGTTATTGTATATGATCATTAAATTATTATTTATGATACTTTTATAATGTTTTGGTACATATCCGTTATTATACTTGTCTGATATTAATGTTATATCTATCTTTTCGTTTGTAATTTCTCCTAGTAAAATGTCTCTTGCCACCTTACAATGGTTTTCATTGAATTGCAGAATTTTAACCATTTTTACTACTATTTGTTTCTTTACTGTTATCCTTACTGTCTGCCGTTATTTCGTTATTTATTTTGTTAATGATTTTTGTTATTCGTATTTTGACTCCTCTTTCGTTTATCATTTCATAAATCATCTTTAACTGTTTAACTACCGCTTCCATGTTGACCGAATCTTTCTGTATCACTTGTTTAACTGTTGTTGCTGCTTTTTCGTTTTTGTTGATAGTATTAATTATATTCACTGTTTGTTTAAGATTAAGAATACCACATTTTTGTGTTTCTATTCTTTCTTTTAATGGTAAAAGTATTTTTTCTATTAAGTTTTCTTCATTTTTCTTTGTTTTATATTTTATTTCTTTTGGAGCATTATTCAATTTGCTTTCACCTTGTTGCTCCTTTTCCGTTTCTTGTGTTTGATTAATTTTTTTTTTGTTCTGTGGATTTTTACCTATCTCCTGATTTCCATCTATCAAAATGTTTTCCTCCTTTTTTGTATTTTGTCTTTGCGTCCTGTTTTTGTACTCTTCCATATTACCCTCCATTTGTGTTTCAGTAGCTACTCTTTCTGTTTGCTTTGTCATTTCCTTATTTGTTTCTCTTTTTCCTATTAATCTCTTTTCGTCGTCATCCAGGCTTTCTAAACTTGACACTGCGTATAGGTTGTTAATTTCAATTTCATTACTATCGTCCATGGTATTTGTATTTTCTGATGTTGATGGGTAAGATCTTTTACGTTGTTGTTTGTATACTTCCGTCGTCATTTCTTCTCTTTGTTCCTCTTTATTTGTTATTGTATTTGCACTTTTTGTTATCTCGTTTTTTCCCCGATATCATAGTTGGTCTTCTGAAATGAATATGCGGAATTGTTCATTTTCATAGTTGATAATTAATGATTCCGGTAAAATTTGTTTATTTTCCTCAGTTTCCTCAAGTGTCGCATATACCTGTCTTCTAAAGCTACAAATATGTTTGTACCCTTCTTCTGCTAAACCTGCTTTAATAAAGGATACCGGTGAGTTCATTTTTATATTGTATTGTTTTAATGCATTTTCAATGATATAGTGTGGTATATGCGGCGATACATTTGATATTATGATGATACGTTTTGCCGCCGAGTTTAATAATTTCCTTATTTGTATTTTGTTATTTTTTATTTGAATTGTGTGATGTACTTTAGTAATTTGTTCCACTAAGTTGTTTTTATTTGATAACTATACATACAAATTCTGCTGTTAGAAATACGCGATGCAAATAAAATATTGTTTGCTCCAACATATTTTCCTACTTCGTATATGTATTTCTTTTAGTTTGATTTCGCTTATTGCGTTTAGTATAATAGCTTGTTGTCTTTCTGGAAATAAATTTGTTTGTAAAACCGTACTGTACGGTAAGTCATATTATTAGATTTAAGCTGTTCATAATTATCTGCTGGCCCTATTTGGACCATTTGTTAATTTACCTGATACTGATAGTTTTACTTTACATTAATCTGTTTAATATATCTAATGTAATAACATTAGATAAAAATTACCTGCTTGCTGTATTATTGAATCTGTGTCTATTATATTTCTTATCACTTTAACTCACAGACGCGAACCGTACACTTCAACTGTTTATCACTTTATGAAACAAAATATTAAGAGTATTCACTTTTCGGATGTTTGATTTTTTTTTCGATATTTTTCTTTCCTTCCCGACTTTAAATATGCTTCGATGGTCACTACAATTCAAGCGTTCGAAACATTAGTTTTATATTATGCGCTTTTATGTTAACTAAAAATACTTTTATCTGCGTGTAACAGAAACGAAATAAAATAAAAGAACCCGAGAAAAATCAAACAGAAAGAAACAAGAATAAAAACAGAAAAAAATAACAAGAAAAAGAGAATAAACAGAAAACGAAAGAGTAAAGGACTACTAAATTATTATATTAGTTTGGAATCAAAGTATTTATGAAAATTTTTATAAAGTAGTTAATTTCGACGTAATACTGGATGGTTCGATTGTATTATCGTTTTTGAATTTATTTTTAAGAAAAATGCAAGGACTAATGCGATAGAAATAAAATTTCCTGTTAAGAATTTATGAAAACCAAATTAATTTACGAATCATTTTTATTCGAAACATACACTAAAATCGTGAAAGGGATTTTTAATGGCTTTACTATCGTTGCTTGTTGCCAATTAATTCAATTCTTGCGTCAAGAAAATTAGTTAAAACTAATCACGCTGGTCGGTTTCTTATTTTTCGTGAACAAGTTGTTACAAATGAAAGCAACAATTTTACAGCCTTTTCACTCGGCTTTGAATATTCATCCTGATTTTACAATCATAATTTAGGGAAAAATTCTCTTCTGGTTTTCTGTAAGCTTTGTTTCAAACTTTTGTCCGTCGATAAAATTCAATTAATTTTTCTTCTTCCAATCGGTGTCTGTGTGAACGGCGCCGGTGAAAATAATTTACGATCTACATATTTTCCGCTAAACAAATATCCTCTGTAGGCGAAAAAAAAATATCGAAACCTTTCTTTCTTTTTTTGAATAAATTATTTTATATTTATAAAAATGATAAAAAACATCAAACGCAGAAATATGATTAAATAATAAAATACGTAATCGGTAAAGTTTGTTACACCGAAACATGTTGATTAATTTTTGTAAATTTACGTATTTTATGCCCTGTGGGGCACAGGTTGTTGTAACTAGAGACAACTTCTCTAGCAAGTAGTCACTTGATCGTCCATGGTGCTAGTCCCACCGATGGAGAAACGGAACAACAACCACGTGAGTTCTGTACGTCCACGTCGTGCAGGGTGGTAATTTTCTATTCGATAGGCTTAGTGCCGATGAGAAAAGCTAAATCAGAACTCATACAGCTGATAGGAAAACGGAGCGAGATTCACTTGCCGAAGGTGTTTCTACTAGTAAATACCGTTAAGCTTTTCTACTGCATTAACAACAGCAGACTATCAGCAGCTCGCTCGTGACGCGGGAAAGGACAAATACGCTGAAGAATCGAGATACCAATCCCCAAGTCATCATGCGAAAGTAAAAAATCACATTCGAATAGGTACATGGAACGTAAGATCATTACTACAAGCGGGAAGACTTGAAGAATTAAAACAACAAATGGAATTAAAGAATCTAAACATCCTTGGAATATGTGAAACGAGATGGGGCGATAATACCGATTTCTGGGGCGATAATTTTAGGTTTGTAAATAGCGGGGAAAAACAAGGAGCAAATGGAATAGCAATATTAATGAACAAAAAATGGGGAACAATACTATTCATTAAGATAAAATCAACCCCCCAGCAAATATGATCACCATACAAGTATACTTTCCAACATCAAGCCACGATGAAGAGGATGTAGAACAAATATATGGAAAATTGAAGGAGCTGATAGAAACAACATCAGAGAACGAAAACGTAGTCGTTACGGGTGATTTTAACGCGATAGTTGGGAACGAAGTTGAAAATAACATAACAGGAAAATTCGGATTAGGAAACAGGAACGAAAGAGGAATGCGATTAATAAGTTTTTGTAAACAAAATAATCTTATAACAACTAACACTCTTTTTGAAGTACCAGATAGGAGGAAGTATACTTGGATAGCTCCGGCAGATAGAGCACGCTACCAACTAGATTATATATTGGTAAAATCTCGCTATAAAAATCAGGTCAAAAGTAGCCATAATTTTCCAGGAGCAGAAATAGATAGCGATCATAAATTAGTAATGATAAAAAGTAAGATAACTTACAAAAAAGCTAAAAAACAATCAGTACGAAAGGTATGGGATTTTGAGAAACTGAAAATAAAGAAGGTAAAGGACAGATACGAAAGTGAAACAGATAACAAAAGCGAAGAAATGAAGACTAACACGACATGGGAAAAAATGAAGGATAACATCAAGAAAACAGCAAAAGAGAAAATTGGATACTTAAAACTAGCTCCGAGGAAACAGTGGATGACAAGTGAAATTACGGATTTGATAAAACAAAGAAATGATCAGAGGAAGAAAAATGAAGCAGGATACGGAATAATAAAAAATAAAATCACACAAAAGTGTAGAGAAGTAAAAGAAAAATGGATGGAAGAAGTTTGCAAAGATATAGAAAAAAGTATATTGATACATATAACGCCAGGGAAGTGTTTAGAACTATCAAAAAGCTATCACAAACACCGAGAACAAAAAGCACAGTAATCAAAAACAAAGAAGGAATACTATTAACAGATGAAGAGAAAGTAGCGAGCAGATGGAAAGAGAGTACTTAGAAGAATTATACGACGGCAATAATGATATAGAAATAGGTAAAGCGCAGCCTGCAAATGAAGACCAAATAGGTCCCCGGATATTACGGAAAGTGAGTTCACCAAAGCAATTCAAGACATAAAATCAAATAAAGCTACCGGATTAGATGAAATACAGGCAGAATTGTGGAAAAGTGCTGGAAAAGAAACTAAACATCTTTTATTCAAAATGGTTAAAGAAATATATCAAGAAGGGCGATTACCTAAAGATTTTACTAGTAATAGAATAGTATTCATTCCGAAAAAAAAAGAAACACTACAGATTGCCGTAACTATTGAACGATAACCCTAATTAGTCATGCAACGAAAATACTATTAAATATCATAAAAAAGTAGAATAAGGAAAAAAATAGAAGGAAATCTCGAAAACGACCAATTCGGTTTTAGATTCGGAATTCGGACAAGAGAAGCCATACTAGGCTTTAAGGATATTGACGGAAAGGAGACTAAACATGAATAGGGACACTTATATAGCTTTCATCGATCTAGAAAAAGCTTTCGATAAAGTAGATTGGTCCATTTTAATGCCGGTAATGGAAAAAGTCAATTTATTATAGCACGCCTATAAAGAGAACGGGAAGCAATAATCAGAATCGGGAAACACAGGTGCATCGCTAAAATCCGTAAAGGAGTGAGGCAGGGTTGTGCACTGTCACCATTTTTGTTTAACTTGTTCATAGAAGAAGTGATTAAGGACTTGAAGACAAAAACTAAAGGAGTAAAAACGAATGAGCAAGTAATCCACTGCATTTGATTTGCGGACGACATCGCCCTAATAGCTAAGTCAGAAAAAGAAATGCAAAACATCCTTATCGAAATTCAATCAAAATTCTTAAACAACAGCCGCTGAATATATAAAAATTAAAAAAAAAAAACAAGAATTATGGTAGTAAGCAAAACAGTGCTGTCTGTAAGTATTAAAATAGACAATCAAATAATGGAGCAAGTACAACAGTACAAATATCTCGGGAGCATACTAACCAGTGATAGCAGGCGTTCGACAGAAATCAGACACAGAATAAATATGGCGAAGGTGTAGCATTTGCCCAAAAAAGGAATCTGCTGACAAATAAGAACCTCAAATTAAATATAAGAGTAAAATTTGCCCGCACTTATGTGTGGAGTGTACTATTATACATACGGCCGCGAAACATGGATTATGACGAAACAAGATAAAAGGAAACTGGAAGCAATGGAAATTGCGCATCTGGACAAGAGTATTGCGCATTAGCTGGACCGAAAAAAAGAGAAACTCGGAAGTGCTCGGAAAAATAGGAATGAAGAAAACAATTTTGAACTCAATTAAAGTAAGAAGTGGAAAAATTTTTTTTGGTCATCTAATAAAAAATAATTCTCATTCATAACAAACATAATCGAAGGAAAAATTAATGGCAAGAAAGGGGAAAAGGTCGACCAAGGAAGGCGATTATTGGACAAACGATAGAAATGGCTGGTTGCAACAAGTACTCAGAAATGAAGAAGATAGCAATTGAAAGAGAAGAATGGAAGTTAAAATTCGCACCGACCAGGCTAAGAAGCCTTTAGAACAAAGAAGAAGACGTATTTTATAATTTGACTTCTATTTGAAATTTTATCGCGAGTTTTTATCCTAAACGTGAAAATGAAGGAAACATACCGCAACCACTATGTATTTTTAATATTAAGAAAACGAACAGTTCTAAGCCTCAGTTCGAGTTTTTTCATGTAAAAGCTCCATTCAGATGTAATAAATAACAAATTTGTCCGATAAATTTACGTTAATCTATTTAAAAATCGTTCATCGATGAAAATATTCTCGAATTAATTTTAAAATGACATAAAACTCCTTAATTATTTAGAAATATTTCAATATTCGCGCAAAGTTCGGATAATCGATTGATAACTTTGCCAGTTAAAAGCCATCTCTTATGTGACAGTTTCATCGACTAACTTCGGCACGCTGTGATACACACACACACACGCACACACACATTTAGTGCGGTTTTTCGAATGCAATTACACATACTGAAAAGTGACAAATAAAAATATCTATCATATATATATATATATATGTATATATTTCGCTCGTAGCGAAGAAAACATTGAGTTATTATTAAATCTGAAGGGGAATTCCTGCGCAATGCCAATTTGTTTCCTCGTCACATTGTTAGAACATCGTCAGTATAAATCCCTATTTAAGAAAAAAGGTTTTTCTTTGAAAATACGATTTGATTATTTTCAAATTTTTCTTCTGACGCTATTGAAGACTGTAATTTCGAACAGTTCTTTCTGAATAATTTTGACAGGTTATGTTAATAAATTTTATATAACCTGCAATTTTATTACACGGTCTCAAGATTCGTCTAGCTATCGTATTTTCCTAATTGTAATTCAACATTATCAGACAAATTTCCTATGCTGTTATTCGACAATTCTGCTTATTTTCGATTCGTAATCATGGCCAAATGCAACGGTTCTTCAAGCGCGGATTTGATAACATGTTTTGTTTTTTGTTTTTTTTTTTTTTTCGCGTTTAACGATAACCCGTCAAATATAAACATTTTAAAATTTCTTTCTCTGCGTGCGGAAATAAATTTTATCAAGCTAAATCTTTTTAATTCGTTCCATTTTCTTCTTAAAAAAAAAAAAAAACCATTAGATTTATACATTATGAGTTGTTTCCGAATCTCCTCATAGTTTATTATCTTTAAGGGAAACGAAAACCGAAGCAGATGCGCGGATGGTAACTCTTTCCATTTTCCTTCGTAAAAGGCAGTGCACAATTGTAATATATTTCGTATTAGAAATATATATTGAAATTTTGGTCGCTCTATAAAACAAAATAACAGACCCCAACCCGTAGGAGATATTTAAAAATTACGAAATATATGTATGTAGTAAACATAAACTGGTTTCGAGTGATCATGAATCATATAATCATATTCACGGTGTATAATTAAACATAAATTTGCAACATATCAACTGTGGCGCAGCGATAATTTAAATTAAAACAAGCCCTACATTTAAAAAAAAAAAAAAAACGTTTGCCACTTACCAGTAGTATTCTCAAAAAGGTTGATCGCGTTAAAAGCAAATCGGTTACATCGTTCGATGCCGCGACTAAATTATTATTTAATCGAGAATTATTTTAACTGTTAATTAGTTAATGATGTCCGTTAGTCAAGGCGTATGAAGTAGTGATGGCTCAAAAATCGCAGCTTTTTGTTACTGCTCCGACAAATTAGCAGTAGGTGCGATTCGGAGTAGTGATCAGGAAAACACTGCCCACTGCCCCGGCAATTGTGATAGTGGGAAAACGATGTTGTCTCTCTTGTTGACTGTTCCGCTGCCACTACTCATTCATTTTTTTTTTTTAAATGGGTACGCCAGCACAGGACATTTACCCAACACAAAAGATTAAAAAAAGTAGAAGGACATATGGAGCGACAAGTTATATCAAGAAACGATTAGAGACAGAGGAAATGAAGGCGTCTAACAAGGGAACAACCGAAGGAGATGGAAAAGTGAGAATATAGAGGGCACTGTAAGGAGTAGGGAGGCCAAGGCTAAGCAAATTGGAATAAAGGATCGCGCGCTCTGTAGAAATAAAGGAACATTCAAATAGTATGTGGTTAGCATCACACGTGCCGTTTAAGGTAGGAGGATGAAAGGGATACAAAGGAAATTGAACCAGAGCAAAACGGGAACGGGGAGTAGACTGTGATTAAAACGAAGGCGAACTATGGAAGAAATGACAGAACGGCTGATAGTGGGAAAATTATTAAACCAGGGAGAAACGGACGGAGAAGGCTGTAAAACAAGGTAAAAGGAGTCCAGGTTGGAGAAACAGGACAGATATAGATCAGTCCAAAAGTCACGGTGAGAACGAAAAGAGAGAGAGTAAAGATTTTAGGAAGGAAATCTACCTATGAAACGACCATTTACTGCGGCCGAGCAAGCTAACGAGTCAACAAGATCGTTACCAGCTATACCACAGTGGCCAGGAATCCAAAGCAGGTCAATATGGATAGAACGGGAGACTAATAAATTGAAAATCAAGGAGCGAATATAAAGAATAATAGGACAGGAAGAGGGTTCAGGAAGGGGAGACGCGATAGCTACTAAAACACTCTTCGAGTCGGAGCATAGAAGGAAATTCACTAAATTGGAAGTTGAAGATATAAAAAGGACCGCACGCAAAATAGCCGCGGATTCGGCTAGGAAGACAGAAGAGAAGGAGGGAAGTTGAAATGATTCCGAATAGTTGAGAGCAGGAAGAATAATTCAAATGTGCACCGGTCAATGGCGGAGCCATATAAATACATTGCTAAGTGTCAGTGATATACAACACCACCGATTTAGGTTATCGAATAGTGTGAAAAAAGTAGACTGCTTGGAGATATACTTTTATTAATTAATGGAGTCAGATAAAAATTAGCCGAAACATTTTTGTAAGAATATTTTCGAAAACAATCGGCATGAGAGCCTACCAGTATGGAAATGTAGATTCGAATAAAGTTAATCAAAACCAAAACCCAAAATCCCATTTTACAAGCTCATCACCTAATTGGTATAACCGACATATCCAACTTTATGCGGTGGTAGCAGTGTTTTAATCTGATGTACCGGTATTAATTATCGTTTAGAATAGAAATCGTGAAATAAAATAGTTTTTCTTAAAAAAAGTACTGCCTTCAAGATTTTCCCTAAAAATTTAATAAAATCATAGTGAAAATTATAGAACAATCACTCTCGATAAGATACGATATATTTTGTGGTGAAGCATAAATTATTAAGATTTTCGATTCGCCAAATTCAAATTACAACAATAACTGGAAATTATATTAAATGAGTATAAAAACGCGCCCATTTTCCATCAAGTATTGTAACATCGGGAATATTCGATGAGATTTTTTTGCAATAGGGAATTTCCAAAAAACTGATTAAGGCGTGTATATTAATATGTTCTGTTTAAGAATGACGATGTTCGTATAAATATTACAATAAGATTATCGAGTAATTGTTTTTTTTCCTTTTTGCTTATTTTTATTAAATTCTTAACGGTAAATCTGAAAGTATCGGCTATACGTTTTTTTCTTTACATCCGCGTTAGATATTTAAATGGTATGCAAAAACCTAATTTCATCAACAGCTCGGAAACTTTATTCGACATAAATGTACGTTAGTTTATTTTCAAAATGAATTTTCTTTGACAAAAAAAACCTTTTGAAGTACACATATTGAAATTTAGCTGAAAATTCGTTTCTGCGGCAAGCTGAGTGGATATGTTGCAACGGTTGGGATGAAGAAAAAAATTCGGCTAGTATAATTTTATTTAGTGTTCGCTTTTATCAAATTTCTGCGCTCTCTTGCGAAATAAAATGCAATTTAGGTAATTCGCGAAGACAGAGATTAGATGACAGCGAATAGAAGAGAAATGTATAACGACGCTTCTTCACGATTCTCAATTTGTCCCGAATAGACTACAACAGTGATGAAACGAAAAATGTCAGAATATTGCGTGCCAGCTGCTGTACAAGCATTTTCCCCCCTCATCGCATAATCCGTAGGTAAGGTCGTGTATTCCTTTAATTACCTTATTTTACATTAATGCAGTACGAAGGAAACCATTCAATTAAGTTACGGATTCTTTCCCACCCCGTTGTACAACCTTTAATATTTATATAATTTATTCTTAACCAGTGGCGTGCCAACGTTTCACAACCAGAGGGGGGGGGGGCAAAAACATTAATCACAACCAGAGGGGGGCAAAAACATAAATTACCCCTATACATATAGATTAATAAAAAAATAATGTAGCTTTTTTCTTTTTTTTTATGTCGCTACTGATAATATTTTATATAAATAAAAAGAGACTTTAATTACGAAGTGAAATAAAAACGCTTTTCTTTTTTACTTTATCGAATTTTTATTTTCTTGCAAGCATCTGAAATTTCTGGTTTTCGTTTTTTCGGTTTTTCGGTTCGGTGGCCATTTTGTTTTATTTTTGAGACGACGATGTAATATTTAATATAGTTGTTAAAAAATTGAAGTTTATTAATTCAAGCGATCTTTTTTCGCATTTATTTCATATAGTTTTCTTCAAATTTTTATTAAATAACTGTTATACATATATACTGGTATAATATATATTCTTCGGAGGGAGCGTCACCCCCGCAGTTTTTCTCGGATGGCGGGTGGACGGGGCTGCTCTTGTTGCCCCTCGCTTGGCACGCCACTGTTCTTAACATCGATTAATATTAGTTTTCCGATACTCCAATTTCCTCTTAACGAATTCATTACTCGTTTTCTCCATTATCAGTTTTCACTGTAATGCTCCATTATTATCGTATTTCGTACAGCACAATCGCATAAAATAAGCTACAAATTGCTCCCTGTTCGCTACATTTAATATAAATTTCTGTCTCCGCAATATTGAATCTTCTGAGATAGATTTTAAAAGTCCCATGTTCCGATATAAAGTGCGTACGTTATCTTCTACACATTTAAAGCACAAAGCGTTTTCTTTCCGCTTATTTTGACAGTCAAGTCCCCCCCCCCCCCCTGACCGATTTAAATAATTTTTTTTTGACAGAAGCCCATAATAGATCAATGTTTAAAACGTTGAAAAAAGTCTTCTTCCTCTTTCCTCTCGTTGCCATCGCGACTGTTGGTCTGATCTCTATCCTTCTTCTTTTTCCAATTCTGCTTCCTTTTACTTATCCATACAACCCATTTCTCCTCTGTTTCCGTGGTTTGTTAATTTCCCCAACATGAGGCGGTCAACTATTTCATCCATAATTAGACTTCGGTTTAATCATAGCTTGCTTCCTGCTTCGCTCTTCCGTTTCTCCATTACTCAGTCTTCTCTTTGTCCATTTGATCCGTCAGAAGCAAACTTCGTTTGTGATGCGAACCACATTTTGCTTGAATGTCCTTCCATTTCTTCAGAACGCGGCGTACTGTATTCCGGTCTTTTGCGTCTTATCCTACGCCCTACAGCGCTTAATACTTTCTTTTCCGTCTCCCTTGGTTATTCCTTTGTTAGCTTCATTCGTATGTTCCATTTCTAATATTTTTCCTTTATAATCATTAATACTATCATACCGTTGGATTGAGTAACGTCCTTAGCTGACATGCTCAAAATTTAATATAAAAAAAAGAAGAAAAAAAAACGTCGAAAAAAGTTATAATTTTCGTTCAAAGTGCAAATATTTTTTTCAAAACTTATTTAAAATCGAGGTTGCTTCCTTTTGGCAATCGGCCAGTAGCGGCCCCTATTTGACCGATTTAGATGCTTTTTTCTTTTTCAGTTAGAAGCCCCATAACCTATAGATGAGCCACCAATATTTAAAAAGTTCAAAAAGGTTATAATGTTCGTTTATTGTGAAGATCAAACATTTTTTTCCAAGAATTATTTGAAAACGTTTTTTCGAGATTACGCCCTCTATTTCACCGATTGTGTGTTCTTAGAAATGATAGCCGTGTAGTCAAAAAATTTGTCTGCTGTATTTTAAGATGCGAAATAAAAACTAAACAAATAAAATTAACTTAACAGAACAAAAAAAAGTAAAATCATCATACAATTTAGCTAATGTACACGTTTGCCTTTTCCTACAAAGGCAGCCATCATAAATGTTTACCTACCCCGTATGAAATTCGTCTTTGTTCGCAGAAAATGAAGTGATTTCCGTGGAAATATTTGTTTATATTATTTTGATTTAATTATAATAATTCCTATTTTAAGGGAACCGTAATTGTTTATTTCACGCAATTTCTTATTGTTTATATAAAAGTGACACAGCTATCATCGTTAAATTTGATTGTAAGTAGTTTATAAAATTAAGTGTGACTGAGAACATTATAAGAACTTCATTATCGATAATTCTTCATATAGATTACCAATAAGCGGTACAACTGAATATGACAATTGGACATCTTTAGATGGTGGATATGCTGGTCACAATGTATGTATAAGCCAATTATATCGTAGCACACTTTCGTTTATGGTACGGGTAACATCGTTTGCAATTTATTATTTTTTGGTAATGTTGATGTTGGACATTTTAACGTTTTAAAATCATACTATTCGATATACTTCATTTGGTGCTATTACAACAGATTTAGACTATTCTGTCGATAATAATATTATGGCTGTTAACGCAAGCGTGACCATGATACCGCATGGTGATTGACTTCCCTTTCGCCATTATGAGCGGCGTTGCTAACTGTAACCGTAGTGCAGCATTGTTACTTTTACTTTTGATTCTCATTAAGCATTGTGGGCGCTATTAACTCAGGTGTGGCCATAATGTTGTATGATGAATCTTTATTTCACTCCGTCAGATACTGTGAATACTATTAAGGCTTGGCTGTGAAATGGTTTTTTGAACAATTATCACTTCGTCGAGTTTCAACGGGTTTCAGCTAGTAGTAGTTTAAGGTACACTACCCGTTACTGAATCTATATTTAATTCTTGGAAAGAAACGTTATTCCATTCTGGTTTACTAAAAACATTTTTAAATGTTTCTGGAGATCGATTATTGATAAACATTTTAAAGTGTGTCTTTGTTACAGGTATTTCGGGTACAAATTTATCGATCACTTCGAAATGAAGAAACAAGTGGAGTTCACAAATTCATTATCGTTTCCGACTCCAAAGGCATTCTTTAAGCCGTCTCCTCCCCTCCTTCTCATTCCTCTGACGGTATCATTCTCTCTCTATTCGACCTCTCGTCTTCTCTTTGTTCTCGTCCCATTCCATTCTCATACGACTTTCTATGGGTTCCCAGTAATTTCTATATAGAGGGCAATGACTCAGCTGTTAGCTCGCTCAGCCGCCCGTAATGGTTCTTTCCTCGACTCTTTCCCTTCTTCAGACATTCTTTCCATATCACGCTCTAATCATTCCAGACTTTGGTTGAACATGTATCCATCTTTATTGTCAAATCACTTTTCGCAGTACCGTCTTATTCAACCGGTTCCTCGTTTCCGGCCTTGGTTTCATTCTATTCCTGCCTGTCGTCGTTCCCCCGTTGTTTCCTTAATTAGACCCAGAATCAATGATTTTCTACTCCCTTCTTCTCGCTTTCCATTCGCTTTATCCCCTTCTCCTTTCTGCTCTCTTCATACTTCTGAGCCTCCTTGTATTTGTGACTCAAATCATATGCTTTTCGAATGTTCTGCACTCCTTAACGAACGTTCCTTTCGTTACGCCCAACTTTTATCTTTGGGTCTTCCTAGTCCCTTTAACGCTACCTATATCCTTCCCGTCCCATTGCCTTCAGTTGTTCCATTCCTGCTGTCCACTGTGGGCTTAATGGTTCTTAGGAATGCGCTATAGCAGTTGTCCATTTAGTTTTCCACTGGTTTTCGCACGACTTTACGAATGTATATGTAATTGATGAGGGTAGCTCTGCGTCCTGTGCCATTGGCGAGAGCAAGAACGTTCTGCTCCGTCGACACTCTCATTACCAGGCACTCCATTGTGCCCAGGAACCCACAGCAGCGACACGTTACCATCCATTAGCTGCAATTCGTACAAGCAGTGATATATTTTTAGAATTAGCGGGTTGTTGAATTTTCGGCTCCCAATTATGTTCAAAGACTGTAGAGAATCAGTAACCAGGAGGAAATCGCTGGCTCTGGTGTGATTTTGTAATGATGTGGTGGAAGCAGTGTGAAATTGCGTACAGTTCTGCATCCAATACGGAACAGGCATCATTGAGTCGAGTTTCGCATAAGATGTCGTGACCTTCGACTGCACTGGTTGCGGGCAGTGCGCATCTGCCTCGCCAACTGCCTTGGCTCCATCAGTGTGGTAAATTAGGTGGTCCGGATACCTATTAATTGCCCCAACTGTCATCTCCACTGTATAAAGGTGACCTGTTGTGCTTGGATTCTGTTTCAGCGCTAGATCGAAATTTATCTGAAAAGTGATCCAAGGGAGAATATATCGGGGCTGGGTGTTAACCTCTGTATCTTCGCAGGTCGGCCAGTAATTCTGGTAGTGGGTCGCCGGGAAAGTTTGGTTCAAGAAGACAATGTTCCAACTTTAGGGGGGGGGGGGTCGTGTGTGGCTAAAATGAAGGTACATATTTCGCAGTATGAAATATTTTCGGAAGTAGGAAAGTGGAAGGCACCCAGCTAGAACGCACATGCTGGCAGCTGGAGAAGTTCGATTCCCTCCCATAATGCTTCTCAGTGCGGAGTGATGTATAGGATCAAGAGATTTCAATATAGATTTGCTGGCTGAGGAGTACACCTGGCACTCGTAGTGGATTTTCGATAAAATCAGCGATCTGTAGATATTGAAAAGGAATTTAGGATTAATATTACATCTGAAGCTATCCAGATATTTCAATATAGGGATAGAATTGGTGCAGCTATAAGTTGACAATATGAAGCTTCCAAGTAAGTCTAGAATCAAAGATTAATCCGAGGAATTTGGCAGTGGCTTTCTGGGGAAGAGGAAGATTGTTTAGAGTTAAAGATGCACTTGGAGTGGAACGGCGCCCCCTGCAAAAATCAACATATACGGATTTATTCGCCGAGTTGGCTAGGACGTTGTTTTCAGACCAACTCTGTATTTTATCGATAGTTTTCTGGAGTATTTTTTGAGCGATAGGATGGAAATTTGACGATAAGGAGATGTTAAGATCATGGGCGGATATGGGCGGCGAGATACACTCGGCTACGTCATTGACGTAAATTATGAATAAGGTTGCACTCAGAGCAGAGCCTTGTGGCACGCCATTCTCCGTTGGAATAGGTGCTGATAATGATGTAGCGATCTTAACCCGGATCGTTCGGTTGCTTAAGAAGCTAGCGATATAATTGCCCATCTGGCTATTTATTCCTGCGGCTTTGAGCTTTAGCAATAATCCATGTCGCCATATGCGATCAAATGCTTTTTCTAAATCGAAAAAGACCGCATATGTATGTTGATGGCGGTGGAAGCTCGTTATTATTTGCCGTTGTAAAGTTATTAAGTGATCGCCTGTCGATCTCGCTTTACGCCCTCCGGCTTGTATAGAAGAAAGGATATTGCTTTGTTCAAGAACATAGAGGAGTCGCCTGTTTACCACATTTTTTCCGTTACTTTGGATAAGACGTTTAAAACGGAAATTGGACGAAAGCTTTCAGGACGGAATGGATCTTTATTTAGTTTTAATATAGGAATAATGTATGCCATTTTCCAGAATTGAGGAATATCGCCAGATACCCATATTTGGTTATAAATATTAAGGAGAAATTATTTTGCCTGCGCTGGCAAATACTTAACCATGTATGGATGAACAGAGTCGGGACCAGGTGCACTGTTGCGAGTACGAAATTTAAGTTGAAAGTTTTATTCAGCCATGGAAAATTTGCTGTTGAAAGCATCCGTGCACTGTTGAAGGAAGGATAATTCTTGTTGTTCATAAGAAGCTTTTCTAAATGTAAACTTGGTGGAACAGACTAAGGAGGAGAACTGATTCTGGTAGTGCTGAGCGAAGATATCGAAGTTTTTGTCAGTGAAAAGGCGAGGTAAAATGTATTTGATAAAATAAAAACAAGTTTTATATAAAATGTTTACCATGGTAAATATAACGCGATAAGTTAAAAACGAAAAAAGTGGCAATTTCTAGGTATCAAGATTTGAACGGGTATTATTACTGGAAAGTCGCGAGTAATCGCTATACGAAAAAAGTGATGCAGGTTTTCAACTTCAAAAATGCTAGACGAATTTCGTTGCAATTTTCGCGGTTAATAGGGTTATTTTCAGGTAAGGTTTTTATGATTCGTCATCGATTTATGATAAAAAAAAAGGTAAAAAATGCCGCGGTCTTGTAAAGAAACGATATTTTACACCTTCACTGAAAAGTAATTAAAAGCGTTCCCATTTCAGCATCATCTCATCTTGTAGTGTCATACTCAGCTTCTGAACGTCGGCCACTATCAATTTGTACCTTCTAGCTGTATGAAAGCGTACTAGGCAGTTGCTATATGCAACGCTAGAAACTGTAAACGTTTGACTTATGGATATACAAATGCAGTCCTATTTACGTCTACCTCTTCTTCTTCCGTCGTCGTTTTGCTCGATTCCGAGCGTCGTGAATCATCCATGTTACACTGACCAAATGCAATCATGCCATTTGCCGCGGTCTGCCGTTGCTCGCAAGCATTCTTCCAGCCTTTTTCCTGTTATTTCCGACAGTTGATCTATATATCTCTATTCGGAGGACGGCCACGGCTTCTTCTTCCGGGGACCTTCCTCTGCACCTACTATACATTAACTAATGCGCATATGCTGGTATGCATGTTTGCTATCGCCTTCTACATGATTCTATTAACAGTTAATTTAATTACTTTTGGTTATATCTGAGACGCAAAAATCTTTCTACATGCATTCAATATAATCAATTTTTGCTTTTCAACAAATTAGGTTGGACCTGTCTCCATCTAAATCATGTGTAATTTTATTTACTCCGAGACTTTATTCTCAACAGAGCATTGAGATTGAAATCTATAATCAAAACATTACATTTTCCGAATAGGTTAAACATTTGGGTATATATTTGGATTCCAGATTAACTTGGGAGTTCCATTTACAATCGTTAATACAACTGGTAGTCAAGACTAAAAATTTAAAGCTGTCACAGTGATTACTCATGATAAATAATTTTCGGAAACAACTGTATTTTTAAAAAAGATATTTATTCGTGCTTCTGATGATGGCCAGTGTAAGCTGGTCGAAACGTTAAGCGAATAAGTATCTTTTTTAAAAACACAGTTGTTTCCGAAAATTATTTATCATGGTAGTCAAGACATTTAATACGCTGAAAGCTATTAGCAATACCGTTTGGAAAGGAGATCCGGCAACTTTACGTCTTCTTTATAAAACTTCCATTAGGTCTAAACTTGATTATGATGCAGTTTTTTTATAGGTCGGCCTCAAAATCACTCCTGAGAAGATTAGATGTTTTGCGGAATCTCGGACTAAGACTTCTAACTGGAAATATTAGGTCGGCTCCGTCTCTAGGACTCCAAATGGAAGATCCATATGAGAAGATCGCTTCTATTTTTAAATAAATATTGCAATTTAGATAATATAAGTAAAATATGCAATGAATGGAGATTTGTTTAACAGAAGGAAGACGCTTTTAGTCAATCTGGTTGTTGTTTTAGTCTGCCATATAGTATTAACTTATGTAACATTGATTCAACGACTTAAATAGAGATCATCTTCCAAACCAACCAATCAACTCCTATTTTTTACAAACAGCGAAATCTCAATATCCTTCCTTTTTAAAAATATTCACAGACGGTGCTAAGTTTCAAGGTGCCAACAGTAGAGTGGGTGCTGCATTTATTGTAGATAATAACTTAATATTTAAATTTAAACTGTCTCCTGAGGCGTCTATTTTTACAGCTGAGCTGCTTGCTATTGATAAAGCCTGTGATTTTATACTGAAGTCTCTTTAGATGTTAAGAGAAAAACTTTAATATGCTCAGACAGTCTTAACAACCTCTTGGCGCTCAGCTACAGCAATTTTAATTATCGCTGTCACCCACTAATCTACGATATTAAGTTTAAATAAACAGAAATTATAGATGAAGGAGGTATTCCTAGTCATCGCGGAATCATTTTCAATGATATAGCTGATCAAGCAGCTAAAGAAGCGGCCTTAAACGGGGTTGTGTGCTCTTTTAAGAACTTCATTAATAGTTCGCCTAGTTTAGGCCAAGCGGAATTGTCTAATCGTCTCTACCAAGTATGACTTGGTATAATAATATCACTTCCATTCCGGTTAATTTAATTCGACGTTTCGTTACTACTACCCGCAGGCTTCGTACAGGTCGTACTAGAATGCACCCTAATTTTTTCGATGGAAACCATTTACATTCAAATTGTAGCGATCATGTAAGCACAGCGCATCGCGAGAATATCAACCACTTGTTATTCAGTCGTGAGGCCCTATCTACGGATAGAGTCCTCCTTGTTGACGAACTGATGTCCTGTAGTTTATATCCTCCATTCTGCATTTTTCAACTACTTGTTTCTGGTAATCGTACGTTGTTTATCCTATTTTCATTTATCAAAAGAAATGGAATTGTTATTTAAAAAACCCGATTAATATCCAGATTAATGTTAGAATTTTTTTTTCTTCTTTCTAACATCAATGATGGATAAGGATAATAACATTTCAACTTCAGCACATTTCCTTTCCACTGTAACACTACCTAATTTTCTTTTACTGTAACCTTTATTTATCTGTTTATTCATACTGGGGTAATTATTCCTTTTTCACATTGACGTTATTTTTGATTATTGAGTTTGTTCCATCGAGCATTGTGGGCGTTGCTCTGCAGTTACAGCCATATTACAGGATGCGGATCAACGTTAGTTTTTTATTATCTTCTTCTTTCTGTTTTGGTTAAATTCCATCTCAGCACTATGCGCACTGCTCTGCAGTTGCGACCATATTGCAGAGGATGGAGTTTCCTCCTTTTATCTAGTATTATAAGTAGTGCTTAAACAGTTTAAAAAGTACAAGAAAGTGTTTTTTTTTTGTTTTTTTTGTTTTTCGTATTTTCAATCTAATTTGAACGTTAGTCTGCTGGCCAAATGCAGGGCAAAAAAAGAAAAAAGAAAAAAATTTACCGCGTATCAATGTGAATAATGGAAAGGAGGAAGCACGTTTATGTATGATCGGAAGCTTATGATGTACAGAAACAGACAGTGGAGTTATTCGTTTATCCAAAGATCGCATCAGACCCTGGGGCTTTTTTTTTTTTTTTTTTTAAATAAAAATAAAACAATACAAATATCCTTTGGAATAAAGTCGCTTGTTTCAGACTCTTTCCGGCGAAGTGTTTTATATGTGATTTTTACTGGTATTATGTGGAAGTGAAGTTTTCCTAAAATTAATTATATATCGAAAATTGTTTTAATTTTCATCTGTCCGCTTATTTTAATTGTCAGAAATCCGTTATTTACTTTTAAATGGTTACGTTACACAGTCCTTAATGAATTCGGAAATAAAAAGTTCGCTTTATATTTTTGTACGGTCTGCAGTTTATTATCACCGGCAAGGTATAATAATAGTACTAGTTTATTATCTAGTGCCGCGCAGTATTTTTCGTATATTACACATTTCTATTAAAAACTATGCTCTATGGTCTCTCATTAGAAATCGTTTCGAGTTAATATAATACTAGAATAAAAAAAATAAATACTTCAGCTGTTTCGTTTGTGTTTATTTTATTTATTTTATTTATTATATTTACAAGTCGCTTTTGGACTACAAGGTCATTAGCGACTACGGTTTTACAGATAATTATAAAATTTTATATTGAATATTTGAAAATGAGCGGAACAAAAAAAAAAAATCAAAAAATTAGCTGAAGGCTGGGGAAGTTAGATCAGTTGGAATACAGAGATGTCTTTGAGGAAGGCTACGATTTTTTTACACTTCTCGGCGTCCGAAAACATCTCTGGAAGGCCGTTGGTAATACCCGCTTGTTGTCTGGCCTGCTGGTAGTGATTACACTCGATCAAAAGATGCCTCACCGATATAGGCACGTTGCAGCGTTGACACAGGTTGGGCGGTTTTTTAGATATAAGGAACGAATGGGTCAAGTTTGTGTGTCCAATGCGGATACGAGTTAGAACACACTGCTCGTGTCTACTGAGAGTTGGCATGAAATTTCGTAGGTATCTTTTCTAAACTCGTGGAGTTTGCTCGGCGTTTGGAGCCAAAGGGTGTTCCAGTAGTTTTTGACTGTGTTGCTTTCGTTTGTGTATTTGACATGCATTATGTATTCTCTGTTTAAGAAATATCCATAAAACATTTTCTATAAGATAATATTTAATTATCACGTAATCTGGTAATTTACTATTTACAAATTCTAGCGGAGGGGCCTCTACCTGTTTTCTGATTATTATTTACATTTTTTTGCCGCTATTAACATTTCCCTATTTGGTGTTCATTTCAGATATATACGCACATTATTGTTTGTTCGAATCTCATATTTAATAATTTACACACTAACATGTTGTCTATTAGTAATTTTTTTTCTACTTAACCGATTGCCCAGCTATTCCCTTGTCTCCTCTCCAAATTGTCCTCTCCAACATAACGAAGCGGTGGTTTGTGACGCCAATCACATTTTTTTTAAATGTTCATTCCTTTCTGTCGAACGTTGTATTCTATATTCTTGTTTACTGAAACTCAAACTCCCTACTCCTTTTATTGTGCATTTTATATTTTGTCCTTCCCCTCGCCATCCATAATTTCATCCATTGGGGTTCATTTATACTGCCTATATCTGACCGTATCAAAATCTAATAGACGGCTCTTTTCTTTCTTGTTGGTTCAGGGTGTAGGTCCTTAGCTGGCATGCCCAAGGAAAAAAAAAAACAAGATAAAATCCGTCAGAATTAATACCTTTTTATTCTCCATTTTTTTGATAATTTGCAGTACTTTTTAATTAATTTCTTGTCTTTTAAATGGCTACTTTTCAATTTATTTAAAAATACTTTCAGCTCCTCCTATCGGATCAGTTTTGAAAATAGGCGAATTTTCGCAATCGTTTCAATTAAGAGTAGTAATTTGCTCCCGTTTTCTTATTTTTCAAAGAAATTTTTTATTTCTACTTTTGTTCTTTTACGGCTGGTTGCACACTTGTCAGATAAAAAAATAAATATACTGTGTATATATATATATATATATATATATATATATATATATATATATATGTGTGTGTGTGTGTGTGTGTGTGTGTGTAGGCGTGTCTATACATCTTCTTCAACTTCCTTTAACCTTCAAGAGGGCGCGATGACGTTTGAAATAGCAGCGGGCGACGTAATCTTCCAAATTTGTCTAGCCTGCGCTGTCACAAGACGACTTCGTGAAGCCCTATTAATAATATTAACCCATCGCATTTCGGAGTCGACCTCTTGTTCCATTCGCACTTATTTTTCTTGCAATTCCATCGGTTGTTAAAACACGTAATATTCCCATCGGTGATGAGCTTGTAAATAGCGCGTTCTGGGGGTTTCAATTTTCCTTATTTGCATTTATATTCATTTGCGATAATTAACCTTGATAATATTTTAATTTTTCGTCGTACTGAAAATTAGTTTTCTTTGCGATCTACACGTTTCTATGGTAAAAACTGATAAGTGACAATGGGGCTTCTAATATCACCTGAAAATTTCCCTCAACAAATCCTCTTCTTTAACGTTTATTTTTACACAGTTATCGAGTATTTGCATGCACCGGCAACCCCAATATACATGGTACACCATTACTGACCGGGGAACACTTTCGAACAAACAAACAATCATTAAAATCGTTCTAAATAACCACAATCTATACGCTGATGAAAAAAAAAACAAACAGCATACGCGACGATCGTACAAACGTGTTCCTCTTTTTGAAAATTCAGTAAGAATTAATAAATTTCACAAAGGTGAAATTTATATATGGCGAAAAAAAATTCTGAAAACAAAACAAGCGAAATAACTGCGAAGCGCCGCCCAACAGCCAAAATTTAAGAGTTGCTCAAGTCTTGTAATAGCGGACTAATACATTTTTAATGCCGTAGGTGCACGCACTGCATTTCTTAAAAAGTAACCACTGGGAAAGTTAGCTGTTGGACGGTGCTGAAAAATTGACAGGGATTTTTCTCAGAGATTAAAACGCGACATCACGACTAGGTAATGTTCGTAATGTACCTGAGCGACGAAAAGATTGTGCCAAAAGCCGACTCTAGACGAGAGTTACGGGAAAATCGGTCGTGTGCCGCATTAATCGTTTCGCCGGCTAATTTTTGAACGCAAAAAAGTAAAAATAAAATTGGCGACCTCAACTTGAATTGGCCGAAAATCAAAAGAACAATAACGGAACAGACAGACAAATATTTTATTTCGCTGCGGAAAATATTTTAATATGTAAAAAGAGTGACGTCAGCGTTCGCTTTGATCTGTATTTAAATTTTCATATCGGTTTAAAGGAATTTATTTTCGTTTTGCGCGCTTCGGACGAGGAGAAGTGGACTCAAGAATGCTGTCGATAAATATCGCGAAAATTCTTTAAGTAAACGGAAACGCCTAGGACTAGGCTGTTAAACAGAGCTAGAGTTGAACGTCAGTTGCTTGGGCCCGCTCTGGAAATTGCCCAGTCATTTGGAAAATAGAAAAGAAGCTCGCGTACTGGAACGGAAACTAATAACGGTAGCGTCGGCTTCTCGCTCTGGACGACACATTCGTTCCGCCGATATCTTCTCTTTGTATTTCGCCAGCAAAGTGTTGAAGAGCACGTAAGGGGGGGGGGGGTGATGGTAATTTTCGAGGAGACGGGATGAAAAAAATTGCAAACGCGACTGCACAGCGACCGGTGGTAGGTCTCCGACTGGAAGATTGCCGCTTTATGTGCAACGACTTCTTAGTAGGCGCTTGGCTGGAAAAATGCGCCTGTTCCCGGATTTTTCTCGAAATCGCAAAAGCGTACCGATCAACAAAACCAACACTACTAGGCTCCGATACGGACCTATTCCTGTCGCGCCCCTCGCTCCGGTCTTATTTGCCTAGAGCATCGCTATTCGGTATGCGCGATACGTTTCGGTAGTCGCGAGCGGCGAACGTTGCTGAAATTGCTCGGCAAATATTAACACAGACGGCAACGCACATCAACTTTAATGGTAACAATAGACGGAGAAGATGTGGCGAACGACAAACAGAGTAGGCGTCGAGAAAGAGAAGCGGCATGCAAGAGCAAGACGAAGACGATGGCGAAAAGAGGAGTAGCGCTGGAAGAATGGCCCTAGCCAAGGTGCCGGTGTGCAGGGTCAAACTAATTTTTTTGATAAAATCCTACACCCCGGAAACCGAAATGCAAATTTGCACGTCGACCAGGACGAACGCTAGGTGCCGGCGCTAATGTAATCAACCTGGTTGACGTGCACGTTGCCGGAACGGTTCTTAATCAAAGTGAGCTCTGGTTGCTCGGATCGCGTGTGAATACAAATAACTGTTGACGTACCTCATCAAGCCGAGAGAGCGAATCTTTGACTTGCCACAGAACAACCCGGATGGATACGTTTGCATATCTAATAGCACGCGCATTCACCGTAGCCGAAAACCACCAGCGAGCGCATTATTCGCGATTAGCGGAATATTTCCGATTCATTTTCGCTTGAGCACAGACAAATCCGCCATATATGAAACGACGATAAGGGCTATCACGGAAAACGCGAAGCCTACTCAAAACCCGACCTAATCATCCGGCAAAATCTTTCATTTCCTTCATTAACCTTATTATCAGATTTAATAAATAGCTAGTACACACTCGCACAAATGCTCCAACGTAATTATAATTATGTCACCCCATAAGAACCTTGCACACGAAATTCTTTCAATATTCCCTTTTTTTTTGTTTTTCATTGTATCCGCAGAGCGAGATTTCGAAGCTGATTTTTCCAGATCCCTTTTCCTTATTTCTCGTTTTTTCTCTAGAAAAACGTCATTATTTTCCTCAAAAAAAAAATCAGCCAATGATCAATGAACGAATTTTTTTCTATTGCGCTTTTAGAAACTAATGAGGCGAATTTTATAGAAAAATACATATATATTAATTACAACCTAATTCTTAGGTCATCCCCCATTAGAATATTTATATATATATATATTAATTACAGCGTAATTCTCAGGCGGGCCCCTATTATATTTTGTAAAGAAAAATGTCATAATTTTATGTAATGAAAGTCAAATGTTAGGATAGGATTTGTGTGATTATGTTATTATATTCACATGGACTGATTTAGAGTAAATTTTGATAATTTTATACAAAATATAGAAGAGAAAGAGAGAAATGTAAGCAAGAGGGGTCGAGGGGCACAGCCCCTTGCGAGGCCAAAATGGCCGAGTTTATATATCTAGACCAAACGAAAATATTTTTATAAATATATACAAGTATATATATATATATATGTATATATATATGTGTGTGTGTGTGTGTGTGTGTGTGTGTGTGTGTGTCATCATGAAATATATTTATTTATAAATAGTACATTAAAGCCTTGGTGTCAATTATTGTATATGCAATATTTGAATACTGCAGTAAAAACAAATAAAAAATAGTCATTTCCATAGAATTCTTAAAAATTTCAATTTTCTTTTCTGTTGTCAAAAATTGAAAAGAAATAAATTTATTCTGAATTTCGGTCCATTTAATTCTAGTAGATATTATTTCGCAGACTTTTTTGGCGGCGGGGCTGAAATCCCCCCTCAGATAAGGCCTTGCATATACAAATATCTCGTGGAAAGGTTAGAAAAAAGGGTAGTCTTGATATGAGTAGATCCAATGCTCAGAAACAATAAGCTTTCGTTAGATCTTGATAATTTGGTTTGTCTGGAGTACATTATTTACTCTGATCTTGATCTATACATTCGAAGCACGTGTAATCTTTACAGTTTACTAGGTACATACAAAATTTTAAGATGTTTTAATTTTTTTACAGTTTAAAATTAGTTGAAACTATTTAATATTTCACGTGATTTTTAATTGCTTACAATTTGAAACTTACATTAATAAAATAGTCAATTAAATTTTAATTATAAAACCTTAAAACATACGCAGTTTTAAGTAGCTTATCCATAATCAATCAGTCATCTGATTCGACAGAAACTGGCTAAAATAACTAGATTAACTTGCTATTCAGGATCACAGTAATTTGATCTAGTTATTTAGTTAGTCACTCTCGAATAAGACCGAAGATATTTTTTTTTTTTTTTTTTTTTTTTTTTTTTTTTATTATTTCCCTTCTACAACTAGCCCTTACAGGCTATCTAGCAGATCTTTATATGAAAGGTGCGGAGTGGAGAAGGCTAGGAGGGGGAGGGATAGGATGGAAGGTGCAGAGTGGAGAAGGTTGGGAGGGAGAGGGACAGGAAAGAACATGACTAAGAAGAGGCCAGCGTGACAGAAATGCAACCACCCGTTGGTGGGCAATTTCTGGTGCTTACGCAGTTAAATGCACGTTTACACGGTTAAATCAAAAACTTTCCTTCTCTGTAGACGCCTAACTTCCTTGGAGTTGTCCATCAGTGCGATCGCTAGCGGATTATCGTGATTCTCCAGTCGACGAAGGTACTTCGTCGCCTCCTCTGATACTACTTCGGAAACATACTTCACGTCGAAATCGGTATGTAGCGTTTTATTTGAAATGAACCAGGGAGCGTTTGTCATCATACGCAGTACTTTGTTTTGGAATCGTTGCAAGATTTGTATATTAGTGTATTTCGAACATCCCCATAACGGTGCTCCGTACCGCCAAATTGGCTTTAATAGCATCTCATAGAGTAATATCTTGTTCTCCATCGTCAATTCGGATTGTCTTCCTACTAGCCAGTTCATATTGCGGAGCCTGATGTCCAAGTGCTTACGTTTCATCATTATGTGGTGCCTCCAAGTTAGTTTGTTATCCATGTGTATACCAAGATAGCATGCAGTATTTTTTTGTGGTATTTCGTTATTACCGATACAGATTTTTGGCACCGAAGTTATATGACGGTTTGTGAATGTTACGTGCGTTGACTTAATCGTATTTATTTTAAGGCGCCACTTGTCAAACCACGATGCCACTTCTGTGACCGCATGTTGCACATTCGTAATGCACTCCTGTAAGTCATTAGCGGAGCAGACCAGCGCAGTGTCATCTGTAAACGTGGCGATGTCGACATTTTCAACCTCTGGTACATCAGATGTGTATATGACATATAGTAATGGCCCCAGTACGCTACCTTGCGGTACACCGGCGCCTATTTCACGTAGTGCCGACAAGGATTCACCACTTTTGACCCGAAATGTTCGATGCTGCAGATACGATTTCAGCAGCACGCAATACGGAGTAGGTAGTATTTTCGCCAATTTGTCCATCAGTCCTGAATGCCACACAGTATCGAAGGCTTTTTCAACATCAAGGAAGACAGCAGTGCAGACTTCCTTTTTTTCCAAGCAGTCTTCAATTTTACAGACGATACGGTGTACCTGTTCAATAGTGCCCGAAGATATGACTGTGATTGGTTATTCACTCTGATGAGCAATCCCAACACTAAATAAAAAACTGAGTATATTTTAAGATTTGATTATCGGTAATTTAATTAACTATTTTACTAATTTAAATTTTAAATTGTAAAATATTAAAAATATTATTTGAGATATTAAAAAAAATCAACTAATTTTAAATTGTTCACAATTTAAAGTTTTTAAAATTTAATTGAAACTTTAAAGAACAAACGATAACTTACAGTTGTGGTGGATCCGAAAAAGTAAAATTTTTAATAGACATCAATTCCTCAGAAAGACAAAGATATCATATATATATATATATATACAAACAACTTGTGTGATGGTCAAACTGCGGAGACATAACACTACTTTAAGAAGCAGCTATGTACGTGTCGGATACATTTAACGTGGAGTTTTTTAAAAAAAAAGAAAATTAAAAAATTCATATAAATTAGTCAAAGGACCAAGTGAGCTCTTTTAAATCTAAATTTAAATCGGATGAGAAGGGCTTATGAAAAAAAAATTTCTGAAATTAAAAGTGAAGTAAATTTTCAGTAAATTTTCAGTAAATTAGCACGTTTTCTAGTTAAAAATTTAGTTTCGTACATCTGTTTTTCCTGCCACGGTGCAAAAAGTTTCACAGAAAGAAAATCTTCATACAATTATTATTTGCTGCGTACTCCGATACTTCGGATGTATCCACTTTTCAGCATACTTTAATAATAAACATCAGAAACCGTTTGTTTATGAACACCTTTTTTTCATGATACTGAAGCCGAACATTATTATACATATATACGTAATCCATAATTATACAAACGGCAAATGATACAATTTTTTCTTCTACATTTGTTTTACTAAATCGTCTTTTATTACAGGCAACAAAATGTCGCGTACAATTCTATAAATTTCAATTATTCCACTAGCTTCCTGCTGATTCTGTGAATTAAGCAAAGTTTGATAATTAGCGGTTATGGAAAATAATTCCATTTCAACTTGAAAAAAGAAAAAGTGAATTCTAAGCATTTTCGACTAATGAAAGAAAATTTATAAAGAAAAGTTCCACATTTGCATTTACTTACGGATTAAGGGGAATTCAAAATTTTTTCAAATTTTACAATTTCCCTATTTCAAGAATATAATTTGTCTTTATCATTACTAAAATATTTCGTACTTACATATTAATAAAAATAACAGACGTGTAAATACTAACAACCGTAGAAAACTTTAATAAATTCAAATACTTCAGTTTATATAAAAACACCAACTAGTATTTAAATTTTTTGTTACCTGTCCTTGCTCGAAACGAATCGATAACTTTTTTACGTTCTTTTTCCTTTTGTTAATTAATTCTAAACGAATGTTGTAGATAAAAAAAACAAAGCAATATTTTAACGAGAGATTTTTTTTAATATTAAAAAATTTAAAGGCCGTCAGTGTTTAAAAGCACCAGTCTGGAAAAGACAATAAACCGAAAGCGCTGATAGCGAAAAATATCTCCCTTCCGAAGGAAATCGTTCAGTCGATAAAGATTTCCTTGTATCTGAATGCGATGCGTTCAAATACTTTTTTGTTACATATTCTAAATTAATCGCAGATGCCGCACATTAGCTCAATAAATATTCCGATTTAAATATAATGTATTCCGTTCAGTAATGATATGAGATATAAATAATTTATTAAATAATAAAATTATGTAGCAAACATTTAAATTGAATACAAATGAATATTCTAGGAACGTTTTTCGGGCCTAATACTCATTTTCTTCTTAGGCCCGATCTTAGATCCAAAAACGTTCCAGAATATTAATATTCAAAGTTTGTTATAGTGTTTACAATTTTACTATTAACTATTTAACCGTACGAATATGCTACATTTAAATAATTTATTATCAGAATTACGGAAGAAATTAATATTAATTCAACTGGCTAAAATATGCGTTAGCTTGATTTTATTTTTGGGAGTTTTAAAATTTTGAATAATAATTCGGCGGCCATACCATTTTAAAAGTCTTGCAGTGGTAGGAATACTATCAAGTAACCCCTGTTAAGTGCATTCAATTTAAACTTTTTATAAGCAGGACGAAATTTACTTAATTTTTTAATTATAGCTGATCAGGTGACCGTTTAGTTCCGAAACGCAAATTTGTAGGAGCATAGTAGCAGTGTTCCTACTTATTTCTTGTACAATTTCGGGTACATCTTGACATTCTTTCTTTTTACTTTTTTGGGGGCTTCGAAAATTCAACCCATCGACAGTGTAATATAAATAATTAACTGATTAACGTTACACAGTAATATTGCATTGAACTATATGATTAAATAATAACTTGTATATTGCAGCACTCCCGGTGGTCAGGAGAGAATTGACACTACATGGCAGAGGGATTTGGAAATTTATTATCGAGTTATACAAAATAATTCTTTGCGCCGCCGAGTGCAAATTACATTCGAAGATGAGGTGGTCAGCGTCCGCCACTCTGTCCGAGTCAAGTGAGTGTTGGCAATGGGAAGAAAAGATCAAGCCCATGTTGTACAAAGAAGTAGGAAGGCGGTTTACCCCCAGCAGCCGGAGGCGACATAAGAGGTAACAATGAACGATCCGGGTACTCATCGAAACAGTCGCAATGTAGTTGAACCAAGGAACACGTTAGGAATATTGGGTTGAACTCATTTGTATTGTTGCGCGCAAAATGGATTTTCCCGTGTAGTTTCCCAATATTCTTTATGAGCGTATCTAATGAGCTCGAATAGGTCTCTGTTTTTGGAAAGTATGGAACTAAACAACCATATTCATCCATGCATCTTTGGCAGCCATGTCTGCCACTTCGTTACCATAGATATCCGCATGTCCTAGTATCCAAACAAAGTTAACTACTACGCCAGATTCAGCAAGGGACTATACTAGGCTTCGAATTTTATAGAGCTATGGATGGAATTTTGTGTTGTACGGTAAGAGTTTCAAAGCTGATAAACAACTCATAGAATCAGACATGATAATGATATTTTCAGAGAAGATATGTGAATTGAAAAAGGATAAAGCCTTGAAAATCGCAAACCCAATCGACGCTAAACACAGCGGCGAAACGAGGAAGAGAGAATTTTTCGGTTAAGTTAAGACATGGTACAAAAAAAAAAAGCAGCACTCGCGGAATTCAAAGATTTAGAACCATCCGTAAAAATCGGTTGGAAGTTCGGCCAATGGTCCGAAATTATCGAATACTCTGCTAGCGTTGTGCCTATTAACGAACTGAAAAGAATCCAAATCTACCTGTAACTTAAAGTAGTTATGTGAGTATGGGTATTATTTAAAGATCAATAAAAGGATACGACGGTATGGTAATAACAGAAATCTTGAACATTCTGTTGCGTTTTACTTACCCGCTGACTGTTATCAAGTGCTAATGTGTTTTTGGGACCCTTAAATAATACTTATATACTGTTTAATGACAGTTTTCTAGAACATTAAAGTCTCTACAATCAGATTACCAGGGTGGACAGATGATGAGCGTCTGATGGTGTTATTTCAGAACCGCTATACCATGTTAATAAATGTGTATTTTTGGTGTAACGCCACAGTGTGTATATACCTCAAATGGACACTGCAGTATTGTAATTAGGAATTTTGGTTTTTTGCGAACAAAAAGTCGGAATGCTCATCAAGTAAGCCATATATTTCGCATAGTTTAATTTTCAGTAAAATACAAATTTCACACTCTAATTTTCTACTACAATCCTAAATACTGTCTTTTCCCCTTAGACAACTATCGCGCCATTTTTACTCAGATGGATTTACTGAATGAACTTTACTTTTGCCTTCATTTATTCTAAATCGTTCTTTGTAATTTTGTAAAACTATGATTTTATCCGTAAGTCTCATGTCTCGTGTATTGAAAATCTTTCTAAAGGTAAAATTCATCGACAAATTTATGAAAAATGTGACGAAAATGCCCCGGGACATATATCAATTTGATTTCAAATGCGGATATGGTTCAAGGGGAGCAATATGCGCTATGAACATATGGTCTCAGCGATATTGTGATGTCAGGCATCAACTACATACTGTTGTTTCCTTGTTTATCAGAAAGTCATCGACTGCGTGAAACATGACAAGCTGATACAAATACTCAAAGAAATTAGTATCGCTGTATTTATTATTACGACACATTGTTAAATATATTCGCGGTAAAATAAATCGTTTAACACTTCATTAAACAATTAAAAGTATAATTTTTATATCCCCGACGCGTTTCGAAGCAAACACTTCATGTTCACGGGAGTAATTATAAATTAACTACTCCCGTGAACATGAAGTAACTTTGAAACGCATCGGGTATATAAAAATTATACATTTAATTGTTTAATGAAGTATTAAACGATTTATTTTACCGTGAAATTGGTATCAGTTGGAAAATTCGAAGATTTATAGGCAATCTATACTGGACCGAGATCGCTGTAATAAGAAATGAACTCGAAGAATCAGGAATAAATATCGATTAAAAAAAGGGCGTCCGCCAAGGATGCATACTATCTTCAATTCTATTTAACATCTACTCCGGGTCAATCTCCAGGCAAGCCCTGAACTTGGACGAGATGGTATAACAATAGGGGACGGGAGGGTGTCAAACATCCGACATGCGGACGATATCGTTCTAATTGCAAACAGCTTTGAGAAGTTACGGGACATGTTAAGCCGCGTGGCGAAGATCAGTGCAACATATGAACTCTATATAAATATCAGTAAAATCAAATAACAGTGCATCGGAAGACAGATCGCAATATGGAAGAAAAATTACTTATTGATGAACATAAAGGAATATCTAAATTTCAGTACCTTGGAACATGGTTTCATCAAGAAACTGACTAATCAGTGGAAACAAGAATACAAATAGAGAAAGCAAGGAAAACCGTTTCTTAACATGAAAAATTTGCTGATTCGAAAGGATTTGAATTTACAATTACAAATGTGTTTGGTGCAATACTACATCTAGCCGATACACTACTGTATGACATGAAAAGCTGAGTTCTTATGCGAACTTTAGAGTAGAAAACTGAAGCATTCGAAATGTACATTTATAGCAGGATAAGGAACGATTAAGGAAACAAAGTCGCAGCAAGAGACAGAGAGAGAATAAATACAGCAAGACGTGAAAAGAGAACTCACCAGGGAACGCTGTGAAAGTAGCAAGCGAGCTGATCGTGCAAAGGCCGTAGAGACTACTTTTGACTGTAACCAGTCGAAACAAAAGTCGAGCGGAATTGTTCGCTTTCATTTACAGAATGCGCATATCATAAGCGGCTAATTTATTAAACGAAAGATATTCTCACAATATCTCTGACAGGCTGATCTCATCGATATGAGTCGAACACTCGTTTTAATCGCAAACATAAATTTACATTAGCCATCATAAATAGCTTCAGAAAATTCGCACGGACAATTCCTGTAAAAAATAAGAGTAAAGTCTTAAAACTGGTCCTGCTAGAGTTAGACGTGGTGGCGCTCAAAAATTTACAAGCAGATTGAGGTTATCGAATTTTATAATTATTATAAATGCGCGCTGTTTTCAACCATTATGGTATTAACCTATACAGTATATATTCCCCCTTAAAGACGTTTGTTGTTGAAAGGTTTATTCGGACATTTCCCGTTAAACAAGTAGCGGCTTCGAGTTTTGCCTGAACCAACAAGTAAATATAACGCTAGTGTTCAGATAACAAAAAGGTTTGCTCAAACTGATGTCACAGGGAGTGTGCAGAACAAAGTTGCACAGAATATCGCAAAGGCATGCGCCAAGTCTAGTCATCCTACCGTTAAATGAGAGAAGTTTAAAATTGGTAACGTTATTATCAATGGAGTTATACAGCTAATTGGGTTGGAGAACTATTTACTATAAAGAGCGTCCGTTTCACCTACCTAACAATGTATACATTAAAAGATCATTAAGTCGGGAGTCATGACATTTTACGAGAAAGCATTGAAAAATAATTTAATAGAACGTATTATTTCACGCAGAAGCTCAAAGGCCCTAGTCGTGTGTCTTAGATTCCGCAATTCTGAGAATTTTTCAGTCAACAGCCTTATACGTTGCATAAAAGTGGAAAATATTGGCAGAAGGGGGCACGGTTGGTATTGTGTAGTCGCCTACAGCTGCGTCACTTGAGTTTGATTCAAAACGGTAATTACTCGTATAATTTCGGAGGTAAACATTTTTGCTGCGCGCTAGTACTGGCACGAGATGATAGGAAAACAATTATAAGAGGCGCTTTCTGTGGAAAATTTGAAGGATCTTTTTTTTTTTTTTTTACCCCCCCCCATTGGGTTTGCTACCAAAGAGCATTAGCCCAGCAAAAAGGAATAGATACACGGAATAGAATAGAAATTATATTTTTATTCTGTCGACAATGGAATCAAAGAACTAGGACAGGAACAACAAAGATAGTAGGTAGAGAAAGAACATAAGAGGCGTTGAAAGGAGCAGGAAGACCAAGCTTTAAAAGATGATAATAAAGTAACTCACGCTCGCGAGATAAACCGGAGCACTCGAAGAGCACGTGATTCGCATCGCAAACATACACGGGGGGAACCTTCAGGATCCAATGGATAATTATGAGATGCAGCGAAAGAAAAGCGATTTAGTGAAGAAGGAAGGAGACTATGCGAGAAACGGAGGCGAGATAATTTAGTTAAAGGCACTCTTAGCGATCGTATCAACATACAGTGTGGCTGTCTAAGCCTGCTAGGTAAACATCGAGAAAATCTTGTTGATGGTATCGATTCGAAGGATGTTGTTACAAAGCGGCAGCATGATAGTTTAATGGAAGACATTAGAAAAGACCTTGAGAAACATATTAATGCTGGAAAACATGATTCGGGAAGATCTCATGCCGGCAGATAATAATAGGAATAGTGGAACACTCCTTCTGGAATTTAATATAGCCGGTAACACAAGGTACGATTTGGTGAGGAAATGTTATCCCGAAGTTTATATAACAGACTAGGGTATAATACCTTTCCGTTCATCTTTAAATAGATCATACCGAGAAGTATACTACGATATCTTGGACATACTATTGTATGATTTAATCGTATTTATCCGAAATTTTAAACTGGCGCTGTAAATATTATATAATAACAGACTAAGTGCTCTGGCCCCTGTAGAATTACATTTATGCATATCATTTCTTTTTTATTCTTTTTTTTTTTTTTTTTTGTTTTTCTTGAGTGCCGTGTGCAGCTGCCGATTACGACACTATCACGGTGGGAACGCTAAATGACTCGAATCAAACCAGTTGTGTAAAGAAACTGAATAGCGTCTGCAACATTCAAAGACGAGTTAGCCAGAAATTACTGTAGAGGCACTGTGCGGTGATTAGAGCGTTATAGAGCAAAACAAAGGGCACCCCAAGAGCAGATGTTTTATTGACGGAGCAGCGGGAGGGAACAAAAGGGGCATTAAAAAAGAGTCTCGCAGTTGAGAATAAGATGATCCTGCGTCAGACAAATATGTCCGATGCGGAGCCTTGTCATGGCGACAAAGTGGGTTCTAGGACGGTCGGAAGGAGGAAACCAGGGGTCAATACCGCGTTTTATCTTCCTCGGAGAGCAAGCTTGTTTGGAGAGCCAAACTGGCTCCCACCGGTATTGCACAACAATTTTGTGGACTTTATTGTGTCAGAGGTAGGAGGAGGAGAACAAGACATGGGGCACAACAGAGCTGGCTTAGCAGCAGTGTCAGCTAACAAATTACCCATGAGTCCAGTATGGCCTGGCACCGACAGGAAAGTAATTTGGTGGGAGGATGATATCAGCTTTAGGATTAGGGATTGGATTGAAGAACTTATATAGTTCAATGGAGTATGTTGGGAAAGAGTATCCAAAATCGCAAGCGAATCAGATACAATCAAAATGTGACTGCTGGGTGGAGGGGATTTAACTATATATTCAAGGGCTAGGAATATGATGCCGTAAAGTTTGGCACCGAGAACGGAACAATGGTCATGGAGCCGGAGAGGACGACGAAACCAGGCTAGAGTAAAAGGAACAAGTAATAGGGGATGATTTGCAACCAGGATTTCATCTGTTTAGCTTCAAAGGTTTCTTGTATGATATAGGTGATTTTCAGTGTAAAAAAGGTTTTTGCAGAATTCGAACTAATGCCGTGCAATAATATCGTCAGACAGTTACATTTACCGGTTTCAAGATCACGTTCTCTAGAACTTCCGAAAAAGACAAGAAATAAGTGTCTGTCCTCGTCTAGTGCTTTATCTGGTTTTAGCACTATATTCGTGCCAGTTTCCAAGATAGTAGGGAGTACCGTTGGAAAAAAACTCTGAAAATACTTGTAACAAATAATACCGCTGAACACAGTTCAAACGATTCACTAGTCATCAGAACGAAACCGGGACTTTTTTCTGAATTTTTTAAGTATACGTTCAATTTCTCCGGGGACCTTAACGCAAAGAAATACTCAATTGTAAATTAAGGATTCGATTACATCGATTACATCAGCCCAACCATATCCGTTTCTGGGGGTTTTGGTTAAAGATTTGGAAAAGTATCTCTACTTCCTCTACATCGGCTGTAGACTACTTTTTTTTATAAGAGAAAGGAACTGCGTGAGTTTGTTTCGTCGCTTTACCGGTGATCAGTCTTGTTTCAGCGATAGGTAATATTTCTGATATTTCTAAAGTAATTGCATTAAAGCTCTTTTGATTTTTCATTCAGCAAATACTTATATAAAAGGCAGCATTTCTAGCGATGGAACACTTTTACAAATTGCTCTTATTCTAATGCTAATACGCGATGTGATACGTTTTGTCAACTTGTACTATTGCCATATGTGGCCGGCAGATTGAAGTAGCGGATGTGTTTAGCTCTAATTCTTCGTCTAACTCGAAATCCTTATCAATTTTCCTACCTGTAAACGAGGGCACTTTCCCAATGCTTACTGTTAAGAATTACAGCGCTGCAGGGTAAATTTGAGTGTTAAATTACGAAGAAATTAATTTTGTTTATATCCACTTGAGTCGTATGTAGATCTTCATCTTTTTTTCGTATTACTTACAATAGTGTTTAGTCGTCTGTCGGATTAGAAAAGCTTGCGAAAGTCATTGCCGCAACTTCGACATAAACTGCAAGGCTATTATTACTTCTGTCATGTGATTATGATTGCCCGATGGGAAATTGCAATTTTTCCTCGTTTAGTGAAAATTAAACTAGTTGCCCGAATTTTTTTACTCGGCCAATTTATTTAATTCGTAATACTTATCGTTACTTATTCAACCATCGTGCATTCTTAATTATATGAATGTTATAATTCGGAATACCGAAGTTGAATTTTACCTGTAAAATGGGAATCAGCGAAAGTGTAACACGACCGAGTCGCGATGGCAACTTTTAATTTATTTCGTTAAGAGCCGTTTGCTTTCCAGTCGTTATTCTAATTGAGACACGACATCATCGTTTAATTTATTGTCTATGCGGATTTGGCTGTGTTTAGCTGATGAGTTGATTAAACAGTGTTTTAAATTCATTCACAATATTCTCGTTGGATTTATTGGATTATATTTGCCACTGTTGATATCTGCGGCTTTTGACATGCATATCAATTAATCGTAAAACATTGAGACGATCTTGATTTACATCTTACAATTACAGCCCAAATCAGTATTTGTTTTGCTTTCCCTAAAATTTACATTAGTTTTTAAATTTGATGATGTATTTTTCTCTTTAAGCGAATTCTTCAATTACAATATTTTTATATTTATATTTATATATATATATATATATATATATATATATATATATATATATATATATATATATATTGTTACGATTTGTTACTTTTTTGAGTTTCTCCTCGTTTTCTGTTACGATTGGTTATATTTCTATTTCCTCATTTACGGGGTCTCTGTATTGTTATGAATCAATCCTTTCGCTATTCTTCAATGGAAAATACGTAATAATGTGAAAAAAAAATATGGTATACCGGAAAAATCACGGGCGCCAGCAGCACTTGCCAATGGTGTGTTTGTAACCGGAATCGTTCTGCCGCGCAGAGTATTAGACCTTTCGTGATAAAACAAACGGATATAATTTTATTTTGTAAAAAACTTCGAGAGCCCGCTGTAAAGTGGCGATAATATCTTCGCGACGGAGATGTCACGATCCCCCAAAAACACGCGTTCAATAAGATATTTCTGATGTTACGAATCGCGTATATTTTTGTAAAAAAATTAACAACAAACAGAACGAACGTGTACCAAACTGATATAGACTAGAAAGAAAAATTGTATATCACAAAAAAAATTCGACTGGTTAACATGAAATTAAGATTTCACAAGAAAAACACGACGACTAGATAGTACGCTGCCACGCTTAACGACGATCTAGTACGGAGATTTTTGGTCAAAGAAAAGACGATCAACCGATCAACAATTAACATACAGGACGACGACTAACTGTACATCCGCAACAATCGGCTCGATCTAGTACAATTAACCTAACGGTACATTACCGAAATCCTTATCTATTACTCACATAGCCGCTATCTGATCTTCACACACAACTCACGCGGCCGACAGACACTATCCTGTTGTCGCATACATACCAGGACACTTACACAACACCTTAACACTATTGAAATTAGACGAGAATCGGAAATTACATATTCGGTCGTGTAAATATCCCGGCCGTATTTTCTGATGACGATAAATAATAGGATTGACGCGGAGAGATCGAAAATTAATGACTTTAATCGGAGACTAATTTTTAGCTCGACATCATCGCGCCAGGTAAATACCGAATCCGTATCAATATATATATATATAGATATGTATATATATATATATATATATATATATATATATATATACTAGGGAATTGGTCTGCCCATTCTTTCGGACTTTAAACTGTATTACTTTGTAAATTTTCATAAAGTCTGCAGCGTTCACATATACTAATTTTTTTTGGAAAAACGAAGTACACCAATAGGTCAATTAAAAAAGGTGGGATTTAGATTAAATTATGAAAAAAACTGAAAGCGCTAGCAGTGTAATATATATGAGAGGGGAATATATATTATATTTAATTCTTTTTGGATACTTTAGTATGCGGGTTAAATTAGAAAATCAATACGGCAAGCGAAAGTTGAAATATATCGATAGGTTATCTGAAATTTGATATTCTAATTACAATTTAAAGCACTTTTTTTTATCAGTCGACCGCTAGAGAACAACACAATAATAATAATAATATACAAAGAGTTTTGTGGATAGTACAAAGGAAATATTTAAAACAATACGTATCACTGTTATCGGCCGGAGTGCGATGATGGTTGACTTTGGTATTAGTTCAATGCGTTTCTGATTCTCGAGAATCACTCGACTAAATAATTAATGCAGCCTACTTATGTATAATTTCGGTGAAATATAACGACGAAATTAGCCATGCAGTATTAAGAAGAAAGAATTTCTTCTCAATAGCCAGATATTTTTTCATAAATTCATGAACTATATCGGTTCTTATCGCTCAATTCTCTTATCAGCGTGTAAAATCGGTCCGCGTTTCTACATTTAATACATCTCTACATACAGAAATTCGGTGAGATTATTCCATTTTTATATACAATTCGTCTAACCTTCGGTGGCGGAAATATTTTTATCCCGAGGTGTCTTGCGCACCAGTGCACATATGTGTGTGGGCGAACACGCATGGAATACAAATATAATTGTTTATCTAGAACATTATGTTACGTACTCCGGTGTCGTCTAGACCTACTTCGCCATTACTAACTAGTAATGTTAATACGTGTCACAAACAACATGACAATATCGAATCAATTGAAGTCGAAACATTCGACGAAGCAAATATTGCTGATTTTTCTGTAACCCCGCTAGTGTTACAAAAATCTGGGAAATCATACTGCATTAAACGGCAGCTTTCTAAATCCAGCTCTGATAGTGAAAACTGTAACAATCAAAAGCAAGAGGGTAACGACAATACGTGGCAACAAGTTCCGAAAGGTGCTAAGCGAGTAAAGCCTGCAAATGAGAATGTGGTGCATACCATCAGAACTAAAAATCGTTTTTCCGTACTGCAGAAGGAAGACGCAAATAAAGAAACAGCTGATGATAATCAAGGAAGCAGATCTCTTAATAGCAAAACAGAAAAACCGCCGCCAATATTCATAGACAATGTCACACACTTCCAACGCATGAAAAATGCTATTGAAAAAGCTATAGAAAATGATGACTACATCTGCCGTACGCTGGCAAACAACAGAGTTAAAGTTAATGTGAAAGACGCATCCAGCTATCGTAACTTAACAAGCTATCTCACTAATCAGAAAATTAGTTTTTATACTTACCAAACAAAAAGCGAAAGATCGTACAGAGTTGTACTCAGGCATCTACATCCGTCAGTAGACGCAAACGATATTATGGTCGCGTTAAATGAGAAAGGATTCCAGGTGCGACAAGTGACAAACATCCGACACCACCTTACTAAAAAACCTCTACCATTATTTTTCATTGATCTTGAACCGAGGGATATTAACAAAGATATTTATCAACTTAAATATTTACTCAATGTTAAAATCAAAGTTGAGCCACCGCGTAAAAATTTTGAAATACCTCAATGTAAACGATGTCAGCAGTACGGACATACACAACGCTTCTGTAATCGGCCGTTTACGTGTGTTAAATGCGCTGCCACACATCCGACAAACAAATGCTCAAAAACTAAAGAAACTCTTCCCGAATGTGCACTATGTGGAGGTAATCACCCTGCGAATTACAAGGGTTGCACAGTCTATAAAGAACTACAAAAAATGCGTACCAAGCGAAATAACAGCTTACTTGAAAAATCCAACGTCATGGTTAAGATGCTGGAAGAACCTAATCCTCCGATACTCAGACTAGCGCCAGACGCTGCAACTGCAAACAACCCTATAATGAAGACTCAGTCACCTAACCAGCAGTTGAAAACGCAAGATAAATCGTACTCTCAAGCTTTGAAAGGACATCCACCAGCAGTAGTGCAGCAGCAACCAAATGATCCTAACTACGATTGTCTACTGGCTATCTTAACTCGCTTTGAATCATTGCTTGAACAAATGAACAAGCAAAATCAGATTATGATGGAGCTTCTGACTAAGCTCATCACTAAAATAATTCCATAAACAATGAAATCACTACGAATTGCACTCTGGAATGCCAATGGTCTAGCGCAGTGGCGTCTAGAAACAGAATCGTTCCTACGGTCACAGAAGATTGATGTGCTTCTTGTGTCGGAAACGCATTTTACTAACAAATCGTTTTTTAACATAAATGGCTACAGTATGTATCATACTCAGCATCCCGATGGAACTGCACGTGGTGGGAGTGCTATACTAATACGTAAAGGTATTCAACACCACCAGTACAATTCTTTCCAACAAGATTATGCTCAGATTACTAGCATTGTTGTGAAAGAGCTAAACTCTTCTCTCATTTTGGCAGCAGTGTACTGTCCGCCCCGACATTTAATAAAAAATGATTTATTTGCTGACTGCTTCCATTATCTGGGAAAAAGATTTATTGCTGGAGGTGATTACAATGCGAAACATACGCTATGGGGATCGAGATTAATCAATCCTAGGGGACGTGAGCTAAAAAAAGCTATGGATTCCTTGCAGCTTAACCATCTCTCATCTGGTAAACCAACCTACTGGCCGACTGATCCTAGTAGAGTACCTGACTTACTTGACTTTTTTGTAGTTAAGGGGGTATCGCTACATTACACCGAAGTTGAAGATAGTGCTGATATAGCATCCGATCACTCACCAGTTATCCTTACAATAAGTACGAATATTATAAGGAAAGAAACGCCGCCATTCCTTACTAACAAGCAAACGTGCTGGGAGAACTTCCGAATGCTAGTTGCAAACAACATAAATCTTAGAATTCAGCTTAAAACTATTAACGAATTGGAAGAAACTGTCGATTCTCTCACAAAAACCATTCAAAATGCAGCATGGAATTCTACGCCAGCTGAAACATTAAATGCTGATGTTAATACCAGCTACCCTGTAAAAATTAGGGAGAAAATAGCTGAAAAACGTAGAGCCCGCAGAAAATGGCACAACACCAGGCTTCCCAGTGATAAAACTCTATATAACAGAATAAGTGGGCAATTAAGAAGGCTATTGCAAAATGAAAGAAATAAGAAATTGCAGAGTTTTCTGCAGAGTCTTAGTCCTTCCCACGACAAGCACTACTCCCTTTGGAAAGTAACTAAGAAAGTTAAATGTGCAAAACAGCACAACCCGCCTATCAAAAATGAAGCAGGGCAATGGGCAAGAAGCGATACCGAGAAAGCTAACATTTTTGCACAACACCTAGCAGACGTGTTCCAACCACACTCATCCGATACAAATAGTAAGCATGAGCAAGAGATCTCAGAGTTCTTGGCACATATCCCTGATGACCAACAGTGCATTAAACCTGCATCCCCAAAAGAAGTGTGGCACGAAATTACGGCCTTAAAAACAAACAAAGCTCCAGGACATGATTTAATAACAGCCAAGATTTTAAAAGAGCTTCCGAAGAATGGTATATTGCTCATTACTTACATCTTTAATGCTATCTTCAGACTAAAGCATATGCCAATACAATGGAAAATGGCTCAAATAATTATGGTGCTTAAACCTGGTAAGCCTGCTAATGTCGTCTCGTCATTCAGACCAATATCGCTAATGCCTGTGCTATCCAAAGTCTTCGAAAAATTATTTATGAAAAGAATAATGGGGATTGTTGATCAACTGAAAGCTATACCGGATCACCAATTTGGCTTTAGAACCAAACATTCCACCCTAGATCAAGTCCACAGAATTGTCAACAAAATTGAAGACGACCTTGAAGATAAACGAATTTGCTCTACAGTATTTTTGGATATTTCTCAGGCCTTTGACAAGGTCTGGCATGATGGATTGCTTTTCAAAATCAAAAAGATTCTCCCTTATAATATGTATAAACTAATTTCATCTTATTTAAACGAACGATTTTTCATAGTAAAAGTTCAGGAAGAAGAATCTAAACTACACCCGGTGTGCGCTGGAGTCCCGCAGGGCAGTGTTCTGGGTCCGCTGTTTTACATACTTTATACAGCTGACCTTCCGATTACCAGTAACACACTAACTGCAACATTCGCAGATGATACCGCTGTATTAGCTTCGGATACTTCTGTAAACCTTGCTACAAGAAATTTGCAGAATTCTCTAGATCAAATATATAACTGGACAAAAAAGTGGAAAATAAGTATAAATGAAAACAAATCAGCCCACGTAGTATTCACAAATCGAAAAATGATCAGTGCCCCAGTCGCAATAAATCATAAGCAAATACCAACTCTGAGTGGGACCAAATATTTGGGCATGTTACTTGATCAGAGACTAACATGGAAACAGCACATCATCTCTAAAAAGAAAGAGATCAATCGTTTAATAGCTTCCATGTATTGGCTTATTGGAAGAAACTCGGCATTAACAATAGATAACAAATTATTAATCTACAATGCAATTATCAAACCAACCTGGAGCTATGGAGCTCAGTTATGGGGTTGTGCAAAAACTTCTCACATAAAAATTATTCAAAAATGCCAGAATAAAATACTTCGTCTAATAACGAATGCGCCCTGGTTCGTAAGAAATGATGACTTGCATAAGGACCTATGCGTTCCTACCGTAATAGCAGAAATCAGACGATATGCACTCCGCCATATAGATAGATTACATAGGCATCCAAATACAGAAGCAATGGCGATATTAGATAACGTACACAACACAAGAAGGCTGAAACGAAATAATCTGAACGATATTATTTAGTTATCATTTTATTTATATTCTTTTGAGGTTTCTGTCACCGGATGGATAGCCTCTTCACGTTATATATATTTCTCCTTTTATCATAATTACTGGATAGTCCATGAGGACTAGTTGTAATTTGTTATAATAAATATAAAAAAAAAAAAAAAAAAAAAAAAAATATATGTTCATAGATTTCAATAATGATTCAGTATACATAAATAAATAAATGTTGTCAGAAATAATATATTATTATATTAACTCTGTTCACACGGAAACGTCTAGGACACAATGTTCTATAATCATAGTTTAAATATTTAAATTTCAGGAACTCTCCTACATTTCCATTGTAACTAACATTGATAATTTTTGTTATATTTTTTTAAAATTTTGGATATTTCATGTTTTTCTTGTGTTTTAATGAAACGACGTTGATTAAAAAAAAAAAAACAGCTGTAGCTGTTATGAAGGCTATTGTCTTTTTTCTTACTTTTTCTCCCACGACTGTAATACTTCGGGTGCATTAGATATGAAGCAAAATATAGAGAAAATGTCCCTAGTTCCATTCTATAGTAGCTGGAGATATATATATATTTTTTGAATTGACGTCTTTTCGCCTTTATAATGTAGAAATGAATAAATGGGCAAAAATTTTAAAACTTAAAGAATCAAATTTTAAAAATTCTGGCTTGAACAAAATTATGAACTCTTTTTTACCGCTTTAAGCGCGTATTTTCGGAAATTTCGGTTCCCTAATATCAACATTTTTCGAATTTTATATTTTCTCCCTATTCTAGAGATTTTAGTGTGCAGGCTAAAAAGAAAATCAATACCGTAACTTATATAGAACCGGTTGTAGATTTCAAAAAAAAAAAAAATTTCTTAAAACTTGATTTTGATATTTTTTAAAGTTTGAGCCCTTTAATTTTAAAATGTTTGAGGTTTTGTATTTTTTCTATATTCTAGCGATTGAAATACATCATTTAAAAAAATGACTGATCCTCCAGCTACCATGGAAAGAGCTGTGGACTTTTTTTTAGTTTCCAGGGTTATCGATTTAAGAGTTTATTTTCCCAAAATTTTGGTCCTTTAATTTCAAAAATTTTCAATGTTTAAGTTTTTCCTGTATTCCGGAGACTTTAGTATGCAAGTTAAAATGAAAATCAATGTCGTAACTTATATAGATATGGCTTCAAAATTTTTTAAAAATTTTTTCCTTAAAATTAGGTTTCCACATTTTTAAAAATTTGGGCCCTTTAATTTCAAAATTTTGGCGGTTTCGTATTTTTCCTATATTCTTACGATTAAAATACATCATTTAAAAAAATGACTGATCCTCCAGCTACCACGGAAAGAGCTGTGGACTTTTTTTTAGTTTCCGGGGTTACCGCTTTAAGCATGTATTTTCACAAATTTTGATCCTTTAATATTAAAATTGTTCGAATCTTTTTTTCCCCCTGTATTCTGGAGACCTTAGTGTGCAGATTAAGAAGGAAATTGTTACCATAACTCACATAGAACCAGCTGCGGGATTTTTTAAAAATTTGTTTCTTGAAACTTGATTTTCACATTTTTCGAAATTTGGGCCCTTTAATTTTAAAATTTTAAGGATCTTATTATTTTCTTATGATGTGTCGAAGAAAATACTTCGATTGAAAAAAAAATTAACTCTCTAGCTAGTATAGAACGGTCTGTACGATTTTTTTTTTCTTGCAGCTTTATATAATAGATATATTTTTTCTTTTATGAATTTTGATACGGAATGCAAAATATCAAATGTCAGCAGGAGCTAATCTGATAGATCCAACTTATTGTTAGTGAGTATTAAAACAACAAAATTCCCATATTTCTTTACCCTTTTTTTTTTTAAATGAAAAAAAAAAACAAAAACAGAACAGAACCAGCCGATTAGAAAAACACACGTACCATTCAGAAGAATTTTCATTCGACTGTTTTTTTAATATTAAGGGGAACGATTTTTTTGTGAAAAATAAGTTGCATATTATTGAGGGCTGTCCTAGCATAGCCACATCTTATTTTTATTTCGATATCTAAATCTAGGTTTTCTGTAATGTAACATTCCAGCTATTTGAACTTGTCAACTCTATCAACAATTTCATTATTAACAGTGATTGTAGCCTGACTGAACTGTTTCTTGATAATCAGCATTCATTTTGTTTTCTTAACGTTGATGTTCAGCTTGTACGTCTGCCTAACTAGATTGAGTTTGTTAATAAGATATTGGAGAGATCTTGAATGTCATCCGCCAAAATGCGATGGCAAAGAAGCAACTCTTAAATGGATATATATGCACAGTTTTGTCGATAATCAACTATAATCATTGAGAAAATTCAATTACGGAATTGTAGACGAATTTTTTATGGCCGATTTTTAATTACGCACCGATTTCGTCAACTAGTGATTCGGAATTTTCACTGATACAGGCAATCGATTTTGAGCCGAGCGAGTATTATTTCGTACGTACAATCTTCTTGTACGCTACTTTTAAGGAGGTAATGATGTGTTGCTTTTTTGATTTTTTTCTCAACCGTTAAGGGGGGGTTATGGGATAACCACTTTGAAAAATCCGTTTTTCTGAAAAATTTTCATATAAAAGTACAAATTCTTAGAAATATTTTCCCAAAACCTCAGGTCATTTGGAGTAAAACTCATTAAGATAATAAGCTGTGCGCTGCACCGCTTTTGAGCCAGCCGAAAGCGCCAGGCAGTTAACCGTAGCAGCTGCTTTCTTCTCTTTCAAAGGCACCTGGCAAAAACGAGTTTTTTTTTCGTTATATGTTGTTTCTTCATTAATAGGATATTACACTAGAAAAGTTATAGATATTTGCTTTAAAAAACCTGAGAGAAAAAATTAAATATAATGGAATTTGAAGAATGGCATACCAAGCACGTGGAACATGGTAAATGTGAAGTAAATCACATTGGACCTGCAGGAAACATGGAAGTATCAGTAATAAAAGAAATGTTTCAACGATCAGAGGAAAAGTACGACGTCAAGTATAAAAATTACATCGGCGACGGTGATAGTAAAAGGTACACCGGTGTAATTCAATGCCATCCATATGGCGAAGACTTTGTAATAAATAAATAAAAATGCGTCGGTCACGTTCAAAAAAGGATCGGCAAACGGCTACGTGATCTTGTAAAAAACACAACAGGAGAGACAGAAATAAAAACCGGAAAGAAGGCTGGACAAACTATGTTAGAAGAAGCAGAAGTCTCTCTGGAAAAGGAAAACTCACTGGTAAAACAATTGATAAATTAACGGTGTATTATGGATTAGCGATCGAAAGAAATTGTGATTCAGTGTAAAAAACGAAAGATGCGATTTCAGCGACCTTTTTCAATTATAAATCAACGAACAAAAATCCACAGCATCATAAGTGTCCGGCCGGCGCTGACTTGTGGTGCGCTTATCAAAAATCTTTGGCCGCCACCGGAATAGAAAATTTCCAGCACGATTATGAACCTTTTCCGGATGATGTAACAAAAGCAATCGAGCTAATTTATGAAGATTTAAGCAAGGACGAGCTTTTATAGCGATGTATTGGTGGATTTACTCAAAACAATAACGAAAGCCTAAATCAACTTATTTGGAAGATCACTCCAAAAATGTTATCCACAGTAACCCTATTTTAGTAGAAATTGCAACAAATGTTTTCCAATGAAGGCAATTTTGCATTACTAACCTTCATACAACAGATGAAAATCAGCGTCGACCCAAGTGCTCATCAGTACGTTCAAACAGCCGATGAAACGCGAATTCAAAGAGCCCAACAAAAAGCTGCGCTTCAGACAAAAGGGGCTAGAATAATGGAAAGAATGGAGCAAAAGAAAGGCTTGGACATTGAAAGTGCAGCAGGTACCTTGCTTTATGGTGCTGGCATCGACGATTCAGTTTAAGTGAGAAAAACAAATTTTTGCTTCCAATTTTCATAGTTTAAAATTTTAAACGCGTTTTTCTCGAAATGACTTTTTTGAAGTCGGTGGACACGATATCTCAAAAACTTCTGTACCGATCCGGTTCATGTTCAACACAGTTTTATAATACATATTTTACTAGGTCGCAACGTTCTTCCTTTTTTTTTTTCTCGCTTGAGACCGATTTTACAGCTACAAAATGGCGCCATTTTTAGGGTGAATATCGTGATTTTGACTTCATCCGACCGCCAAAAATTGAAAAAAAATTTAAAAAATAAAAGGACAACGTTGCGACCTAGATTTACTTCTAAATTAACCATTTTTTCCAACTATTCGTGTTTCGGATGATTTTGTAACGAGTTATCGTGGACACCGCAAAACGTATTTTTTTGAAATGGCCTCCGTCAATTCCCTCTCACTGGCTTGTTTATGAATATTTTTTGACGAAAAAATTACTGAATGTTCTTGAAATGTCATATAACTATGTGCAAAAAACTTTAATGAAACAACTTTAATAGTCTCTTTAAAAATTACTCTCAAAAAAGTGCTTTTTTTAGACCCGCTATCCCCCCCCCCCCCTTTAGCAATACTATCCGCAATATTGGTGCCCGCCGGAACATTAGTCAACATTAATTATCAAAAAGATTAATTACATCGCGCAAGTAATCATTTACTAGGGCACAAAAGTTACCACTTTCTATCGGTAATAACGCAAAGAGCTTTGTTACACACAGTTACATTTTCAATGATCAAAGAGACTTTCAAGATTTGTCACGTATCACATAAGATATTTCTCTAAAAAGATTCATATTAAAAACATTCTTCGTGTGATGGTTTATTTTCAAAAATACTCGACAACGCGGAAGTTTTCCGAAAATCCGATCTTTTGTTTTGGTAATAAATGTTTAACTTATCAAACTGCTAGAAAAATGTTACACCGGCTTAAAGGCGTAATTCATGCAAATTGGTTGGTCAGCTGATATGCAAGTCGTATTAGTATGAAAAAAGCTTCGTGAAGCATAATTAACGTAACTATACGTCCTGTTCTGAACGGGATCGTCCCTTTTTTTCGTTCTCCGTCCCGGTGTCCCCGAAAAAACCTTCGGAACGCAAAATTGCTCCGTTTTCCCAAATCGCGTAAAAACTAGTAAGCCGACCAGGTCCTGGCGATGTGCCAACGCGTTGACGACAGCCGATTCGGTGTCCACGCGCGCTGATTGCAGTGACATGTCATGATTGCATCATTTCATTTGTTATTCAGTTGTTTGATACTCGCGTAATATTTGACGGCGGTAATTGATTTAAAATTTTTTGTGTTTTCGGAATTTTATCTGATTCTGCTGGAACGGAAGTATACGTTCAATGTTAGTTTACAAGCAAGATACACCCATTTATTAAGCCAATACTCGCTCGGATGTCAGATGCGAAAAGTGGCGCACAGAATTTAATGTTTCCGAAAGCAGTGCCGGTGATACAGAACAGCATTTAAAGTCTGGAAAACATAAAAATGCCGACCGTGTCTTCGAGTTCTTCAAGGTTAAACTTTTTCAAGAAATCAAAGGATTTGGATATCGCCGTGGCAGAAGGTGTCTGGAGGCCTATCAGACGATACAAGAAAACCACAGTTTCCGCTTCAATGATTGTGCGTCGAAATTAATCGAATCATGTTTCGATCAGAAATTTAAACTATTGCAGTAAATGTTTTGGCGCGTACAGCGATCAAAGAATGAAAAGATGATCTTCGTAAATCTAACGGGGTATTTTAAACTACCGTAATAATTAAAAATATACCTTATTCCGGTGCGCTTTTTTCAACCTTACGCAGGTGTGCAAGTAAAATTTGTAGACCTTCAAGACCAACCAAGTGAAACTTCTGATATCATTGTCATTTATTTAGTCCAAGTGTTGACAGATAATAGTTTGACTGCAAACGTCGTGGCATGTTGTGGGGACAATGCCGACGTCAATTTTGGGGGCTCAGCTAGGCGAGGAACTAATAATGTGTCAGCGAAATTACAATCATCTTCGGAGAAACCATTAATAGGTATTGGATGCGGAGCCGGTATAATTCAGAACAGAAATAAAATCTGCTGCAGATGGCCTACCGATAGATTACGAATGCATTATTGTAAAGATATATATTCATTTTTTTATATTTACACGGTTCGAGTTGAAGCTCTGAAGGGAGTTTTGTGTCGAAATGGAAACAGAGTATCACAAAATACTGGGCTATAGCAAAACTAAGTGTCTTGCACTTATGCCGGTCGTGGGGAAAGGGTTTTAAAAGTGTACCGGCCTTTAAAGAACTACTTTTTAAGCATTGAAAAATATCTTCAAATATCAAAAAGAAACTTTTTTGAAGACCCCACGTCAGAATTGTGGCTTTATTTTTTATACGCTCAGTCAACGAATTTTCATCCGGCTGTATTGAAAGTTGAAGGTCAGACTGTATCGGGAATTAAAGCTGCAAAAGAAATTAATCAACTGAAAGACAATTTGGCTCCGAAACAGACCAATCAGTTTCTTCCATTTACAGTCCGTAGTTTAATGGTGAAATTGAAAGATAGTGGCACTGTGATGCTGACGAAGAATTTCTGAAAAGTACGGCTACAGAATTTTGTAAAACGAGTGTCTTGAATATTTGGAACAGCGCACTTTACTAAAGAATTGGAGGTATTTTATTGGACAAATCTGAAAAAAGGGACCTGCATGGGAATACGTTCAAAAAAGCGTTGGATATATTGATTTTAATAAAGATAGAGAAGTTTTTAAGGAATTTTCAATAATTTCCAAGTACATCACGACAGAAAAAGTAACCGAGTGGAACAATCTGAACGTTTCGACGGAAACATTTATGGGGAGGAAGTATTCAAATACTTCCACACCAACAATCTTAAACATGAAAAAACTTTTGTATTTTAATTGAACATATTTCACGTCTGCCTGGCGGCACAAATGCATCAGTGGAAAGAGTCGTTTCTTTAATGAACAAATTGTGGACGTCTGAAAAAAACCAGTTACAGGTTAGCGATCCGTATGGCGACGCTGATAACTAAGGTATTTTAATTTCAGATACGACCTTAATCTTATCAAACTGGACATCAATATTAACACCTTTAAAAGCCAGAATTTGCATCTGCTGCCTGGTAACATTGTGAACTCCGTTTTTCTAGGTATCGCGAAAGATTTATACCCCGGTTATCGGTTGATCTTTACCGATGGTGCCAAATTCCGTGGATTTAATGAAGGCGTAGGGGCCGGGTTTATTATAGAAGGTATCACTGAGCAGAAATTTAAATTACCTCCAGAAGCTTCGATTTTCACGGCCGAGCTTCTTGCAATTGAAAAAGCGTTAGAGTTTGTGAAAAACGTGTTGCAGTCCAAGGGGGAGTTTGTAGTATTTTCGGACAGCCTTAGCTCTCTCTTGTCGCTTCAGAGAAGTAACTTTGAATGTAATTGCCATCCAATTATTTATGAAATTAAGGAAAAATATTTTAATATTTCCGAACTTGGAGGAGTCATTAAATTCTGTTGGGTTCCGGGTCACTGTGGGGTACACTTGGTGACCGTGTTGATTTAATCGCAAAAGAAGGTGTTAGATCAGGTATTAAGTTTCCATTTATCCCATCCTTCGATCTTCCAGATAAAGTCAAAAGAAATAATCATGCGGATTGGATAAGTCTTATTTGTAGAGAGCAAGGACCTGGTAAATATTTTCATATGGTCCAACCATCTTTGCCGTCCATACCTTGGTTTTAGCGCATTAGTGTCCCAGTTAGTTTGACCCGTAGGTTTGTGACCGTCGTGTGTAGGCTCCGCTCCGGCCATTGCCGATTGGGTTTAAATTTTTCAAACACCGGGCACTGCACCGGTTGTAATATCTATTGTCGACAAAATTTTAGAGAAGACATTAACCACTTGTTATTTAATTGCGCCCAGTTCGATAACACGAGACTTGCGTTTTCTAAAGACCTCATGTCCTGTGGTGTTTATCTTCCATTGTGTATTTTTCATCTTCTCTGTTCCAGTGATAACATTTTATTTGTCCTTTTTAGGTTTATTGAAAGAAACAGGATTGTTGTTTGATTTTTTTTTTTTTTTTTCTCCATTATTTTACTTATTTTTTTTCTTACATTGTAGTCTTTGTCCAGTGTGGCTGTGACTACCTTCTTTTTCTCATAATGCATTGTGAGCATTGCCAGGCAACTGTGGTCATAATGTGAGATAGAAATATTTATCTGTTTATCTATTTTTTCTTTTGCTCCTTTTTCCAGAATGAAAAAATCTTGTTTGTTTCTGTTTTGTTTCATTGAGCATTGTGGGCACTGCCAGCAGTTGCGGCCATAATGTAGAATGAATGAAATTTCTCTTCCTGAATTTTCTATTATTAGTATTTTTTAATATCTAGTCGTGTCGTAGTTTGCTGGCCAAATGAACTGTTCTGTTCGGGCCAAAAAAAAAAAAAAAGGTAAATATTAAAAAAACGCGCCGAGAATTTTTGTTCTTACTTAAAATCATCACACCAGGTGTATTAAAACAAATTTGTTCCTCCGACAAATATATAAAAACAACTGAACATATTTATGTTCCGTAACTTTTTTGGAATTCGTAATAAATACTATTTTGATAAATCAAATAAAACTTATCCTAAAAATTTGTTTTTTCCATTGAGAAAATTGACGTAAAAAAAGAAACGGTGTCCAAAAAATAAATGGTCACGTTAAGCATAATGTACCGTGCGTGGAGGTCTCACTATTCAGTCAGGAATTACCGTAATCTACGCTACGCTTTGCGTAATATTCCGGCAACACATTTTATGTAACATTTCTATTAACGGCCATGGAAAAAGAAAATAGTGGCCGACTTTGACATTCGTAAACTATAAAATTCCGAACAGTGTAATCTCGAAATTTGTTCATACAGACAATAAAAGTATGCAGAAAAAAAAAAAAAAAAAACATTTAAAATTCTCGCAATTCGTCTGATTGATGCGGTAAAAAAAAAAATCGGTATTTAATCGACGTTTTTCACAAAAGAGCCGGGTAAAAAAAAAAAATGGAACAACGGGAATACAGGTAAAATGTATTTCTACTTTGTATACATCTGTCTGAAAGAATAAAAATTAACAAAAATTAATAAAAACTTAGAAGAATTCCCCCCCCCCCGTTTAATATCGAGTTAATTAGTCTATGGCGGACTATTAATGATTTACGATGCTTAAGGAGTTTATAGTATTACTACTGCGCCAGTGAAGAGAAAGCATTGCATTTATTAAAAAAGGTTACAAAGAGTTAATTGTATATTAAAAATATTTATATCCCTCCATTTCCGTCTGGTGACGTCTGGTAAACGATTTTTTATTTAATTTTATTTTAACTGTTCAAAATTTATTTATTCATTTCAATGTATTTCGTGAACGGCGGACGGATGCCACATTACCACGATTAATCTGGCGGTGTCATTTATGTAATCTCAAAAGATCGGCGTTCAAGAAAGCGGCCCAGCGCGAATATTTTCATATCAGATTAATTTATACCATTATTCGTATTATTCTAAGAAAACTACGATGTAATTTAATATTCTGTAACTTTTCTTATAAAAAAAGAACTCAGTTTCGAGTAGTTCCTCTTCATAAACTGGTTAATTTTCTTTCTCAATCCTTATCGCGGCAAAGTAGACTTGACATTCGTGAAGATTGTATTCAATTCTATGATGGAGAAGAAAGAAAGAAAGAAAGGAAGATTTATTTACATAAATTATAACGTTACACTCGTAAAATAATTATATACTAATATGTGTACTGACGCGAATCTTACCATAGAACTAAATTAATGAATATAAATACGACATGATAGGCATCGTTTAATTTAGTAGGAAATAGAAACAGAAACCTGCTGCTGAAATCAACTCTATCATATACATATATATACGCATATTATTCAGGTAAAATATGTATTCGTATTTTTTTCTTAATGACTCGAACAAGATTTAACCGTATCGGAAATTTACGTCACTAAAACTTCTGATGAAGTTATACATAACTTTTTTAATATCAAAATATTTCTTCGCATATATAGAATCCTTTAATGTTTATTAAAACATATTAAACTGTAACAATTCCAAGTATAACAAATTTAGATGTATAAACAATTACACTAACTTAGAAACGCTTTCAGGCATAGCCCATCATCAGCTAAAATTTATAAAGTTAAATGTACCACCGTCCGCACTATATATCATATATCATATATATATATATATATATTTAAAAAATTAATTAACTCGCAATATTATGCCGAACATAAATAATACACAAAACATATTAAAAAGTATTAAAAAACATTAAAAACATCGACTTATAAAATAACACAAAGTACGCGATCAGAACAAAAATTCTAAATCACACTGAGGTCAATATAGAAAGCAGAAGTATTTATTGTTCAAATTAACAATTTTAAAGTCGATATAAAGACCAATCAAAGAACATATATGAGAAGAAGTCGATTACACATATAATAAATGTGGAGAAATGTTTACAATATTAAAAACGGTAAAATGTTCACAAGATAAATATCTGATGTCCATTAATGTTTGTTTATTTATCTTGTAAACATTTTACCGTTTTTAATATTGTAAACATTTCTCCACATTTATTATATGTGTAATCGACTTCTTCTCATATATGTTCTTTGATTGGTCTTTATATCGACTTTAAAATTGTTAATTTGAACAATAAATACTTCTGCTTTCTATATTGACCTCAGTGTGATTTAGAATTTTTGTTCTGATCACGTACTTTGTGTTATTTTATAAATTTTAGCTGATCATCTATGTACGGAAACATTTCTAAGTTAAATCGTTTATACATTTAAATTTGTTTTTGTTATTAGTTGTTACAATTTAATATATATTTCTTCGTATATTTCACACAGTTGATTTTTCGTACGACTCGGAAAGGATTAAATGGAATCGAGTACGATATGCACTCTTAAACACATTCGTCGAAGGCTAAGTAGAGGTTTTCATAACGCACGCTTAGGAAAAAGAAATGAAAAATTCGAATCGGAGTTTTATTAAAGTTCGTGAACGGCACGAGCGGACGGACATCAGCCGGTGGTTGTTATTTGCTTTGGCCGAAGAGTAGAGACTTGCAGAGAAAACAAATTACGAATGCCGACAGCGGCTTATTATCGCCGTCACCGTTATTATTATAGACGAAGAATGCAGTTTTCAGAAGGCAACTCACGTGTTTGCCAGCAAAATGGGCGGTGAGTTTCGTGAGAAGCGTTCCGCGCTGTATATTTTAAACGAGCCGAATAGTCGTTTAAACAATCAACGATAGGGGGCCGAGTTTAGCGGCCGCAGTTGTGAAATTTTTCGAAAGGGGCCACGACTCTAATAGTGGCGAAGAATGTGCATCAGCGGGAGTAGTTACTACTCCGGTTTTGCTGTGACTTTCTCACCCCAGAAACATTTTTTTACCATCGAAGCAAAGTCCAATTTCAATAAATTTCTAAATCCGTCGAATAGCGCTGCAGAAATTTTACTTTATTAAACTAGCCCCTGTAAGTACTTCATAAAAATGCGAGACGCTATTAGAATCGTAAACATGTTTCACCAAGCGTTATGTTTGTAAGCATGTTATTTATTTGTACCCGTGTGCTCGGGCTTAGTGTGCTTTAGCGGTCGCTTAAGCTCTGCCATATCCACCTTCTATCGAAACATTATGGTGTGCGCGTCCGTTCGCCGGTAGGTGAAGAAAGAAAATGGATTACTACCAGAGTTTTAAGCAAATCTATTTTTCCTTTCGCTACCGATGATTTATAGGAATTTTTCATCTCCCGTTAATTTTCACCTGCCATCATCACATCGATGACTTCTGGGGAGAAGCATAATGATTATTATTGCTCTTGTGCGTTTGGAGTTTAATTTTTCTCCGAATTTCAGTGCTACTACACTCTTTTTCAAAGATCTAATGAGTTAAATTTTTACTTAAATAGAAAACGAAATAAATGAAATGAAATTTCGATTTTTTTTTTTTTTTTTTTGATTTAAGCCCCGCCCGATGCAAAAAGTTCCGCATCCCAAATATAAAACAGCACATCATCGTCTGATTCCTTTTTATTTCAACTTTTAGTTCAAAAACACGGAAGGAAGAGGGGCGATTCTTGTGAAAATACGTAGGATTTTTTTTATTTCGCTTCTCTATTTTTTTTCTTTTTTTTAAATGTGCGAAGGAATACAGAACCATTCAAAATGTTTTTAAACTGCAGAATGACTTTAAGAAAACAAAGATGTTTTTTTAAAAGTTTTCATCGGGTTTTAAAAGAAAAGAAAAAAATCCTTCTCCTAATAATCTTCGTGAGAAATTAAACATTTATCGAGCCTGCAACGGCAAACACTGATAGACTATACCAGCGTCAACATCGTACTAACGCTTCGTGTTCGACGAACCGAAAAAAGCCTTTGATCACATTTGGAGACACAGATTATTGATTAAGTCCGTCGACATTGATTGCGAGCAGTTACATAAACAGCTCTGTTTAAAGAACGTTCCGTATTAAGATTAGGGTTCGTCATTATTATAATTCATTATTACGAGGAGAAGGGCTTATCAGTTCTGAGCGTGACGACTTTGCCCGTAATTTCCGACTGTACCCTGCCGCCTGTAACAGCCCGATTACATATACATACATATATGGCCAGTATTATTTATACGCCCCACGGGGCTATCCAATACTCAAAGTATTATCCTTCAAAAAATCAGGTCGGAAGATAACGATGTGTCTTGTGCTTTTTTCCGAACCTACCTATGTTCATTTTTTATAGAGGATGGAATATCCGTTACACGATCATATTAAAACGCAAACAACTACAGAGGTGGTAATATTATAGCGACACATGTTGGAGAACAGGAATCGGAAAAAGGCATTCAGTTATTGAAAGGAAAATAAGCGAACTTAGGTGTGATGACGTATACGGTAAAAATTGAAAGAAAAAGATAACCCGAAAAGTTTGACTGTTAAACATCCGAAAAGCTTTCTAAGACACGCCCGGAGCTAACCGGACGAAACGATTAAAATTTGAGAATGGGAATTAATGAGTGTGCGATCCAAGAAAAAGTACTTGGAGCAAAGAAACTAAAAACATTTGGAAGAATCCGAAGGAAAAATTCAAAAAGACTTTTGAGAACACAAAAAGCGATTCGGTAGGCGCTGGAAAAGGAATTAGAAGAATTAAGAGCGTTCCCCGAGTTAAATGAGAACTTGGAAAATGTGCAAAATAATAGGAGACGAGCAAGGTCACGGGAATCTGCTATGTGCATGTAAACACAATTAGTTCCTCTCCAAAGAATTAAAAGGATATTGTAAATTTAAAGGGCTTTTTCCTTTGCGTTTTAGCACATTAGTATGAGCGAAAAACTCGGAAGCAGAAGAGCAATAGTCAAAAGTTCTTGGACCTAAATCAAGCCGCTCACCTATTTAAAGGGTACTGCTGTTGTAAAAATTGTTGCCGCAATAGTGGGATTTTATTATTTTCTTGTAGATGGAAATAAAAAGATAACGAATTAATCTCTATACTGAGATTTTAAGAATAAATCCGGGTTTAGCATTATTCACATCGGAAGAAGGTGAGAGCGAAAAGTTCTGAAAGTGGGCATACGTTTAAACCAAAAAAGATGCCTTACAGTTCGAGCTTTAAATTCTTTATGAGTCGTTATGAGTCTTTATGAATATTTATGAATCTTCATGAGTCTTTATGAGTCCTTATGAGTCCTTATGAGTCTTTATGAGCCTTTATGTTTATGAGTCCTTATGAGTCTTTATGAGTGTCTATGAGCAGATGGTCTCTCCCGGGTAAGCGGACCGTGTGCAAAAAAAAAAAAAAGAAAAGGTAAAAACGAAAAGGGAAAGTCATATTAAATCGTAAGAAATTAAAGCGAAAACTGGGGCATGTGATAGAATCTATTCAGAAATGCGAAAAAAATGTTCATATCTTTAAGAGATGAGTTAGAAATACTAGAGAGTTGGCCGTGAACCCTCCAGATTAGGATACGTGAATGACAAGTTAATAGAACTGAAGGTCACTTGTAGGAGAACCACACTGGTTGAAAAGATTCAATTTCAGAAATTGATATTTGCAATATATGGGGAAGTAAGCAATCACCGCCTCCGTAATAAATGAGGAAGGAAGGCAATTAATGAAGGATTTAAAAGGAAACTTACGTTAAAATAATGAGGAAAGCGGAAGTTAATTGGCTTTAACGAGCTAATGATGTGATCAAGAGAACGGATAAAATGGAATATAGAGCATTTCTGGTTGAAATAATGTTCAACCACATCCGTCACTACGCCGGCTCGAACTAATTAAGGAAAAATCTTAACGTCGCCTTTAGCTAAATTTCTGAATGTACGAATATCGGTCGACAAGGTCACGCGCTGTTTTAAAAACAGAGGAGACCGGCAAGAACGAAAGAAATCGAAAATAATTTATCGAGCTAGTAAGATAATATGTACAGAGTTGCGTTTAATAATGCGAGCCGAATAAAAATAGGAAGCAGTAAGATACGAGTTGATAAATGCGCACACAGTTCAAATGCTAACTCGAATAATCCGATGTCGCGGAAAAGGGGTTTCTGATTTATAACAACAGAAATGTACCGAGTTTCGGACGATGAAACAGGTAGAGAATTTTTATTACGGTTGAGTATAATGGAAAATTTTTGAAAATATCTCTGTAATTTTGAAATACAAAAACGGGCGGCGGGGATGGAATGCAATTCTAAGATAAACCGGAAATGTCGAAAAATCGATACTTTATTAGAGTTATCTTAACTAATTTCACATAAATATCAAATGAAATCACCGTTCTTCATGAGAACGGATATCGAAAAAGATTCGATAAAATAGAAGCTGTTACGCAATTTTCTATATAGAAACACCGGTAAAGTATAGAGAAGAATTTTAAAAACTGCGCTGTGTCGTCATTGGCAACACTCATCTCTATCCTTCAAAGGGGAAAAAAAAAAAACAAAAACAACAAACATACATACGTCTATACATGGAATTTATGTATGAAAAAAAAAAAGAAAGTTGCAAAATTTTACTACAACACGCACGCGTTAGGTGCGGACGTTTCTGTATAGACATGTGTAGCGATATAATTGAATAACATGCAGGATAGAGGAGTGTGAAGACGTTGACGGTATTCCTTACGTTAAAAACGCCGCGCGTACTGATCCCCAGGGATATAAGGTGGTACAGCAACCGCGCTTACTGCTGCTGCTGGAAAAAATCCACGCCCGATTCCAGGCTCTTCTGCCTGTTTACCAAAACCCCAAACTAACCGAGAATACATGTTATCTCGCAATGCTCTCCATTCTCTCCGACGCCGAACTTGATCGCGTACACTTGCGCACCTTGCGCTAGAAGAAGAACTTTAAAGTTTCATCTCTCGAACTGCGCGCAAACCTTCCACATACACGAGAACCTTCCTTAGGCAAGTCTCTCTTCACTTCGCGAAAGGTTTTGGCGGTACTTTTCTGTTGCTTTCGGCAGTCTCACCCTCTCTCTCTCTCTGTCGCTCTTTGCACTAGTTTTCCTTATATGGCAGCCATTTCTAGTGTCGGCTAATACTCCTGGGTAATATAAGTTGTGTTCTATCGGTATCGTACCGATTACAGCAGACCGTCTGTAAACTTCACACACGATCGCACACATAAACACGTAGGCACATCGACACGAGGTCTAGGTGAAACGCTATTTTGCCGTCCGCGCTCCAGTGTCTCTCGTTGAACAGAATATAGTTTTGTATTTAAATTTAAACAAATCGTAAAAATGTTAAAGCCGACAGGAATGCTTGCTTGCTTGCTTGCTTAGATCGCCTTCTTAGAATAAGAGGAAGCGACTTGATGATCAGATTAATCGCCCCCGGGGAATTTATTTGCACCGTTACGTTTGCTGACGGCGCTCTCTTCGTTCGATGCTATTTATACGCGACGGACGATAAATACGCGTTTCACGGCGAACCGCGATCCTCGCCAATTTACCCAGACAAAAAACCTCTCATAAAAATACCTTCTCGAAAATAAAACACCTTACACTAAAAGGATACAAAATTAAAGGTACAAATATTAGAACTCCCGCCGTATAACACGGACGCGTAACAGCGCACACACACCTACCGGCAAGAAGACATTCCGCGGCGCGTGCAGTTGTCGGGAATACTTAATAAGAATGCCGAGCTATTTATCAAGCGGAGACGCGATAGTTCCACTTCTTCGAACTAATCTTTCAATATGCCTCTCTTGGGTCGAATATATCAACCGAATCACAGGATCGCTGCTACTACAATACCGTACTACTAAAAAGTAACATTGTTTAACGGGCTAACGGAAGCAACAAAAAGACCGGGAAATAGTCGTATTTTTCATTTCGAGCCAATTAAAACAAAAACGGAAAATTTTTAACGGACAAAAATAATTCAAAAAAATGTTTCCACCATTAACTAAAATTCTCCACGATCATTATACTCTATCGGAGTATATTATTAGAATAGGTTTGTTTTTCGTTATCTTTATCTTTTCCCGTCTATGTTAACTACTGCTCTTCTACGACACGCTGGAGAAACCGCCGGATACGTGTCATAAAGTGAAGTGTATTTCAGTTGTGCAGAGATCATCGAGGTGCAATAGTGCATATATATCATCGAAGTTGAGTAAAATTTTCCAAAAAAAAAAAAAAAAATAAAAAAAGTATTACACTTTCATATAGAAAAATCCGAAATGTATATGTATGTAATGGAGTTTTGAAGAACTCTAATCTACACATTATCGGATTGAACATTACGAACCGTTTTTTGTTTTTGTTTGTTTTTTTTTTGTTTAATTGAAGATGAAAAGATAAAACACAACTTCGTTTTATAATAAATTTAACATATTCGAAATATAAATAACAACAGAAGGGGTTGGTGACCTATTCAGGTACCTAGATGGAATTGTCACACATTAAAACTTCCAAAAATTAGTTGCGTCGCAGCTTCCTTTATTCTACCCGATTTTCTTTTTTTTCGAATAATCTTTTCGTCTTCTTTCGATTTTCCGTCCTTTTTTCACAAATTAATTAATCGCTATCCTACGTGCGATTATTTATATTCCCTTTAATCGTAACTTCTCCGACCATCTGATAATTTCCGATTCCGTGAGTACCTTTTAATCAGTTTACCTCTTCCCCTCTCTCTTCCGATCATTCTTCGTATACGATTTCTCGTTCACAGTCTTTCCTTTCATCACTCTATTCACGATGATTTGATGCGGATTCCTGGTGTCATAATCGAGGGTAACGAAATGGCGGATGCTTCCGGTTGCTGCTCGTCCCCCCGTTTTTACTCAAAAAGAAAAAAAAGAAAATCCCAAGTACTAATCTTTTATCCTTAAGTAAAAGAATTCGCTTTAAATTTCGATCGGATATGTGTATCCTTCCTTCTTCACCAATAAAATCGTTCTTTCTACCTCTCAATTCATAACTTTCCTTCTGGTCCCCTAAGTTCTGACGAGTTTCCTTCTCTTCTACGTTCTGTTATTGTCTTTATTATAGTGTCGCACTTTATAGCTCTCTTCAACGCTGTCGTCTCGTTTTTTGGCTCTCCTCCTTATTGTCCTCTACATCCTAAAGTTGTCTTGCTAATCACAACATTTTCTTTCAGTGTTCTACTCTTTCTGCTGAACGTTCTTCTTTTTATTGGAACGAAGTTCTTTTACGCGGCTTGTCGGTAGGAGTAAACTGGCAGAAATGGCAAGGTCACGAAAAAAGCGTTGTACGTCGTCCTCCAGGCGATCCCTTTCTCTTTCTCTCTGACTCTTTCTATTATATACAGGCGTGTGTGTGTGTGTGTGTGTGTGTGTGTGCGAACGAGCGAGTATTGAGATTCGAGCAGCAAGCATTGTACGCGGTTAGCTGTATAAGCTCAATTCTAAACACGTGTACATTTTATTGTGAAAATTAGCGCGTTTTTTTTTTTGGTGCGACATTAGCACACTTCAACTAGTCTGATGATTTATCTGTTGTTTTTGTTTTAATTAATTCATACGGGATTCGTATTTTTTGTTTTAATTCATACGGGATTTATACATATATTGTATCCTTTTTTTTTTTTTTATTGTATACTTTATGAATGACTATATACTTGTATATCTACCAAAAAGTGAAAGGAACTTCGTTCCTACCGGGTGTCCCCCTCTAGAAACCACTTCTCTTTATTTACTCCTCTTAAAGTTAATGCTCCTTGTTCCCTATTGTGCTCCCTATAATATCCTGTCCGTTCCTTTTCGATCTGTGTTGTTCCTACTATTGATTTTCTTCCTGCCGTTTTTGCGTTGAGGTTCTGGATGACAAGCACCCCACAAAAAAAAAAAAAAAAAATTGCGTTGCGTTATAATATCCACACAGCTTTGACGCGTTCAAAGAAACGAAAATAAAATATAAGATAGGTCAGTCTTGTGCGACTTTAAAGGAATTCCGGTAACGATATGTTGTGTGGTTATTCTTATTTAAAATCGAATATCGAACAGAACATCTAATAATACACTATCATAATACTCGTGTACATTGTATTGCCAGTTGATTTTTAACTTCAGAAATATCAACGACTTTCTTTATATTTAGTAAACCTTTTTATTTTTTTGAGCAAGTAGCTTGAATTTTCTAAATTGTCCTTTTCTTCTCTTAAATGTTCGACATTTCTCTAATGAAAAAGACATATTTCACCATTTTAGCGGGACATTAAAAATAATTTACAGAACAAATTTAGTTCACGGTATTCCAAGTCTCTCTTACTTCCGCTTTCCACGGCGTTAATGTGCAGACATTGTCGTCGTCAAAGAAATCGAATTGTCTCCAGCGACCTCGGTACGCAGCTGATGATGAACTCAGCTAGCGAGGGCTATCCAAATTTTCGCATCAGTCTTTTACAAGTGTGTCCGCCGTAATTGTAAATATGTCGCACTTTATAATAAACTTGCTAACGCTGAGAATTCTTCACGACGCCAATGGGCTAACCGGCACTATCGTATTTTGTTGGGAATTTGAATTTTCCGGTTAAGTTTCTACCTAGGATGACGAAAACCAATCCTACGCCTGTTTGGGGACCATCTTTAAAAGCCCTTACGTTCGAGGAGTTTGACTATTTATTTTGAATTATGGAAATATGATCCGGGTTTCGAGAGAAATCAATGTAAACCCATCGATAATGAGAATCAACTACCGATATCGGAAGTTTTCCAACTGGAAAAACTTGGAAGCAGTTTATATATCGCACCAATAATTTGCATGAGCTATACCGAATAAGTTCGCAAGATAATGTGATGGCAACAATAAGCAAAATTAGAGTAGAGAAGTGCGTAGAGAGCGTGATTTTTTAAATTCGTCCGAAATAAACAGTATTCTGAAAAATATTCCGCTAAAATAGCTCTCTTGTGGGGGAATAAAAGTAAAGCATACCAAGGAGGATAATTGCTCGCCAGGGAGGATAAATAAATGGATTTACCCGGGGGTTATTAGAAGGAGGATAAGCTTTATCGTTAGCACGATCTTTTGAATTCTGCGCTGAATTTTACATGACCCCAACTTCAAATCTCGAAGAAGCGTTGGCCACCCCAATCTTAACACCTCATTTCGGTACCGGCATGTAATAATCGGTCGGTAGCTTACTTCTTGAGACACAACTGCGGTAATCCACATTTCTCGATAAGAGTGAGAACTTCAGAAAGTCGATAAATTATCTTCCAGCTTCAATTTTTCCTTCGCATTGCATTAACTTTTGATCTGGCTAAACTATTAAAAATATTTAATATTTCTTTTTAATTGGCTCGCCGACTCTACTGACATTTTTCAATTTATTTGCATCCTTTCAGGATTAGGGTGCATTGTGATTCTGTTTGCAATATAGTTTCAACTCACACCTTGTTATACATATATATATATATATATATACAATATATATATATTATCGCGTAACCAGTCAAAAGAGTGGCGAGTTACGTAATAAATAATTTACTATGTAAATAAATGACCGTCGGATAACTCAAAGATGCACTACTCTAAGAAAAATTCTCGGAATAGTCACAATTTCCCGTTTGTTTCCTTTTCCTTTCAAATTATTTTACAATTAAAAGTTATTATTATTAGTATTATTATTAATTATATATAACCAAAAGATTCAAAAAATTGGAAGTTGCACAGAAAACGAATTTCACAATTAACATATTGATTGTCAAAATATTAATCGAAATTGACACAATCTGAATCTTCTACCGTCGTCGTGAACCATTTTGATGAATAATTAACCAATATTGTCAACTCCGAAATTGTTATTGAATTACAGAAATTTTTTTTATCAACATAGCAATCATCGAAATTATTCTTATTTTTTCTTCTGATGAAACTATTAACCAAATGCTTTTTTAATAAAACGGATTCTTTTTGAATATTAAAATGATTCTTTTAACGGAATCGGTGGAATACCGCCAGGTTCGAGTAAAGTTTTATTAGCTTATTCAACGTACAACCACGGACTAGCCAGAAATTATCGATAATAATTAGCCAGAAGAATATTAAAATTATTCGTATATTTCGCGTATACGAACTTTTATTTTATTATTATTATTATTATTATTATTATTATTACGACTACATATTACCGTCGACAATAACTGCCGTACTAGACCCGCTCTTGTCTCGTACTCTGATAATTCTAAGATATTCTTACTATCTTCCAACACTTATTATCATTTCCGTAAATTAAAACCGATTAAGAATTGATTTTATAAATTTCTGCTATATCCTGTAACGGCTGAAACGCCATAATATACATATGTATATTACGTAATGGGAACTGATTATTTTAAAGTTTATTCGGCAATATTTGGTAAATTCTAGAGATAGCATCCATTGACCAACGGCGTTTATTAACCCTTGGTACCTTTATTGATCCATCTGTTTGGGTCTAGCTCGAAATAAATGCCAGATGCATCGATATTCGGAAAAGTTTCTATAGCGATACTACAATAGGAACGAAATATATGTATATCAATTCTTAATTAATTTGATGCTCCATAGTTGTTAGGCAGTGATGTCTCATTCAGATCTTAGTTCGTATCTTACTGTTGCACACTGAAACTTACAAAAATTTCACTTACGCTGGCTTAATGTCTAACGGGCGGATCCAAAAAAAAAAACAAAACAAAATACAAATATACACACACATATATATATATATATATATATGTGTGTGCCCGTAAAATTAAATTTGATACATTATTGTTATCGTGATTTTTAAAAGGAAAATATAAAAAAGAAACATTGGCTGCTTTTTGTGGGATTTTTATATTCTCGTTTAGTTCCGATGAAATCCGCATGACTGTTTATGTTCCTTGTTTGGAATAGAGATCGCTGACATTTGATTAATCACAAATAACTGTTGGAGCACGTAGTTTTTGCAAAAATTAGATAAACCGGCTGAATTAATCATTAATTGATTACAAGAAAAGTCGATAAGTGAATAAAAGCATAAAATAATACAGTAAAAATATGTTTTCTTTTTTGCTTTTTACATAGATTACTACGGCATACGGCAATCGCTAGAGGTTAAATGACTGGAGCGATCTAATTTATTTTAATATATGCCAAGGTTCGGGCGATTGTTGCAGGAGCATTGGCGAGGATCTTTTGTAAAGGAAAATTTAGGTTAAAGGACAAGCGGGATGTTGCAAATTTAGTACAAGTTTGAAGGATAACATGGTTGGGAACAGAAAGGGCAGATTGTGGGAGGCGAAATCGTATGGAAAACGTAGTCATAAGACAAAGAAATGTGCCCAATTCTTAGGCGAGTAATTATTGTAAAGTCGCGCCGGGACATATCTTCCGGTGGCCATCAAGGCTCAGTTGACGGTTCTATTGATTTTAAAAAAGTCTGTTGAGAAGCCCGGCGTGACCTCCATTCCTGTTTCGACTTATGCTGGAGTAGTCTCTTTATTGATGATGGTTGGGCGATTTCTGAGCTCACAGGACGGTACATTTCTGCCTGTGTGGCCACGTCTACCCTTTTGTTGCCAGTAAGCCCAATATGACCAGGAACCTATGCAATTTTCTTTCATGAGGTCGACCGTAATAATCTGTTGAATTTGGCAAACCAGCAGGTCTTTTTGTTGCGAGCTGGGTATAAGACAGAGAGATGCTATTTGTAATTACGAGGACTTTCTGCGGGAGCGGATTAGCTAGGTAGATATGCTGCAAACAATACAAGATATTATATAACTCAGCGTCGCATAAATGAGGCACCTGAGTCGAACGCTTCGAACGAACATGCTGCTGCAATCTGGAGTGATACTGCATCCACCTTTGCACCATCAGTATACACTGGCACATAGTCAATATACCTATCTGTAGTTTGTACTGGTTTTTCGAGTGTATCTCTGCGAATTGTTTATTTCAGCATAGGGTAAATAGGAATATATTTACGTAAATTTTGTAGGTAGTCCCATGGTGCTAAAAGATTAGTTGGATTATGGGGAATTTCATATTACTTTGGCGTAAGAAAGAACAAACCCCTGGTAATGGATCAACTGGAAAAATACAAGGGTGGAGGATGGTTGGAATAGGAGTGAGACTGATTGCGTATATAGTAAGTAAAAACGTCTAGTTGTGAATAGTAATTTCTGTAAAAGAAAAGAGTTCAGATACCAGACAAGGCACATATACTAAGAGACGGAGAAGTTCTACGGACACCAAAAATTGTTCTGAGGCCAGCATTGCGGATTGGATCTAGAGGACCTTAAGAAGGGTTTGTTTGGAAGACAAGTACACCTAGCACCCATAGTTGATTCGGGATAGGATACAAGTTTTGTACATACTAAGGAGTAATTTCGGACGGGTATTGTATTTTTTATTGAATAGGTATTTTAAGATAGCCACGGACTTCAAACATCTTATTCTCAAGTAAGTCGTGTACCTACAAGTTCCGAATAGATCCGAGCAAACTCGAGCGGCCTGTATTTATATGCATATGTGACGTTCGCCGGGAAAAGGGGCCTTATGGTACGAAAAGTAATTTTGAAGCAAAACGCGTTTGAAATTTGCACGCAATATACCATAACATAGTGTGTACCGTGCATGCATACGTAACGTGCCGTCAACTCAATCGAGTATCGTTGCTAAATTTCGGCGCTATGAGGATTTTGCCGCTCAAACGTTGACTGCTTTGAGGATTTTGAAGAAGCTGTTAATCGATCCAACCGTAGACAAGTGCAATTTCGTTGCGAGCGCAATGGCGAATGTGAGACGTGATATTTCAAGATTTTTATCAACAATTACCACACCGGTGTATTGTCGTGATTCTACGTATGTTCATCTCTCAAATTTTAATTCCATCACACTATTAATTCGACATTGTTCTCATAATAGCTATTACAAAGTATCAGCATTTCCAATTTCAAAAAAAAATGAAATCACCTACAAAAAATCTGACAAAGTTGACTTGTACGCACAGCGAAACGTAGCAACAGAACAACGATTTACCCTCCCCTAATCAAAGTGATTTATCATCAGAAAGGTAGTGTAGCACCTGTACGATAATATTGCTTCTTCATATATCCATCATCAATGAGTCTCGCGAATCTCATCGTGATTGCGATCTGTCCGTCTCATGTATAAGACGTCGCCACTGATCTCTGTTGTGGCCCAGTCGAACACATCCTACGAAACTTTTTCCTACAGCTGTCCGGGGATCATGTCTGATCATCTCTGGTTGGAACGCGGCCACGTCTTCTTTTTCCTTCTACTTTTCCTTCAAGAATTCTCGTTTCGAATAATCCATTTGCTCCTACCGCATGACTAAAGCGTATTTCACAGTATTCTAATTACTTCCGACACGCGATAATCTTCTTTTCGTTACGTCCATATTTCTCGTAACACTGAGAGCTGTTCGTTCTTTTTTCCGTCCACGGGATTCGTAGCATTCGTCTCCAACAGTACATTTCTAACGCATGTTGGCTTTTTCATGTAACGATTCAAAAGAAAAAAAAAAAAAACTACGCAATTCCGTAGCGTCTAAAGCTGACCAACCTGATCCGGAAAAAACAACTGAATGCAGCGAATGTTAGAGGAGTCTCCGGTAAAGTTAATACGAGAGAGATAAAAGAAACCTGAAACTACGATCAAAAAGAAAGTTGGTCGTTGGCCAAATGGGGTTTTTGCGCCGGCGAAAGAAAAAAAAAACGGAAAAATCATTTAAAGATGCAAAAAGACTAACAGCCACTTTAAAAATGTTTAATGTTTATCCGTTTTTTTCCAATTTTCTTCAGTCAATTTTGTACGTTCTAAGACATTAAGTAAACGTCTGCAGCAAAAAAAAAAGCTACATATTACGTCTTATTCTACTCACTTTCAAGTATCGCAATCCACTCAAAAATCACAGGTCCCTTTTTGTCGGCGAACATCACGTATATATGTATATATACATATTTTAATTACAACGTCATTCTTGCGTGTGGGAATAATATGAAGAAATGTGTGTAATGTTTTTGTATTACAAAACGACCTTATATTTCACATTTCTCTATATTAAAAAAGGAAAAAATAAGAATGGCACGTGGCCTAATCGAAACAGCTCTTTTGAAAATATTACAAAAGAACTAGTGTCTGCGGGTTGAGGCGCTTACCGAGGACCAAAGGACAGATTTTATTCGTGTTCTTGGTATTAATTTGATGCATTTTTCATACCCGAGCAATTTTATTTGCATTTTATCGCGACGTAAAGCGATAAAATTTTAACCACAACTGTAAAATTCCGAAATCAGAATTCTCGTGATATCCAGTTAGCCGAAAGACGGCCGGGCTATGCTGCTGAAGAAGCTGAAAATGTGATCGGGCAAAGCGAGTTGAGGGAATTTTAATAAAAGTCGCGCGTGTGTATACGCCTGTACATGAAAAAGGGGCCATAAAGGGGAACAACTCTTTAACAAGTTTATGCGCTATTACTTCGGCATCATCGCTTTCCATAATTCTTAAAGAGGATTAATTAAGAGCCGTTCGTATCTGTCTGCGAATTTTCACGCAGAGGCGCATCGCAGAAATTTAACTTTCGGACTAATTTAATTACCGGCCAAGTTCTTCTTTTAGTGCAATTTTTTTATTCGTATTTTTCGTTCTGCATTTCGTAGTAACGTTTCCGATCGGCAATCATACCGCTCGCCGGTTTTCATGTAAAAAATGTTTCGGTCTTTTGTAAGCTTTCCCCTACTCCCCCTCCCCTTCTAATTCTATCTTCTTTTTGTTAATCAGTCGCGAGTTTATTGCAAGAAAAATGAGAAAAAAGCACTGTGTAGAGATTTTATCAGGCACGCTTTAGTCCCGGAAAAAGAGAAAAGCAAACGGAGCCCCACCGGAACCCGTTTAAAGAGAATGCTGTTTTTGATAAATAAAATTCCGCTTAATTTATAAAATTGAACGGTGGTACTCGTTAAAAAAAAGAAGACGATTTTAATGAAAAGGATATATGTATATCACAAATTATGAAATTAAACAGTTATCGTAAAAATCGATCTAAGGACTTCGAGCTCTTTTATATTTTTCGTCTGAAAATATTAACAGTACAAAACTATGATAATTGCTGTTCAAATTTCGAATAACACAAAGCAGATTTTGAAAATTTTGTACAAAGGCGTCATACCTAAAAGAGATGCAAATTTTGGAAAAGGAAGGTAAATTAGCGCATAACAGGCAATGATTAAACTTTTAAATGATCTGATTTACATTTCGAATTGATCTTATTAATTCATTTCGCATGTCAGTAATTTTTAATGAATTATGACGTTGTATTTTTAGCGGTTAATTGGAAAAACAAGAAACAGCAATGATAACGGAAGAAATGAAGGCGAATTTAATTACGCTGATTCGAATTTATCCGTTAATTCGATGATATTTTTAATAGTACTTATAATTTAGTATCTAATTTTATCTACATCGGCATTTGAAATAAATTAATATTCGCTTTACTGGAACATTTTATGTACGCTTTCGTTGCAATGTAACGGTTTAACTACAGTATCGCGAGGAATTTCTCTTTCAATGCAGGCCAAGTAATTCGGCTACTTAATGTTTATTTTTTCAAAAGCAGCTTAATAATTCTAAAAGATTTTCTATTACCGAATCGAACACTGTTGGAAAGAATGATCAAGGGAAAAAAAAGTAAGAGGGGCTGTGAGAGAGAAATAAGGGTAAATAGCGAGAGGATAAACAAATTCGTAGTTTTTCTCTCGGTGCAGACACAAAGTAGTAATAAGGGAGAATTCTTTGTAGCATCTTCTGGGAATAGGAGCACACTGTTTGCCGAGGGACAGCGGAAGTGCACCGCGCTGTTTTAAAACGATCTTTTTTTCTTTTTTGTTTTTTTTTTTTTTCAATGTTGATCGATTGCGCAGTCAACTAAATCGCTAATGTATGTTATGCAGTATTTACAAAGTTAAAATAGCTTTTTCATCCCCCCCCCCCCAATCCAAATCCCAATCCTAACCCCAACCCCAACCCCAACCACAACCGCCGTTAAAAGTAGGATGTTATTATTTTAGAAGTATCTACAAGTTTCCTTTTATAACCTTCAGAAATTACCTTTACAAGGAGTTCAGGTGAAATATTTAAGGAGTTTCTTTAAACAGTACCGTAAGAATTATAATAAGTTTTAATGAAAGTCTGCAAACGGAGTTTCTTTTATTTTTCAGTCATTACTTTGAATTTTTACCATTCCGGTGTTCCTTTTTTTCTCTCGCTTTATAGGTTACCGACGGAGATAAATGGAATAAAGTCACTCGCGCGATTATCAAAGCCCCACTATCACGTTGTTCGATCTGTGGCGGCTTAGGTCTTTTTAATTTGCATACCCGTGAAGTTAATTCTGTTTGTGTAATTTGTAAAGATGTCGTACTGCAAACTTTGTTGTTTTAACTGCCACATAATTCACGTTTAAATCAGTATTATTCGTTTTTTTTTTTTGTTTCTACGTACCACGAAGCTTCAATCGCTGTCCGCAGTGTGTTAGGTTTCGAGGCTTTTGAATCTTTTCAATGTTGCTTTCCGCACTATGACTTCATAGTTCGTAATCGTATTAATCGCATTAATCGCATTTCCATATTGAAGCGAGTAGTACAATAGTAGCTCATTATGTATGGATGGAAAGTATTGTTTTTCTATTTTTCGACATCTGTACATAATCCGATAGAAATCGCCTCTTTTTTTCGCTCCGCCGAATTTTGCCTGGATGACTAAAAAGGCCATGCACAGTTTACTAGGAAAAAATTTCTATAAAGCAAATTCCACCAGATTCTTTTCGAAGCCATCATTCGGTCTAAGCTAGACTATTGTTTCCTTTATCTACGGTAATTCCTTTCTAAACTTGACGCGATCCAGAACTCTTGTCTCCCTGTTTGTGCATTGAAGCCTTGAAATCCTCCTCCATTCCAGCAGAAGTGCGTGCAAACCTTGTTTTTTGCAAACGTAGTGGAAAGAAACGAACTAATATTTTGATTATTGAAAACAACTGTGTAGAACTGTGAGGGTGGAACTTAACGGGGGGAAGTTTGAAAAGGCCTATTTCACGAGAAATATGAATAGAAAAAGGAAAGAAGAGTATTTTAATGTTAAAAGAAGTTAAATAATGGAAACTATTAAGAAGACGAAAGATTCAGACAAACAGGGAAATAAATGGAATAAATAAAACCTGAAAACGAAAATTACGAAAAACTAGTACTCTTATCGCTCTAATAAATTCATTAGAAAAAACGGTTACAGTCTTAACTACATATAACAAAGGCAACATCATAAACATAGACGAAAATTATTATATAAATAAACACAAAATTAATATATTAAACGACCAAATATCAAATAATAATAACCCACTTTTAAATATAAAACTTAAAAAAAAAAATATCTTTTAATATTCATATTTTATATTTATATTATTTAAATGGTTAATATAATCCTTAATAAAACTCCATTCAAACTCACTCTCTGAAAAATCCCATTGAATTAACTACTAACACGGACGAAGCTTATAACCTTCCTTTCACTTTTAATGAATTCGAATCGGCATTAAAAACTATGAAATGCACAACAGCTGGACCTGATAATATCCACATACTTATGATTAAACATATGAACTCGTCTTCCCAACAAACAATGTTGCAATACTTCAACCTAATTTGGAATGGCAGTAAAATACCGGATAACTGGAAAACCGCTTACATAATCCCGATACTTAAACCTGGTAAAGATCCCTTCGAAATCAGTAGTTATAGACCCATTTCACTAACCAGCTCGGTGAGTAAACTAATGGAGAAAATGGTTAACAATCGGCTAAAACAGCAACATGAACAACGCGGATTACTAGACCCGATGCAGTTCGGATTACGATCAAACAGAAGTGCCATAGATTCTTTAGTCAAACTTCAGCACTACATATGTGATGGATTTGTGAACAAGCAATATACAGCGGTCAATCTCCAGAAGGCCTTCGACCGTATCTGGCGATACAAAATCCTACAAAATTTAACAAAATGGAAGATAAGTGGTCGATTAGCAATGTTCATAAAGAATTTTTACATGATAGATCATTCCGAGTGAGGTTAAATAGTACTATTTGTGAGACGAAAATATTAGAAAATGGAACCTCCCAAGGATCTGTAATTCGGTCCAACACTGTTCGTTATCGGAATTAACGAACTCTCAAAAGTTATTAAAGCACCTGTTCAGTATAGCTTATTCGCGGATGATCTGATCATTTACCTATCCGGCACAAATATCAAAAATATCGAAACAACACTACAGCACACAGTCAATAAAGTTGTCAAATGGACTGGAAAACAAGGCCTAACCTTCTCGACAGCAAAAACGGTATGTATCACATTCGGTATTCAACGGCCTCTTCCACCTACATGTAATATTTCGCTATGCAATGAATGTGTGAAGACGTCAACGCCATTGAAGAAACTAGGAATAACATTCGATAGAAAATTGTCGTGGGTAGATCACATCCAAACTTTACAGATCAAGTGCCACAAAGCGCTAACGTTCTAAAGATGGTAGCGCACACAAATTGGGGCGCAAACAGGAAATCCCTACTACTTCTTTATAAAACACTGGTACTTTCAAAAATGGACTACGGATGCATATTATATAATAGTGCAAATCCCAACACGCTCAAAAAGCTGAACTTAATTCAAAACATCGCGATGCGACTCGTCACAGGAGCTTTAAGAACCAGCCCCGCAGTTAGCCTACTAGTGGAAACGGACTTATTCCGACCCAGCGATCGGAGAAATCTACTTTCACTGAAGTACTTTTTTAAAATCTGGCATCTTCCTCATAATCCTGTCTACGGTAAAATTATAAATTCAACAACTTATACCTCGATTTATAAATCAAGAGTACGTTCACCAAGACCACTAGCAGTGCACTGCAGATTGCTCTGCAGCAAATTTGATATCGAAATTCGGGGCTTTACTCATGAAGGACAACATGCGACCAATATGAAATCCGCATTAAAAAACATAGATGCTAAATTATATGAAATCATAAAGTTATCGTGGCAGTCCGAATGGGAACAGCGTTTTAACGGAAACAAACTATATACAATAAAACCGATCCTTTCCGAATGGCTACCGCCGAAATCGCCGGGAAGAAGTTATATTGGCACGCTTAAGAATCGGACACAGTCGGTTAACGCACGCTTATATCTTTGAAAAGGACGAACCACCAGTATGTACTGTTTGCCTGTGTCAGCTATCCATAACCCACATATTGTCCGAATGCGCGAGGTATACTACACAGCGACAAACATGCTTTGGAAATGCAACTTTGGGCATTATCTTAAGTAACGATATCAATAATATTAATAATTTCTTTTCCTTTTTAAAATTAACAAATCTTTATAATACGTTATAATAATTAGCATATGTAATTACATAAAAGATGCAAATGACCATGCGGTCGAGCATCTTTCAAATAAATAAATAAAAAAAAAAAGTTCACCTCTGCTCAATATACTTACACTAATCTGATGAAATTACAGAGAACTGCCTCGATCACATTATCAAACAACTATCAACTCCGTTTACCTTGAGTGGTGATTTCAATTCTCATTATGGGGCCCGACCACCTCCAATAGCAGGGGAAAAAACATAGAAAAATTCATCGATCGCGAAAATCTCAGCTTACTCAACAACAGATCGCACACCCACTTCAATTGATACAATAGTTCCTTTTCAGCTATAGATCTATCCATTTGTAGCAGCTCATTAGCTCCAATGGTCAACTGGATTACCCTTCCTACTTTATTTGGAAGCCACCATTTTCCCATTTTAATTTCACTTCAAACACTAGTCAGACACGATCAATACAAAAAATATACGACATGCAGATTGGCAAAACTACACCGAATTGTTAAATTTACAACTTCCGGATAAATGAAGCAAATAACCATATCGTGAAGGGTATACTAGAAACCGCTACTCGAAACATCCCTCGAAACAGTGTAACCATAACAAAAAAACAAACAGTTTGGTGGAACAATGAATGCAAAACAGCAATAAAACACAAAAACCGTATGTTAACCTTAGTCAAACGTCATCCTAGTCAAGAAAACTTTAAAAATTTTAAAATTGCCAGAGTAAAATGCAAACACACTATTCGGGAGGCAAAAAAAAAACGATTATGGATAAAATTCACTTCTTTCAACTCGCACACGCCTATTAAAGAAGTATGGAATAAAGTAAAAATGTTATCAAACAAAAAAAACTTCACCTCAATCACAGCGATCGAATACAATTCTAAAATATTCTCGAATAAAACAGATATCGCCAACCAGATCGCTAACCACTTCTACCAAATGTCCTCTACAGAAAATTACACAACTGCTTTCATCGACATAAAGCGTCGAATTGAACAACAAGATTTAAATTACATTGATGAGCCTAACCATGACTTCAACCGACCTCTTACATATGACGAACTTTTATACGCCCTGAAACATAAGAAATCCTCAGCCGCTGGACCAGACGACATCCATATAGATATGGTCAAAAAATTAAATTCTGCATCTCTTCACACAATCAGCAAGTTCCTCAACCTTATCTGGAAGTCTAAAAAAATACCAGACAGCTGGAAAAACGCTCACATTAGCCCGTTATTAAAACCAGAAAAAGGCTCCCTTTCTCCTTCTAGCTACCGTCCAATCTCGCTTACCAACACGTTTTGTAAAGTCATGGAAGAAATAATAAACACCAGATTAAAATGGACTCTTGAACAAAAGAACCTATTGGATCCAATGCAATATGGTTTCCGCTCTCAAAGAAGCACCATAGATCATCTAGCAAAGTTACAACAGCGTATTTGTGACGGTTTTGTAACGAGTCAGTACAGCATACTCATAAGTTTTGAAAAGCATTCGATAGAATATAGAGGCATAAAATCATTAAAACGCTCATGAAATGGAATATAAACGGCAATATGCTTGAATACATAAAAGACTTTCTGTCAAATAGGACCTTCCAAGTTCGCATTCAAGATGTCTTATCCCTCGCAAAAATACAAGAAAATGGCACACCGCAGGGCTCTATAATTAGCCCAACTCTGTTCATAATTGGTATACCAGGTATATCTAAAATTATAGATCCTCCAGTCAAATACGAGCTGTTTGCTGATGACTTAGTCATTTATATGACTTCCTCAAGCTTAGATAATCTAAATAGCACTTTACAATCTACAACGAACAAACTGCTTGATTGGGCTTCATCAAATGGACTATCCTCCTTCTCATCGAATAAAACAAAAGCAATCGCATTCAGTAAAAAACGAATTAGACCTCCAGATTGTAATGTCCACCTAAATGAATAATACGCTAATTCAAAGTTTCGATAACATAAGAATTTTAGGACTAGAAATAGATCGAAAATTATCTTTTGGAAAACACATAGAAGACTTAAAAACAAACTGTGTCATAAATCTTCTAGTGTGATAAAAATGGTTTCTCATACCAAATGGGGTGGAGATAGAAAATCTCTAAAAAACCTTTACTCGGCGCTGACTCTTTCCAAGTTGGACTACGGCTTCGTGATTTACAGTAGTGCCAATGAAAATGTTCTGAAAAAACTGGACACCGTTCGAAATTCAGCTCTAAGACTCATTACAGGAGCATTTTACACCAGCCCAATTGCTAGCCTTCACGTAGAATCAAACATCTTTCCATTGCAACATAGAAGAGCACCTTCTCATCCCTGAAATACCATACAAAAATGACTTCAAATTTAGCCAATCCTATTTCCGAAAAAACTATTTCGCCAAATTTTATCCAATTATATGAGAAATACTCAAAAACTCCGAAGCCATTGGGAATACGAAGTCTAAATACAATTAAAAACATCAACTTTGGCAGACATCGTAAAGGACACAAGAGAATTACCACCATGGCACATAACCTTTCGAGAAACCATAGCAGACTTAAACCGACGCGAAGAAATGGAGTCGTCCTTAACCAGACATATCAGAAAGATGGCTCGCTCAATTTCGCAAAAAGAATGGAATCGAATCTCTCCAATCAAAAAAAAAAGCAAACTACACCGCATCAAAGACGAAATTGCCGACTGGGAAACCAACTATTGGCCAAAAAGACAAGACGAAACAGTTATTTTGAGACTAAGAATAGGGCACTGCTCATTTAGCCACAAGTACATCCTCGACAAGGAGCCGGCGCCGATTTGTGAAGTCTGCGCAGAGACTTTCTCGGTAGACCACCTCTGCACATGTAAAAAGTGGGAAACACAGCGAGCAGCTTGCGACATGGTAGGAAAACCTATACCAGAACTCCTTTACAACGACAGATCAAATTGTGAAAATGTACTAACATACCTAAAAAATATAAATATGTATAATAGTATCTAGATAAGTTAACTGTTAAGATGTAATATATTCGTCGTAAATGGAGCTCCATTGTCGAGTGACAATAAATAAATATATTTAAAAAAAAAATTCCTTAGATATTTATTGTAGTCTATGTATATCATCTTATTCAAAAAATTATGATATATCGACTTTAAATCGTTGATTTATGCTATATATATATATATATATATATAAACCGTTTTAGTTCCTTTATGACCTCAGTGTAATTTAGAATTTGTTTCTGATCACGTATATTATGTTCTTAGCTGATGATGGGTTATATGCGAAAACGTTTCTAAGTAAGCATTCATTTTATTCTTAAATTTGTTTTCTTATATTTGTATTTGTTATAAATTACTATATTTTATATTTGTACATACCTCTATGCGTATAAATAGAGTTTTTGTAATGCTTTAAGATAGATCAATAGCCGCAAAAATAATAATACAAAGTTGTAGAAAAAGGCTACATGTAGAATACTAATAATTTCAGAAATTGTCATACTAGTGCCTTACTTGTGAGTTATCTTTCTATCTCCGCCATGAATTAAATTCTTCCTACTTTTAATCATTATTGCTTTTACCACCGCGTGTTTTTCATCTAACTCTATTTCTCTTTCGCTCACTTTCTAAATTTCTTTCCGTAATTCCTCGAACAGTTCACATACCTCATATTTTTTACCCCTACATTTTACGCTCTTCTCCACTTCCCGTATAAGTTCATCAGTTCTTCATTACTCATGATATCGTGTACTCTAAGCTTTTTCTTTTCCTCTCTTAATTGCACTTTGTCGTTATTACCGAAATTTTATTTTTGTCCATTTCTTACTTCGCTCGTTAATCATTCGGAGGCTATTAATTTCTGATCATTTATATGCTCCATATAATGCCTTAGATAATTTTTCCGTGTTTATTCTCTAAACTGGGATATAGTTCATTTGATTGCTAAATCAATTTAAGCCAACCTTCCAACCCTTTCATCCCTACCTTTCAAATCGTATCACTCTACCATTTTATCTCTTCTTTGTCTTGCAAATCCTTCAGTCTTCTATTATGTTAGCCATACAATTATTTACCCATTTCTTTGTAATGATGGTTCTCTGTAACCTTTCACGAGAATTTTGTCGCGAGGAGATTGTAATTAGGAATTATTTTCCATCGAGAAACATCTTTCGGTTTTATTATAATATTACAACTTAGATAAAAGGAGATTTACTTTATCAAGACATGCAAGTTCTCAAAATTCCTTGCCTAAGTATGGAGTGTGAATCCTATTACACTTTTAACAACACCGCTATTTTCGATAAGTGTCATCATTCTCCGCGGAGGGATTTTTTATTCCTATCCTACTGGCTTCTTTCGCATTCTTCCTTTCGCCATCTTTCTCCGCTTTTTACAGCTTCCTGTTCGCGAATTCGTTTGTATACTAAAATAGCGACTGGTAAATTTTTACGACTGATTTAAAAATGAAAAACGACAAAGAAAATTATGTTAACATCGCATTAAGTACGCGAAAATTGCATTACATTTTAAGAAAAATAACCGGCTACCATACTTACAGTCACATTCTACTCGACTTTTTCTTTTTGAAGGCTTTTATTTAACTTGAATTAAAACAGCAAGGACAGTTTTCATGAAAATTCTCGCCTGGACAGATGTGGCCCTGTAGGGGAGGCTTGCTAGGAAAAACCAAAAAAAAAAAAAAACAAAAAAAGTTCTGCTTTATCGTTTGTGTATGCATCATTTGAGCAGCGCGTCATTAGTGTTGAAATGCTAATATCCGGAAAACAGCAAGGTCAATTACAATTAAAACTGCTACCTAGGTAGATTTGAGCCTGGGGAAGGTTTGCGAAAAAAGAAAATTATGGAAGAAGAGTAGAGACGATGGGTGAAATTTGAGTTTAAAGCCCAAAAAAAATAAAAACAAAGAGTTGCTTCTGATCATCATTCTATGATTGTTAGATATTTCAGGTTGGACTGATAAAAAAAATGCGAATAAAACTAAAAATACAAGCAATTTAGTATCTAGGTTTTAAGCAAATCGCGTTATTTGAAACTGAAATCGGTAAAAATTTCATTCTCTTTTACCGTTTTATTCGATAGTACTTTGCAAATAAGGAAACAATTATTTGTAATGTATATGTGAACAACTTGTAATATTTCGAAAATGAGGATCAATCTTTCATTCCGCAAAATGTAACGAAAAATTGCGTAAAATAAAGTAGTACAAAAGAAATTTAAAGAAAGTCTTTTTAATCGATGCAGCAAAAAAAGGGAAAATAATTTTGGAGTATTTTAAAAGAATGAAATAAAAGCATTGGTCCGAAAAATAACATTTCACATTAGCATCGCGACCGAAGCTTTTAGCTCTCGTTCTTTTAAACTATCATCCCAATTTGATGGACCTGCAAAAATTATTTCCCCCCTTTTTGTTGCATCGATTAAAAGAGACTTTCTTTAAATTTGTTAATACTACTATTATTTTTTCTCTATTTTCAGACTGGTCAGCGTGTCGGACGACGTTTACCGATTATTCTGACTTAAAAGGATAGATGAAATGGTTATCTAAGAGCAGTGGCGAATAGACGGGGTGAAGTATAAAAAGAGCAATAAGAGTGCCGATGTCTAATAACACGTATTACACTTTCGAAATCAACACTATAGTGCGTTCAACGAAAATGTGCCAATGGAAAAAAGTCGATATAATTCGATATTTCTTATCCACTTACCCCCCCCACCTACTAAAAATACTGCGATGTTGCCGATAGTAATTATGGTTTTAAGTCAAAATTACATGTTCATTTAAATCGTAGGAAGTTCATTTTTTGTTGTTTCAGTTCATTTCCATTAATATCATGTTTAACAATAGAAATTATTATTAAGAATAAATATCTTTTTAAAAACACAGTTGTTTCCGAAAATTATTTATCAATAGAAATTATTATTAAAATTAAATTGTGAAAAGAAATAAAAATTCCAATTTGAATAATATTAAACATCTGGCAACAACACTGAAATATCGAATTATATCGATTATTTTCCCATCGGCGCATTTTCGTTGAACGGACTATAGTGAAAAAGTTGCTAACAATATTAACGAACAACTAAAATGTAGCAGGAAATAGTTCTGATAAACACATAAACACAATTAATATCTACATATTTACAAATACATAGGTAAAGACAAAAACAGTTCAGTACCTAATTCTCCTCTATTATTAACTGATTTTCTTCTTTTTTTTTTCGTTTAGGAATTATTAATGATCCTTTAGTGTTATCGGTAAAAAGATTTTGGAAAAAAATTTATTTTTTTCTTATTTAAATAAACAACTAATACAATGTTATAGCCAGTAAATCTGTTCTTATTAAAATGTTTTAATTTTTCTTAATAATCATCATTATTGGCTTTTTTTTCAGTGTGTGTACTAAATCATAAGGTGTCATTTAATATCAATTAAAGCAGCGTTTTTTGATTTACTGTTGTATTTTATTGAATTTATTATTCAATTACGATGGTACCGAACTGTTTTGTATTGTAAATACATATAAAAATGTATGTTTTCAGATATACAATGGACAAGATTGTATAAGAGTAGAAAACAAAAACATCTGTAAATTATATATGTTTACGCGTGAAATTTTTAATAATAATTATGGCCGAATTTTGACCAATGGACGAACGCTATAGTTTATATAAGTTCACCCACTAATTTTCATCGAAACAGAATCGATGGCATTTGTGTTCAGTAGTAGGAGAATTTACGTAACGATTAATTGCGTATATATCAACTTTTTGAACATCGACACAATCTATTTACGACCAACACACATAACTAAAATATGTGATTATATCAATTTGATGTGCGTGCGGTAAGAGATTTTTTAAGGCGGCCGTGAAAAGCATGTCGCTCCTCAATCACTTAGTTATTGGCAGCGGAAAAATGTCTAAAACAGGGAAAAGCAGGAAGCCTGCGCTGTACCCGGTTGTTTAAACATGGGTCGACCGCAATGCGTAAACGTTTTAACTTATTATTCGGTAACTAACAAGAAAACAACATACCCCGTTGCAAAAGACAGACTCTAGCTGCTCTTGGCGGGAAATTTAATTAAGGCTACGCAGGTGATGATATAAGCTAGAGCGTCGAAAGAGTTTTTTACGGAAAAGAAGATTATTTATCAGAGTGCTTCTTGCAAACTGAAATTAGCAGCATGCAAGTAACATACTAGCGCGATGTACTATAAATCAGCGGCTCGGAAAATTTACTAGATTAATGCGGCGACGTGCGAAAAATGTGAATCATCCGGAAAATTCTAAAATGAAAACTAGAGGTGCATCGAGTTAATTAGTTAATAAAATAATGAAAATTGGAAGGCTAAACCAGCGCGCATGCCGCCATATGCGCGCTAATTGATGTGTATCTGCAGGCAGACGCATAGGTCAGACTGCATTTGTACATCGATAAATCAAACATTCATAATCAGTTGAAGTTTTGCATCTACATTGCGTTACATATTACAGTTGCCTGGAACACTACATTTTGTACAGCTAGAATGTACCAAGTCAGAAACTGAATACGGCACTATGATGATGATGATGATTAACGTATAAAAGTGTTATATAAAGCGATACTTCAAGATTTACTATAAAAATTTATCATTGGAATCGGTCCACGAGGTTAGTAGAAGTTACGTTTGAACAAATATGAAAACAGAAAAAACGAAAAACGATTTCTTCATTCGAATGCCTATATTCATCCGTGTTAGTTGACATTAATTATACTTTCATTTTTTCAAATTACGTTTCCACGCTTAATACTGATAACATTTTAAGTCAGTCGCGTCTGTTGTATTCATAAAAAGCTATCTAAAAAGACTACATTTTTTCAAGTTTTTTTGATCACTACTGAGTATCTGTGTTACTACCACCGCTGACTGGTACGCTTTCGAATGAACAAAGCATGATTAAAATCGGTCCACATGGGTACAAGTTAGGTGCGAACAAACATTAAAAAAAATAAATAAATAACCCCCTTCTTTTTCGAAGTCGATAATAAGAAACATCTTAAGAATAAACATTAAATAAAACATGTGCTGACAACTTTATGCAGTAGGATCCCAACTCTATCACTAGAAAAGAGAAAATAAAAATGCATCATTAAAGATGAATGTGTATAATATATCTGAATACTTGATGAAGACCCGAATTAAATACAAAAAATCGAAATATCTGAAGGACATCGATATTTTCAGTATAATTTACGTTTCTGCCTTATACTTTGTTCAGTTTTACTAAATATTCGTCGCTATTTTTCTTTTCTAGCTGAAGACAAATGAAAATTCGTAAGATTTTCGTACGGAAAGATTTGACAAAAACGGAATACCTACAATTTAATTCCTTGTACACAAGTTCTAGCATGGTATCTTGCAAAGAAATATATATGTATACTAGCGGGTTGTTGGTCTCGCTGGGAAGCGGCCCGTTCTTTCGGACTTTAAATTCTATTACTTTGTAAATTTTCATAACGACTGCAGCGTTCACATATACTTATTATTTTTTTTTTTTTAAGAAGTACATCAATAGGTCAATTAAAAAGTGAAATTTAGATTAAAATATCTGAATAACTAAAACCGCTAGCGGGGTAATATATGCGAGAGGAATATAAAGAAAGTAAATGGAAAGCAAAACAAGTCCCATTAACAGGGATTGTGATACATTTAATTATTTTTGAAGACGTTAGTATGCAGGTTAAAAATAAAATCGATACCGTAACTCACATAGAACTGGCTGTAGAAGTTTTTAATTCCCTTAAGTAGGCTCCATGTGCTGTAATAGCCCCAGTAGTTAAACACGGCACATGGAAACCCTCATATACAATCTTAAAAAAAAAAAAAAAAAAAAAAATTTGGGCCCTTTGATTTTAAAATTTTAAGGGTTTCGTATTTTTCCTATATTCTAGCGACTGAAATACATCATTTAAAAAAAAAAAAGAGTGACCCTCCAGCTACCATGGAAAGAGCTGTGGACTTGTTTTAGTTTCCAGTATTTCCGCTCTAAGCGTGTATTTTTCCAAATTTTGGTCCCAAAATATCAAAATTTTTCAAGTTTTTTATTTTTCCTGTATTCTGGAGACCTTATTATGTAGGTTGAAAAAAAAATTAATACTGTAACTCATATAGAACTGACTGTGGAATTTAAAAAATTTTTTTTGCTTAAGATATATATTATATATGTATATATATGTTATATGTATATATATTAGTGCAGTCATTATACTCATATTGTGCTGGTGTCTACTATAACCGGTTAACTAAACACAACAAATACATAATGTAAACTCCAACTGTTGGAAATTTCTAATTAATTTAACTTCTTCATATGTAACTGCTTCAAATATTGCAATTCAGACCATAGTACGGGTCTTACTTATCGATCCGTTTACGTAAAAAAGAAATCTCTAATTTTTAATGCTAAAAAATAAAATAACGGTATTATAAGTAAAGAACTTCTCAAGCAAGTTGATTTACAAATTTTTAATGAATTTAAAACTAGATACGATACACTATCAAATGGTAAATTAATAAATAAGTTCTTTCCTAACGTAATAGAACGCTTTAAAAACAAAAACATTAAAGTAAATTATTATATGACTCAAATATTCACTGGTCATGATTCCATTGGATACTTTTTAAATAAATTAAACATTATTGCTGATAGTAAATGTCGTAATTGTGAAAGTAAAGCATATAATATACACGTGTAGCAAGTATAATCATCATCTGCGACAATTGTATATGATTGACTGCGCACTTCAACTACATAAAATTATTCTACTAGAACAATTTCCTGTATTCATTTCTGAATTATTTAAATCGCTACTGGTAAGCTAAATCGCAGGCTACTCTAGATTATTATATTTCATTATTAAAGTAATAATAATTAAAAAAAAAAAAAAAATATATATATATATGATCGCGCATAGAGAAAGGGACCTGGCGTCAAAAAATCGGATTTTTTTTATTCTCATAATCTGGTACGAAAAATGTCGGAGAATTGAAAAAAATTAATTCCAAGTCTCTAAAATCATTTTTGAGGGAAATTGAGCTGTTAAAAGGGGAACAAATACAACATAAAATTGAAAAATTTTCATTTCACTGATTAAGCGTTTGTTTAATGCGGTACAAAACTTACAATTACTTACAAAAATAAGGAAAAAAGAAGAAAAATTATTATTCTCATCATAATTACCGGAGCTGGACAATGACGAGATAGAGCAATTATCATCATTATCATCATCGGGGTGAATGGATATTGTTTTTCCACCTCTTCGAATACTTCTATCATAATAATTTTCTAATACAGTTATAATTATCAATAATAGGTTCGATTCCTCGTAGTGTCTACGACACACTGAAATAATTATTATGAAATATTTTACCTAATGATTTAAGAATAAATAAAAACCGGAAAACAAGCGACAAGTTCCATAAATAATATTCGATATAATTGTTTTGTAAAAAAAAACATGTAAACGAATGAAAATTAAATAATAACGTTATTAAAATTATGGAACGAGTTTACTCGATTTGAAAGTGTTACATGCGCGCTAAATCGTTTACTTCACCACTAGCCCGTGTTCCCAAGGTCATGTAGCGCCACCCAACGTGAAAAATGTGCGGGAAGTATGAATATCAAATAACGTAATTTTAAATTTTAAACAGCCCTCCTGAAAAATGTCATTTTCTACGCTTAGGTCCCTCTTGCTCCATGCGCAGTCACATATATATATATATATATATATATATATATATATATATTAGTTGTTACCCGAGGCTTTGCTCGTGTATTAATACCCATATAAATTTGTACTTGGAAAAAAATTGTTTCTTAAAAATAGATGCGGCTTACCATTTAAGTGATATTATACATTTTAATTAACGAAAAGAACAATTTACCCTTGAAAATAAACAGATTCATTACACATATATGTGACTGGAAAAATCGCATATTATAAAAATATCATATTTATCCTCAGTTCCGCTACCGAAAACTTTCACGAGCCCAATCGCTATTTATCCACCATGTTTATTTTACTTAAAGATTTCGAATAAAATCAGTGATACTCGCTGCTTGATTCCGTCTGATTTTTTTAATATTTTGCTAATCTGCCTTTCTTTTTCCCTCTCTTCTTTTTGTGTTGGTTTCGACAACAAACAGTTCTCGGTCTTATTTACGGATGCTGTTAGCGGATTTTCTTTCTTACTTTGAATCAGGACACACCCTGGGTCGTTTTGGAATATCAGCCGATGAAATTGTGTAAATGCTAGTTAGCAATCGGTGTTGGAATTCTGATTTTTAAATGCCAAAAAGTAAAAGCTAAGCACGCAAATGAAAAAGAGCATTATTAAATAGTTTTGTTTCTAAACATTTCCAGTTTAAAAAGGCATTAAATTAGTTTGCCGCTTAATATTGTGCGCGCGAGCTTTGAGACGCGACGACCAAAAAAAAGATTCCCTCGACGGACGTAAAAATTAAAATAAGTTCGGATAAAATGAGGTGCACCATTACGACTGTTTAGTGTAGCCGCGTGCAGTCGAGCAAGTAGGGAAAAGCTAATTTAAAAATGATGTACGCCAAAGCGGCGTATGCAATCAAAATGTTTTCTTCCGTGCCGAAATTCAATTGTAACGAACTCTGCAATGTACCGCGAAAATTACGAGACACTTGAAGAAACCGTCAAATTTCAGAAATGCGTCACTTCTGACAGTGTACAATATGCTCTCACGTGTACCGTTCTTCGTTAATTTAATCAATGGAATTATCCGCAGACGTGAAAAGCGTTGTCCAAATGTTTCCTGCTGCATTTATATACATATCTCTATATACGTATCTTCTCTTTTCCCTCGTACTAAGGATGATGCTCCGAAGAAACATTGCCGGCACATTCCATATTCGATTTAATCGTTATCGCAGTTTTCATTACCCTTGTTTTTTCACTGCTACGCCCATATCGAGGAGTAACTGTGTGCGCAATATTTCTAAGGTAACTTTCGAGTCAGCTGCTCCGTACAGACGTAACAACGTCGTCAAATTTCCCTAGACAACTCTCTACCCTTACTGAGTTAGTTTGTGTCCAGAGCACAGTGGCTAAGAAAAGAGCGTTACGTTTCTCACATTCACTTTGATACGCGCGAAAAAAATAGAAAAAACACAATTAACGACGACCGTCTATTTGCGTAGCTTCGGAGGTAATTCTGAAATTTTGCCCATTGCATGGCTGCCGGAAAATCTGAATGGAACAATAAATCCATCGCGCGCTCTTGGACGTGCATAATCTCGTAACAACTGGCGCATCGCCGGACCACCTAGACGCAAGATTTCGCTCACATTGTTCTCATCTTTCCATCGAGCTGTCTTTTTTTTCATGCACGAAAAAGTTTCGATTGCGCCGTTGGCTGCTGAAATCCGTTCGACGAAGAAGTTACAATTGCGGCCGTGTGAAAACCTTTCCACAGTTACTCCGGCTCAGTCGATGACATTTGCATTAGTTATTAAAGTACGACTTGTTAAGTTTATGAGGGGGGGGGGGGGGGTAATTTTAAAATTCGTCAAAAATGGTACTAGGCTTAGCGGGTCGACCGAGAGACAGACAACGAGCACTGTTCGTGGGGGAGCGCGTCTATATGTGCACGTTTGGAGCGTAATTGACATCGACAAACCTGACGTATATTTTCTCGTTCGGCGTAGCAAAAATGTACGGCCGCTAACAGGAACAACTCGTCGTGTAGCCGGTGATATAATTTGTCTAACCGACGTACACTTTCTCTAGAGATTTCGAAATTTTTTCTACTTTTGCATCGTCGGACTTGAGGTGAATCCATGTTTCCGAAAGCTGTTCTCCCGCACTCGATAAACTGTCAACATTTATTCAAAACACGTTCCTCCGTACTCTCGTCCTTGTCAACCGCTGATGTAGTCGTCGAAAAAGTAATTATCGGACGGAAAAACGATTTCCTGTTGAACCGTATGAAGAGCGCTTGTTTGTTTTTTCCTTTTTCTATTTTTTCTATTTTTTCTATTTTTCCTATTTTTCCTATTTTTTCCAGTTTTGGTTTTGGGGAGGTGAATCGTTCGAGGCCGCCATGGTTAAAATAATAATGAAATACGGGCTGGTTTAGAAACGAAATCGGAATCGAGCGAATGTGCTCAAGTTGCATTATTGTCGCTATGAGTTCATGCCAGATGAAAACAGCATCGCGTCAAGCGCCTGTTCTTCCTTACCCTTCTCGTTTTGCTCTAGGAATCCATCAAACTAGTAACGGGCATACACCAGTTAGTCAGCAAGTTACAACGCAGAAACACATTTTAATAGATCGGGAACTGGTTTTACTATTACATTTCAATCGGCCAAAATACATCTTGTTCGGAGTTCCAGTCTAAAAACTGATTTCAGCAAAGTTTACAGTAAACTTAATCGAAAACTCGAAGGAATACGTAAGACGGGTGCGGTAGCCTCGGCAGTTCGACCGAATTAAACTGCATACCTAAATTCGCATCGTGTCCAGATCAGAAGTGTCTCTAGACAAGATGAGTCTGACACAGCGAATTTCCGAACATTTATGTGACTGTTTCTTTTTAAATCAACAGTGTTGTGGTTCCAAAATGTTGCCTTCATTCGATCATTTTCGATAATTACAATTTCACTTGAAATGGACTGTAACGGAAACAATCGCTAAATGCAAAAATTTTTATGCGGTTCAGACTATAAAAGAAAAAAAAAAAAAGGCAAGAAATCGCAGGAACCAAAAAAATTAAAAAAAAGAAAAAACCGGCACAGCTATGTATTGATACGCAGACACACATACTTCATGATATTATTCCGTGACAATGTCTGCTTTATCTCATAATTCTAGGAATTCACTCCCCCCGGTGGTCTATTCTCTTTAATATTAATATTACCCTTAATGAGTAGTGGGATGGCACTTTAGAGCCTAATGCAAAACTCAAGAGACAATGTTACAATATCGCGTATTTCGCACCTTAATTAGTATCCAGTTTCTTTTTCCGTTGCTGATCAATTATCATCCCTATCTCAATTTTTCTCAGTTCTCCAGATCTATTTTCCGGTGACTACGCCTTTTTTGAAACCCTTTTTTCTATAGAACTAGAGCCGTGATATTGTTTAAAAAAAATACGAGTTATTTTTTTTTTTTTTTGCATCCAGCTCTTTTCGCTTACCTAAAATGATAATTGGTAAATCTGCCAGACCTCGATCATTACAGCACATATGGATTTCAACTCATTACCGGTATACTCTACAAAAGGCAAAAGTCTGCACGGATGGATGTTCAACTTTTTGAGACTTATTTTTTTCAATAATTTGTACCGGTCGTCGAGAAATTTTTGAAACAGAGTGACCTTCCTCAAAAAGCTGTTTTATTGATCGATAATCCGCCGTCATATCCTTCAATTCACACGCCAGAAAGCTAAGGAATTACCGTCGTGTTTTTACCGCCAAACACAATGAGTATTATTCAGCCAATGGACCGGGAAATTATTGTTTCGTTCAAAAGACATTATTATCGAGAACAAACCTTCTTCAAGAAATTTTATTGAATTCCGACAAAAATGACGATAATCTGACAAACTGCTTGAAAAAAATCAATATGAAAGACGTTGCTTTCTAGGCAGCTGATCTGTGCAATGCAGGTATATCTTGCTTTCGAAATGTCCTCTTCTGGATATCAGTTATGAACCGATCGAAAAAGACCATCTAAAAGTGAAGAAATTTTTCAAAAAAATACCCAGTCTTAGTGACGGTACTTCTGGTGTCTTTGAGAAATGGGCATGAATTAATAACAAGTGACCAAGAAATCGTGGCGTCTGTGTTATTTCAAGATAACACAGCTCATTGGGAGATCTTCAAGAAGAAAATAAATTAAAAATTTCACCTAATTAAATGTATTCGGCTTTACAAACATGATTGCACTTCATTGAAAGACAGCCAGACGTAACAACGCATGGAATTATTATTTTGCGGAAGTGGAGATACGTTGCCGCTCTTCAACGATTTTCATCGAAAAAACAAAAACCGTTTTGACTGATTTTTTTAAAAAAAAGTAATTTTTTATCTTCTTATTATAATTTTGGTTTTTTTTTTTTTGAAGAATAAACATTTCAGAGGAGCAGTTCTCTATCAAGGGTAGACATTTTTCTTTGAAAAAATATGATTTCCGTTTAACCGACTTTTTCTACTATCCGAGTTTCCCTCGTCCCGATTAGCTCGGTTACTCAGGAGGCTACTGTATATACACGTATTTGTATATTCACTATGATCACGGAGCAGTGTCTTCGCATCATGCCGGTGTTATAATTTTAATATATTGTTTTTCTAGTCAGTGTATTGCTTATGTAATTCTATTAATTTGGAAAATCATGTTTGAAAAAAGCAAAAACATTTTTTATTATTAATTCTTTACTTATGCGCTAGAGCGCGCTAAAAGATTAGGAGCTAGATTATTTTACGAGCAAATGTTACTTTATTATAATAATAATAATTATTATTATTATTATTATTATTATTATTATTATTATTATTTTATATTTAATTATAAATATCGCATTTTTTGTAAAATTTGTATAGTACTTGTTGGCTACGATCCTCTTCATCTGCCAGCGATTTTGCAACGTCTTGATAGGGTTCATTCACCAATTGTATTTACGACAAGTGAACAGGAGATGTTCAACAAACAGACGGGGCAGCCGCATTCCTCACAATCCGGCGGTTGTATTTTTTCAAGAAGGTAGGCGTGTGTAACTTTTGTATGTCTAATTCTGGCTAGGACCAGCCTCTCACGTCTGCGTTTACGTGCAAAAGTGTGCCAGGAGGCGGTAGAGTCACGGATACGGCGTAGTTTGTTTGTGTGTGGTATATCTGTCCAAATTATGGACTATTTCTGGTGAAGCGCCATTTTTATACCTTTTTAAATATATATGTTCGTTCGTGGAATACTGGCAACAGCGTTTTCTATCCACCGGTGGTTAAGAGGGAGGCTGTTGGAGAATGATGGCGGTTGAGTAAAATTTAAGGATTCAAGGATGTTTTGGGTAAAGATTCGATTAGCATGTGGAGCAGTTGTTACTGGTATGGTTGTATTTGAACTAGCAACTTTCTTCCAATTTTTAAGTGTGCTAATGTAGTTATAGCTAAATGTCACCTCCTGAGGTTTAGCTGACATTCTTCTGCATCACATAAGAAGCTGATTGTTGGGCTTGTTCGAAAAGTGGCAATTCGTATTGCATTGCGGCGCAGAGAGTTCAGTGAATTTGTGCTATGCCATAGATTGCTGCTCCGCAGTCTAATTTTGCTCTAAAAAATAAAACACTTTATAAAAGAATTTAAAACGATTTATTTATTATTTATAATTGATCTGGCAGTTTTCTTTATCTAAATTCAGATATCTCTCTTAAATTTAATTTTCGCGTACGATTGTGTAATTCCATTTCAGCGTTGATCTATCTGTTAGAGAAGTATCAGGAAAAAAAGCAAGATCCGCCACTGACATGCATATACATGGCGTGTTCAGAAAGTCATGAAATTTTTTTTTGTTTTAAATATATTGGCGAGACCTGCAGCACAGAATGTTAATATGCTTCGAAGTAGGCACCATTAGCATCTGTACACTTTATCCACCGGTTCACCCATGCTTGGTAGGCCACCTAGAAAGCCTCGACGGGAACCTTCTCTAAAGCTGTTATCATAACCGCTTGAATGGCCTCGATGTTTTCAAAACGGCGTTCTTTGAATGCGGTCTAATAGCGTTGTTCAAATAATCCAGTTCAATTTCCACGCGTTTCTTCAGTTCACTCGCGATCAGCATTCGACTGACTTTGTGTTCGTTCGTCAGAAGTTTTGGGACCAGCTTGGCGTACACCTTCCGCATGTGCAAGTCTTCCATAACAATGCTGAACACAGAACTTTTCGGAATGTTCAGGGTGTCAGCTAACAACTGAACCTCTCATTCTCAGCGGTCAGAATTCAACAATTCACGAACACGGTTCATAGTTTCTTCGTATCTACTTGTTGTTGGTCTTCTAGAGCGAGCGTTATCGTCTACCCCTTCCTGCTGGCTATCCTTAAACTTTTGCATCCACCTCGTAACTTGCACATAACTCGTAGCAGGCTTGCTTCAGCATTGCGTAAGTTTCGGCAACTTTTTTGTCGAGCTTTATGCAAAACTAGATGAATCAGCTATCACGCGTCGCGACGATGTCTTCAAACATAGGTGCACTAATTCACCGATGCTGACGCTACCGACGCTCGGAACAGAATGAATTGCGGTGAAACTGAGAGTCAGCTCCACCTAATCAAAACGATTCGAGCGCACAGCAGGTAAGAGGGGCGCGACAAAAAAACATGTTTGATGGCTTTCACACCATGTGTGTATATACATATATATGTACGGTAAAAGTTCTTTTAACCGTCACTCTTTGTTATCCGTCACTGTAAAAATTGCTAATTTGTGATATTTTAAGAAAATTACCGATTTCTCTAAGATGTAAACAACCGACGTAGAGACATTTTATCTAAGTATTGTACTATATTATTGTACTATGTTATAATAAATTAGTAAATATACCGTACACTTTAAATGTTATTGAACATTTTTTTTCATTTCTTTCCCAAATTATTTAAAATCTAGTACAGTACTATATGTGTGCACCTGTGCACGTTTTTTAATGGAATTTCTGTCATCCGTCTATTATCCGTCATAAAATAAAGGAAGTTCTACCGTATATAGGTATATAAAATATACTGTGTTCTCAATAAATATTAGTTTTCAATAACATTTCCACACTGGAGCTTTTACTAAAAATATAATAATAAATTTTAGTTTTTAACGCAATTCATTTTAATGGTAAAAAAAAACCAACCAAAAAACCAAGGATAATACTATTATTTTTTAAATAAGTAAAAATATTTATTTTTTTTTATTCTTTTAGGGATTCCTCACATAGAACAGCTACCGCTGCTTTGAGCATTTAAATCACGACCAGAAAAAGATTTAAAATAATATTAAAAAACCAAATCGCCGGTGACAATACTACCGGCAACCGGAATAATTCTACAAAGAAAAAAAACAAAACGTCTTTTTCTTTCAAAATCTCAACAACTTTTTCCGGTACACTTTTGCATGCTGAAACAATTCCAATCGTTCTAGGAAATGATAAAAGGCTTCGGAACAATTTGATTTTGTGTACCGCGGCATTTTATTCTTTATTCTGAATTATGAAATAAATCTCGGATTTTTCTTTTAATATAAAAAAAAAAAAAAAAAAAAAGAAACGAAAAATAGCATTTCCCCGAATTTCTATCCACTGAAAACCCGAATTACGCGTACCTGCGCGCATTTAATCAATAGCAGCCTTCGCAGCAATATCTGCTATCATCATCAACTTGCTCTGCCGACAGAATCGGGTAAAAATCTGGGCCAATGTTTGCATTATCACGGCCGCAACAAAGAGAGAGCCTAGCCCGGTTGGCTTGTTTCGCTCAATTTTCCAGTAGAAAAGTTCGTCTGCTAGACGTAAACTGGAGTTGGAAAGGTTTATTTAGGGGAGGCTTAGAGGGCGTGCTCGCTACACAGTACATCATTTACATATAAACGCGTATATAGAGTAAAGTAGATTATAGCGTGTAAATGGCTAGACGCGTTCACATGTACGCGCTAGTCGTTACGCGAACACTGAAATGTATTAGTTGTTTATAAAGCGTTAATTTAATAAGCGTTAGCAACTACGCTCAGACAACCGCTAGAAACTGATAGTGCAGAAATCATATTACCCGGCTCCTCTCCAGTTTATAAAGTAATTTACATAATACGCATTATAATAAACAACATATTCGTTCGGCGCCCGCTGACGCCATTCTCACATTTCCGACCAAATGTGCTTCGCTATCTGTTGCCAACTTCACCTCGGCTACCTATTTTAAAATCGGCTTTTTGTTTAATTGAAAATTCCCCGGATGCAAAAGGTACATTCTTGCTTTTGACTTGTCTGTTCTTTCGGTTCGGCACTGCTAGCGATCACCCGTTCCATACGTACCTGATGTTTTTTTCTTTTCCTTTTTCGAAATTTTATTTGGCAACACTCTTTAGTGCACTGCGACTGATTACAATGACAATAGAAATCTTTTGTATCAAAAATATTTCCTGAACCTTGGAAGTTCTTCAGTAAGCCAGCGACCATGGCGTACAAGCAGTAATGTTCCGTTCAGCTAGAATATCCCGCTGTGTGACAGATTGAAGCTTCTAAAAAGTTTCACTCGTGCTGAATGTAAATGCTTGAGATGCGCCCAAAAAAAAAAAAAATATGAAAAAAAATCATTAATGCCTGAAAAAAATTAAATTTTAATTAACTACGTTGTTTTTTTGTTTTTTTTTTTTTTAAAAAAAAAACAACTAATAATAATTTAAAAGGGTAACAGAAAAATGTGTCCACTTCATGAAAACTTACGAGAGTACATCACACTTTTGACCAAGCCCCATCGTCATTGTCGTTAATGTAAAATTCGAGAGCTCTTTTGAATTCGGAAAATATCGCTTTTCTCGGAATCAGAAACACTTTTGAACTCGCAAGTACCGTAGAATGTCTTCTTTGAAGGAATAAAGTTTGCAATACTACTAGACGGTTTTCAAGTGTCCCAAACTACACACCTAATTTTACGCTTACTGTCAGGCACCAGGAACAGATTCTTCTAGGTCGGAGAATGTCGCAAAAGCGTTTTTCTGCATATCGGAACCGGGAAAGAAAGATAAAAGCAATAGTAAGATAACATATTGAAATCTCTGTACTACTATGGAACGCCTTAGAGTTCAGATCGCGCTCGGCTTGTACTTTTGATTTTGAGCATAGTCCCGAATTTACTACTTAAATTTATTATTTTATTTTATACGATTAATAAATTTCACGCTTCAGCTTAACGAAAAAATTGAAAATAAAACGATTCAACCGTTGAAAGGGAAAAAATGTAATCAAAGATAATGCGCAAGTACCAAAATAAAGACGGCAACGACACACAGAGATTACTATAAGAGATTAGTACGGAAAAAGTTATAGGCTGAAACTTTCTTAAAATTTATAATTAAAGTTAAGCACACTTGAAGTGGCCGCCGAAGGTGATCTCCGCCTGGACGGATGGAATGATCCTACACCGGACTGAAAAATACGAAAAAAATTTCAACCTTTCGGCATGTAACAGATGTTGCCATATCCTACCAACGGTTTTCGTAGAGGAGTATATAGTACAGGAAAGACAGACCTGGAAATAGTTTTCAAATCACCAAAGGCGCAACTCCACATCGAATCGTAAATGGCTGCAGATGCAAAGCTTTTAATGACGGAATGCAAAAATATCCAGTCGTGGCTTTTCCGTATTTTGATAGAGGTATATTTGCCTTATCCATCGGCACTTACGAAGCTTTTGTTAGGGAATTATTGATCGAATATTACAACGGAATTTCGCTTGATAGAATTATTTTTCTTTAAACCATAACAACGAGCAGTGTGACATATGGAATGTGTTTTTTCTACGTTCTTTTTTTTTTTTTAAACTAGGAACGCCAACTGAGGGCAGTGACCCAGAATAGACGGAAAAAATTAAAAAAGACAGATAACAGATTTAATATGTGAGCAAAGGAAGTTAAGGCAAATAACACAGGAAGAAAGAGCAAAGATCTTTTCCGCGCAGATGAGAGCGTAGAATTAAGCGGTCCCGGGGAGAAAGGGATTTCTGAAAGAAGACATCGCCAGCGAATCAAAAAACAGTTACGATCTGCGGGACGAAAAACACGGCATGAAGATATAACAGTGGGGAGTTAAAAAAAAACAAAAAAAAAACGAAAGAAAAGGTGTGGTTAAGACAAAGACGTATTATAGAAGCAACATAGGGAAAAGAACTCGCGAAGGATTCATCTGATGACCAAAGGAGTGAGAATTTGAAAAAGGAGAGCAGTAAATCTCAACGAGTATTTAAGAAAGGAAACAACATGTTGTGATGAAAAAATTACCGGCTCAAAATTTACATATATGGGGTAAATCGGTTATCAACAGAAAAGCTGAACGCACCAAGAAGTGTCAACAGGTACACCTGGAATGAAGGTCAATTTGAATGAAACCAGCTCGAGATAAAGAGGCAATAAGAGAACGTATAGACAAAATGATGTAGTCAGTTGTTGGAGGCGGGTCAGAAGGATGGTCACACGAAATTTTTGGAATCGGAAGAAATCAAAGTGAAATAAAAATATAGCTGCTCGAAAAATTGTATACTGTTCGGCTGCGAAAATGGAGAGAAAGGGACGAAAAATTTAATCACAGTGAAAGGGAGCAGGAATTGTGAAGGCGCACCGACAACCTCTCCATCATTCGAACCTCACCAGCGTGAGACCAATGGAGGACGAAGAAAAAATCAGATTCGGCGAATGCAATAAATCTGAGAGCGTGAATGTAAAATAAAGTTTACTGTTTGAAAAAATGAAGTAGGACAAAAAGAACGTTTACAGACATGACAAAGTATAGAAGTCCTTGCGGAGAGAATGCTCCAAAAAAAAAAAAAAAAAAGAGCAAAGATTGGTAAAGCTAATAGGTAGGCGTTCTATTATAGCGAAGCAATCCTCCAATGAGGCATCCACGGATGTGCAGAGGAGGTACATTCGGGGAGTGCATTATAAGAATTCGAGCTTAAGGCAGAATAAACGGGTCGCCCGATCTGAGAGGAGTTAAAAATTTGAGGAGATTCAGTCTTTTGACAGAGAGATTATAGATACAATTAATATTAAGAAAAGGTCGAGGTATGGATTTAACAGCGGGAATGGGAATACCAGATACACTGATGTTTATAAGAGCACGAAGGGACGGAGAGAAAAAATTATGCAGAAAGACTTGAAAGGAGAAAGAGTGAGGTGAAGAGAAAAGCGGAAATTGTTAAGAAGGGACAACGAATGATTTAATTTGTCGTCGGCGGCGGAGGACAGATTATCTGAGATAGCGTGAACTAGAATATTATCAGCGAAAAAAAGGAGAGTAAGAGCGAAAATAGGAAGAGAAGCAATATCAAAGGAGTAAATATTAAAAAGAGTGGGGCTGAGGCAGGAACCCTGAGAGGAAGCCCACGATAGACGCATTTAAAGGAGAAAAGACATAAAGAGTTCTATGTTGTTGAATATAAGAGTAACAAAGACCGATGGGAAGTTAAGAGAAAGGAGTTTGGAGTTCAGAGAAGGAAGATGTACATTATCAAATGCGAAACAGACATCGACAAAGGAAGCGATAGTAAATTTCTTTGATAGGAAAGATTTATAAATACCTGCAAGGGAATGACCGATGCAATCAACCGGGCCAAGCCCGGGGCGAAAACCGAACATATTTGAAGGGACTAGATTATTATGCCAATGCCACCAGACGAGACGATTATTTATTAAGCCTTCAAAGAGTTTGCGCGCAGACCAGAAGCTAGGAAAGTAGGACAGAAAGAACAGTGATTTTTTTTTTTTTTTTTTTTTTTGGGAATTGGAATGACGATAAAGTCGTTCCAAAGCCAGAGAATAGAAAAAAGTTTAAAATATTCAGAATGGAGATTAGCGAGAAAGAAAAAGTTTTTTAAGGATAAGGAAATCGATTTATATTGCAACGCTGCCCATCGGAATAGTGTCGAAATGATAGGAATAAGTGAACGGGAAAAATCTTTAAAGTTTTTTTAACGACACATCTCATATTTGTCGGTGTATTTTTATTGAAAATTTTTTAATGGAGTTTTAAAACGTTTAGCTGTTTTTTTTTTATTACACTGTTCTTTTCCTTTACATTACTTTCACTTTAATTTAAATTACGATTAGTTTTTGTTAAACTTTAAATTAACCGAAGTCGTTGGAAATTACAAATTATTACACGATGAAAAGAACAATGTAAATAAATCCATACCTGTTTGCGGCTAATTATAAATATAAAATAAATGGGTCTCGGAACAAACGAAAAAAGTATAAATTAATTTATATTTTAATAAATTCAAATTAAAATGTCTCAATTTAAGAAAACGTTTTCCGGAACATAGCCCATCGTCAGCTAACAATACAAAGTGAACCCCAAATATTAGTTTTATTCGAGTTCAATTTATATTATTCGGACTATGCCCGAGAAAACGTTTCCTTTTAATTGATGTACTTTTTTTAAATTCAATTAAAGTAATTTTAGTTTGTTATCGAGGTATTTATTTATTTTATATTTATGAAAAGAACACTATTTAAAATAAAATTTAACCATAAAAACGTAGTTAAATAGAGAAATCCTATGTATTTATAACACACGCATGAATATTTATAAGTTAAATGTTATCGAAAGTAAGAAGTAATTGGAAAATTCGCAAAATACAATTTCCTAGTTAATTAACGGACAGTTAAAAAGTGAAACACATTTCCCAAATCCTTTAGACTGTCCATCTTGTCGCTAATCCGAAGTGTTTATATCTGTTGTTTACGTGTGTTCTTCTCATTTTCCTTGATTACTGCCCTCGTTTGCATCGCGGTCCACAGTTATATTAAACTATCACACCTTCGTTTCTCTCACAGTCGCCTTTCTGCTTCACTAAATCGCTTTCAGCTACGTCTTCGTCCAATGCATGCTGAAGGTTCCCCGATCATGTTTGTGACGCGGATCATGTGATTTTCAAGCACCCCCGTCTATGAGCGTGATTTACTAACTCGTCCTTCCTGCTTCTTTCAGTACCTCCTATGTTCTTTCTGCGCTTATCCTTTCGGTGCTTCCTATTCTCGAACAGTGTTCCTTGGTTTCTATATATATATATATATATATATATATATATATTAGATAAAATAGGGATATCCTATTCTGCTTCATGCACTTCTTCCACTTTTCCGGGATCCCGGCAATGATGCTCTCTATTAGCAAAGAAAAATAGAACAGAAAAAAAACAAAAAAAAAACGAACTTGTATTCATCTCTTTCGCGTAATATCTAAAAGTTGCAAAACAATTGGTATTAGCAGTAATTTTCCGCGTTACCTTTCAGTTAAGCGGCGAAAAAAGAATCCATTATGGAAAAAGGCCGCTGGAACAGAGGTCAACATCGAATAAGAGGTAAGTCGCACGACAAATTTTATATCGAAAAGGACAGTAGTAAAATTGAATCTCGGAATTAATTATTCGAAAAAGAAGATTTTTACAAATATAATAATCGCAACTGCGACGCCGCTATTAGCTGCATCCATTTTCTTTCGACTATGATATATATAGGTGCGCGCGTAGCTATTTTCGTTTTTTTTTTTAATACTCTTTGCCGAGGACACGAAACAGGGAAGAGGATAGCGTGACTAATGAAAGAATAGATTTTCTCGACTTTTAACTATGCTAATTAGGTAAAGCGGAACGGAAAAATGGGTAGCAGGAACATTCGGGCAGGGGTTAACGGTAACGATACGCCGCGAGAGGAGCAGTGAAAAGCTGAAGAAATGAAATTAACGTCAAAAGTAGCAGCTCGAAGTTCAAAATGACTAATGGTTCGGAAAATGAACTAGCAACTGCGAGTGTACCCTAGCGAGCACCCAAACTTTACACCTTAAATGTAACCTCGCAGAAATTGGCTGAACGTTAGCGGCGCGCATCTGGGCCCGATAATGTGTGTGTGCGCGCCCATAGTGCACACGCACATTTTTTTGTCATGTCATTTCGTTTCTCTCGCAGCAATATTGTCTTTTTTAAGGTCCGAAAGCCCGAAATTCGACGAGGACGGCAAACGTAAATGTATCTGTAGGATAATGCGCGGAAGAAGAGAAAGCGAAAAAATGATAATAAATAACGAGAAGGAAAGAACAAAATAAAGAATGCGTGTGTTCGCTGGAAAATTACACCAGTAGGAATGGAGGAATAAAAGAATATTATAGGAAGAGGAATAAAGCGAAACTTTTTCCGCGATGGAATCTCAGCTGACACTTTATCGTCGTCGTCGTCGTCGTCTTTTCGAGAGCCCAGAACGAAATTGCTTCTTAGTTCCTTCGCTATTTTTCCTATTATTGTCATCATTATTGTTATTATTATTATCACCATTATCATTATTATTATTATTGTTATTATTGTTATTATTACTGTGGCCCGAAAGAAATTACTTAAAAATTCAAACTAACTGCGGTGGTAGCGACTTGCAGTTAGTTGTTTCATCGGTCGGGGGAAAAACACTTAGCTTTTCCAGATAGCGAAAAAAAGCGGCGAAAAAAATCGACCGATTCTTCAAAATGGCCCTATTCCTTTCCAGCGGCAGATATTGCCGATAAGCAACCTGAGCAATCTTCTTTACTTTTAACCATTAATAAAACGAAATGGTCTAAATCGCGGCGCTGATAAAGCAGCCGAACGAAGATTTTCCGATTCACTAGTGTACGTCGTTCATATTCGAAAAAATAATAATTTTCCAACTTTTCCCGCGAATCTCGACCGTAAATTTCCTCCCTGCATGCCTTTGCATGCCTTGCGGCACGTCGCGGCACATAAATGCCGTAGCGCTATTATAGAGCGGCGATAAAAGCGGCACACTCCGGCTAAATTGTTTTAACTCGCGCAAAACAATTTAATCGTCGCGGTAATTTATAGGAGAAAAATTCGTATTTTTTTTGAACTAGTAAGTAGGCGGAAAATTTAATAGGCGCATTATCGCGGGGCCAAAGTTAGGGTTCACAAAGTCCTGAGGGACATTCTGTTAGGCAAATTCCCTTCTTATTGGTCGGGCGATCCTTGATTTTGTCTCAATACGATTTTTTCGGGCTAAGTACCGGTTTGATAAATTTTGACTGCAACCGAAAAAGATATGAAAAGCTTTTTCCGCTTTTTTATTTGATTTCAAAAGGTACCGGAATTATAACATTACTTCTAATTTAAATTAAAAATGTTAAAAAATACATTTAAAGTATTTGTTTTTTTAAATTTTTCTCGTCGCTGCAGAAATATTACCTTTTTTGTTTTTTTATAGCCCGACACCTAAACCATGTGGGATCACTTTCAATACAAATGAACTCTAAACTGAAACTAACCTTCTTATTTTAAACATATAAGAAAAAATTTTTTAAGAAAAATTAAAAAAAAAGCAACTTTAAACAGCTACTATCTAAAGTTACAATCGACTATGAACCCGAATAAGACATATAGTCCTCACAGTAAAGCATATAGGGAATATTAAAGGATTAAAAACCAACAAGGAAATTAAGTCCCCGAAAACAATATACCTCCGCATCTGTCAGATAATTTACAAAATAAAATTACAAATGATTAATGCTCTCCGAGTAACCAAGACCACGCCGAAAATCAGACTGGACGTTTTTGAAAGTTTTATCAAACGACCTCAGTGACAAATTCCCTAATAAAAGACTCTTTGTTCACCTGTTGTTCTAGCTGCGCTTCGTCGCGTGTAAGTGCGCAATTGAATCATTATAGACTTTTCTGAAATAAATTCGGCTCTAACACTAGTCTTTGTCAGATTAATTTTCGTCAATGCTTTTATTGAAAAATGCAAACTTTTCTCGTAATGAAATTTTTAAAATTGCATATACTTGAAAGTTATATGAGAAAAGAAGAAATAAGTGTCGCTTGCGACCCTTGGAAGGTACATGTGAGCCTAGCAACATGGATTTATTTTGCAGAATTTTTAACAAATATTCTTAACATTAAAGAAAAACACATGATTTCATACTATTTTTAGGATCGGCTTTTTCGAAATTTTTAAAAATTATATTTAGTGCTGATACACTCAACGTTCATTAAAATAAACGCTGGAAAAGGGGCATCTCCTTAGGAGATGTACCGTAATTAATACTGCCAGATAAAAATTGGCCGAAAAATTTTCAATAGAATATAGGGGAAAAATATAAACACTCGAAATTTTAAAATGAAGGAGACGACGATAAACTCGAACCACTTAATATTCAACGTTATTGTTAAATTTAAAATATTTCTGTTTTATAATAATATTATCACTCATGGACACTCGTTGCCCGTTTAAATCTGTACTTGGAAATTAATAAAAAAAATTTTTTATTTCATCTAGAACTATATTTATGTAACGATTCTTTTTCTCTGTGAGAGAAACATGTTTATAATCGTTCAAAAAGAAATGGTCTTCATTCATGAGTAATTCAAATTTGAGTATAAATAACATTCGCGGTAGTAAATATTTCCAGTCTTGTCAATCGAATGGCATTTCTGGAGGTCCCAAAGCTTTATCATTGTAATTATTTGTTTTCTATCCCTCAATTTTTATTATATCATTCATTTATATCCTATAAACGGCTTCCCATTTACCCTCCCGCTATTTTATTTTTTCTCTTTTTTCATACAGATGATTTCTGTATTTTCCCAAAAGCTTTATTATTTTCTATATTCCCCTTCCACTTTTTTAGGGAATATTACTAATGTAATAATTAAAACAAACTTTAAGTACCTTTTACAAAAGGTTAATGCTCGAAAATTTTCACTCCTCAGGTGAAAGACGCCGTATAGGTAACGTTAAGATACGTACTATTTTCATCAGTGATGAGCTTGTAAATGGGGTACTGTTGTCATTTCAAATTCGTTTTCTTTATTCGAATTTCCATTCGCATGATAATAAACATTGATATTTTAATGTTTTATAAAAAAATTAGTTTTTTTCCAAATTATGTTTCCCCATGGGGTAAATTAATTAATAAATTAATTAATAACATTTGAAGCCACGTTTATTATGTTGCTAAACGCTCGAAAAAAGTATAGCGGTCGAAAATGTTCACTTGACAAGCGAAAAACGCCGTATTAGATGTTTTTACATTAAAAAAGATGCTAAAAGCGAGCGCGACTTGTATGTTTAGATCATATCATGGAGGTTTAATGATTTCAGTAATGCAAAAAGTGAAGTAACAGAACGCGGTGTATTTACGTATGAATGAAATTAGTAAAATGTTACCTGGAGTTTATATTTACCGTAGTAATCATTTTATTTTAAAAATTTTATAAAAATAATTTTTTTTCATTCGTCCTCGCATTTCTGTAGCGCTGGTGGTATCTCAACTACATAAAACTTCATATTTCTTGAAGGAGAGGGAGTACAAAACTCAGTCATACCTTAAAACCATCGCTAGGACATCACGAATACACCCTGAAAATGTTAACATGATCCGTTCAGCGGTACAGGAATGCATGCGGGACAAACCATTCCTTTATATATATATTATATACATATACATATACATATACATACATATATATATATATATATATATATATATATATATAGATATAGATATAGATATAGATATAGATATAGATATAGATATATATATATAGATATAGATATAGATATAGATATATATAGATATAGATATAGATATATAGATAGGTAGATAGATAGACGGAAGATATATGTATATATATAAATAAATAAATAAACAAATAAACAAGTCAGAGTAAACAGTGTATTGTGAAATTTGTTCGCTACATGTTTTCAGCGTAACTTTTACACCCGTGTTCAAAAATTTTCACAGAGCAACAAGCGATCGAAATTAATTGAAACAATTATAGCGACTTGTCTCGGTTTCAGTAATATCCATTCCTGTAAGCTGCAGTAATCGGTAGAGGAAGTCCCCCCTCGGTCGAGGGCCGCTCTAAAACGAGCTTATCACCCTAAGCGATTTGTATAACGAATTTTATGGTAATTTCTTAAAGGAGCAAATACATTATCATCAATTCCCATCAGTGCCGCTGAAGTTAGCACGTTGCTAACCTTAACATAACCAGAGCTACTGATACAGTTACTTTTCGGCCGGTGGTACTTCAATTCCCCTATTGAAAATATCAAAAATTATTAATTACGCCGGGTTAATATGCAAAATTGACGAGCCGAAATAAATGTAGAAAAAAGGAAAAAGCATCCTAGCTTTGCAAACCGCTGTTGCCGGGAGTAGCGAGCTCGCCTTATACTTATACGACAGAATTTTGTCTATCTCCCAGCGAAAGAAGATAAATTGAAAAAGTTCCGCTAAAATATTTAACGTGTTTGTCACGTAATTTTAGCAGTATTCTTCGTCACATGGCACACCGTAAACGAAATGCTTAAGCGCATACGCACGGAAAAAAAAAATTTAAAAAGTGTTAAAATTGTAATAATTTTTGCTTAAAATTGACTTTTAGAAAAAGCTATAACGGTTAATTTGCGAACATTTCGATTTTGTGTTTCTTTTCGTATTTTTCATTGTTTTCGATCTTATTTTATAATAATAAAAAGTGTACCAGAGCTTATCCTTCTGCTAGCTCGTACGAACCATCAAATTCGCTTACCAGACCTGGAGCAAGGAGAAAGCTAGGTCGCGACACTTAAAATTTCGCTGGAAGCGAATGAATGGCAGAGCGAGTTTAAAACTTATTATTTTGCTAGCTTCGCATCAAAGATTTCGCTAACACGCTGTGTAGTCTCCTGTTTTAATTTGTCGTCAGAATTCGCTTTTTGCAACATAACGAAATTGGAGTTGTTCGTGTTACGATACTTTTTACCGTTTCCGGCAGAAAATTCTTTATTATCTGATACACCGCTTGACTTTGCGTAGAAGACACGTTGTTGTTGTTGTTATGATACTTTAATCAAACTAATATAATAATCGGTTTCCCATTTTTGACCTCGAACTAGGCCATCCCCATCGATCACGTGAAAACAGCTAATTTTCTCTTTTCCACTTCTTCTAGTACTTTTTCATTTCCTAGTTTTCTTTCTTTTATTCGATACTTCTCTTATTCTACCCCACACAATTTTTCTACTTCTCTATAAAGTATGCCGTAGTCTTCTTCTGCTTTCCTTGAGCCAAGAATTTGTTTTTGTTTTTTCTTTTATAAAAGTTCAATCTGTCCCGCATTACTTCGATATAGTAGGTAAACATTATGGCCTAATCTCACCGTGGTGTCCTTTAGCATTTATTTATATTTTGGTTTTTTTATTGTGTGCATTTTGTGTTTTCTTTATAGTCGTGCTTTCATGTTTCGTCTATTTCTCGCAGGTCCTAATTCGTTCACTTATCCATACTATCACGAAGATGTGGAATCCGAGGATGGATAAACGGGCACTTAATCTGTCTAGTTGCATTCCGTAGAGAATAATTTCTGTTTTCCGTTGGACTGAGTTCAGATATTGTTTAGATATACTTCCATGAGCAAGTTTAAACATATATACATATATATTTCTCATTGAACTACTATTTTTAATTAAAATTACTAAATAAAAATTAAAAATAAATAAAAATGGCAAAAGATCGACGAAATTTAAAATAGAATAAAGAAGGATCATTAATAGTTTTACTAGAAAACAGTATTAAATATTAATTATTAAAATCCGTAGGTAAAATTCATACAAATCCTTCATAGCATAAATTAAAAGTTTCTCTGTCGTAACAAATTTTTTCATAAAGGCTTTGGTTCTTTGGGGGGGGGGGTCCTATTTTCCCCTCCGTGGATCCGTCACTACTATAAATGTTATACGGATAAGTTTAGTAATTAATAAAGTTATTAATTTAATAATAATATTTAAAATAAATAATATGTAACATTTCGTCGACAAGCAAATGCTTGACGATACATAAGAATTTGTAAAACCTATATATATGTATATGAATGTACCTTGTATTATTTATTAATAATAAATATTATTGAAAAAGAAAAAAAAAAAAAACAGTCACCTCCAATTATGCAACGATTTGCGAAGTGATTTAAGAACCACACATGTTGCTTTGATGGAAAGTAGACAGCTACATTAACGTCGCAGAGTTTTCGTTTTTTTTCGTAAGAAACAGTAAAGATACGGCTTTTGGAATGAAACCTTTAAATAACGCGATTTTATTAGTTTCGAGAAATTCATTAAGAACACTCGAAGAAATTAAGCGATTTTGAACGATTCAGCGTTTTTAGCGCAATAATCTGAAGCTAATTTAACTGCATGAACAGCGAATTCACACTAATAGTAACATTATTTTCCAAAAAAAACCAAAGAAAACACCGCTCACTACTGATTGAAAAAATCGCATTAATCGCGCTGAATATTGTCGAAGGTTTCACGAGAACCCATCTAGAAGTAATCCGATAAATTTACATGTCTAATAGGCGATTATTTTTTCCCATTTCGGCTAACGTTCTTTAACGATTCGTAAAGTCTTCCGAAAATTGTCGAGCCTGTTCGGGTTTTTTTTTTTTTTGTTCGAAATTCGGTTTTATTACAATTATATCATCGTATTTAATTATTTTTACGGTCGGCGATTTCACTAACTGCGAAGAAATTAAATTCATCGAGCAAGTTTGTTTTTGTAGCCTGCCGGTACCGTCGAATATTTTACTACTATAATCGCATCTGTTTTATGAATACTCATTATGGCCAGTTGATTAAAAAGTATCAAGGCTCCAGGGGGGGGGGGGCAGCTGCCCCCTGCCGCCGCTGGCGACGCCCATGCATTTATAATATGTATGAAATTTAAACTGTAACCGGATATTAAAGAATTTTTGTACATATTTTCCATTAATTTGCTGTAATTAGTCCGTATACCATTCGTTAATTTCCACAATATTCATTTCGTATTACTTTAAACTGTTTCAATTTTATATTGTCCACAACGTGATGATGATACGGCTATATCTCTGTACGTGGCGTTACTGAACTGATATGATTGATGGTGCCATTAATTAAAAACACAATAATATATTTTTCGCGGCCATGCGTAGCTAATGGTTTTCAAAAAGTTTTTAATTGTAATCGTTTTCGTTGTGCAAGGATATTTTGAAATATTTTTTTATTTAATCGTGTAGATACCGATAAAATAGCAGGTAAAATTTTATACATTTAATACGATATAGTATTTTCTTTTTCTCTGTTAATTTTATTCCGGATACGATTTAAGTCGTAAAATTTTAAATGTCTATAATGATTACTAAATATTTTTATTGGTCTAATTAATATTTAAAATCCGAATTTTAGATTAAATAGCTTATTTTTAAATTTTCAACAGAAAAGCGTATATGGTTTAATTTATTTCCATTAATGTTGAGGTTAAAATGATTAAGCCGTGTTTCGATTCATGTACTTAATATATATATACTTTATTTCTCAGCGTTATTTCACTTTTATCTGTAGTAAGCAATATCGTCTGCAAATGTAAAACTGGTTTTACGTCATTCGATGTAATTGTTTAGTAAATTCTGATAAAATACAACATTCTGATGATAGAAGGAGGGCCTTTTTAACTCTGGCCTTTTTCTTCGCCTTTTCAATAGCAGAAAGTAAAATAAAACGGAACGCAATTGAAATACATTTTTTTTCGTATTTAGCCCATCCTAGGTGTGTTGCGTATGGTCGCAGATATCAGATAAAGTGGAGTTAACCGTAATGATGAGTAAATTCCGACTGACGACGGCGTAACAACGAGAGGGGAAAAAAGCACACGTCATGTTTACATCGATTGGGGGGGGGTAATGTAAAAAAACGTGCAACATTCAGAAATCATTTAGGAAATTGAATTTGACTCTTCGATAGAATTAAAAATGATCACATGTTGACACAGAGGGTGGTGTCCCAAATAAGATCCGAAGGGTCGAGTTTATACTGTACGTAAAATTAACTTGCAATTTTTTCTTTCTTTATCTCACCGTTTAATTTAATTTTTGTTTTTGTAAACAACCGTAAAATGATAAACCCGTGCACATCATATAGGTGCAATAATAGTAAATGTAACGGTAACATTTGAATAAGTGGTGTCACGCCCACATGTTTATTATGACGTCACTGGAGACAACTTGAACACTTTGAATTCTATTTTTGGGGCCTTCTCGTATTACTACTCGTTATAGAAAGTTACACTTCCAAATTCGAGGAATATTTCATTTTTTCACACCGTCTATTGTATACGTGGTTGTCTGCTTTTCAGAACGCTTTTTCCTCCTTAACTCTATTTTGTAATTATTCTATGGACCGAACCTTTAGATGAAAAAAATTACGATATGATTAAGCGTGGTAAAAAAAAAAAGCCCGTCGCTTCGCGCCTTTACTTAGAGCCTACAGCTAAAATTATAAAACATAGAAACATTCTTTATCCTGATTTTCTGAATGCCGAATTTGTAATTGCTGTTGTTCTGTTGGGAAATTATGAATGAAGAAATACAAAAAGTGTGGATAATCGTTTTATTTTTCTGTTTGTTCTACTACATGCTCGTTAGAAGTACCGGTACTGTCATCAGTTTATGATAACTAAAATAATTGATATAATTTTTCGAATCGATTCTTTTAATTTTAACGAGCGAGGACTATGATTGATCCACCACGAGTAATCGATAGAGCGAGATTTGTATTGAACTGTAATCCGAACGTTTCTTCCATAAACTGAACCAATCGGTGATTTTCCGGTTTCTTCAGATACAGGTTTAACAAAATGATGGATATAGTATGTAGTATTGTCTTTTTTTAAAATTTTTTTGTAAAATCTCTGCTCCCTTAAGTGTGTGTAAGCCATCAAATTCAATTCAAAGAAATCTTCTATATCGTCAATGCTAGTGTGCCAGGTGGTGAAATGTAAACCGTTACAATCAATACCTGCTGACCATTGATAGTGCTTTCGATAGCGCATATATCGCCGCAGCACTCTTTGCTTACTGCCACGCTTCTGTTCAGTTCTAATGAATTTTTGTGAAATGTCATCAGGTTGTGCCGAGTCGAAAATAACATGCAGCTTTCTTTTTCGTACATGTCCCCAGCTCGTACTTTTTAGCGTTTGAACTGAGCAACGCATCGATAGTCCTTCAGCCAAACTTCGTCGTCGCTGTTCAGCCAAGTTTCGGTAAACGCCATGAGCTTCCGGCGACTAAATCAAACTTAATACCTGCACTCAAATGCACTGACTCACTATAAATCTGTTTGACCTACTGGTGAAGCAGCTGCTGAAGCGGCATTTCGGAAATGCTAGAATTATCAGCCGTCATTTCCCTACAGCCTGGCCGTCCCGATCACCTGATCTTAACCCGTGTGACTTATAGCTGTGGAGCTACCTGAAACATATTGTGTTCAGTGCTCCAATTGCAAACTTAGCTGAATTGAAAGCACGCATTGCGCAACACATTCTGAACGTGACCCCGGAGACATTCCGATCAGCTGTGGAACATGCTGTTTCTCGATTTCAACTAGTTGCAGAAAACGGTGGACAGCATATTGAACATGTTTTGCGCCAGTCTCGCGAAATTTAAAACCCGATTTGATTGATGCTTTTTATGTGGTTTTTGACCTCCGGACAATTAAAACCCGATTTTTCCTATCTGATGCGATATGACCTTGTGGTGGTAGATGGGCTTACATAACTAACAACATCACACCTTGTACAGCCATGCACACTGAACAGTACAGTTGATTTAACGTTTAACTCACAGCTTAGCCGTTGTTTTATGATTCATTTGTCATATGTAGTCGAACCCTTTTAAATTATCATGTTGTTAAAATTAAATGCCAGGCCAAAAAAAAAATTGGAACTATTTTTTTTCTTATGTCATTTGCTTTCCCCCCTCTTCAATAATATTCCGTTCAAATTTGATGTCATTCTGATCTGTGGTTCTTTTTTATAGCGTATTGAAACTTCAACTTTAATTATAATCATTCTGTATATATATGATATATATATATATATATATATATATATATATATATATATATATATATATGTGTGTGTGTGTGTGTGTGTGTGTGTGTGTGTGTGTGTGTGTGTGTGTGTGTGTGTGTGTGTGTATGCATATATATATATATATATATATATATATATATATGTATAAATATATGTATGTATGTGTGTATATACAGTAGCGGATTAAAAATCGCTCAAAATGTATGTTAAATTTATGAATTCTGCAGCATACTAAAAAGTAAATTTTCAAAAATTAAATTATAATCACAAAATTTTTGATTTTAAAATGAATATATTTGAAACGTAAATTAGTATACATCAAAGAAAACATGATAAAAAATGATAACATCGTTTATAAAATTCAAAATATGAAAAATATAGTGAATAAGAATTAGTATAACTTTTTGCAAGAAACAAGCAAACGATTTGCTCTATTCAAAAATATTATTATAAACAACGATGCCAGTGAAAGAAGAAACAAACTAAAATCCCTTTGTGATACAAGGCGGACAGAGAGGCATGATGTTCAGAATTTATAGAAATTTTCAGCGTTATCGTACAATTTTTAGAAGTAAATGATTCTACTTCAACCATAAAATCTGCTAGTCTTCTCGCTACTATCACATAGTTTGATCTTGTAATTACAGTGACTATAGATGCTTCAGTTAACAGTGTTATTAGCAGTGGATCTGCAATCTACTGCAGTGATAAATTTCATGCAAAAAAAATGTCAATCATGGGTGTACTACTTTTAAAATCTAGTTAATGTTAAATTTACTTACAAATTCTTTAACGTTTCAAAATCTATTTTATATATATCTTCATTTTAGTAAACATATATCCTTTTCATTTTATTCAGTTATTATTTCATTTCCATTTTCCATTATTCTCCATGTACTTTTTACTACTTCTTATAAGTTTCTAATATAGAGGATTCGCGAGTTTACTCGGGCCATAGTTCAATTATCTGTTGATGGAATCGGCGAGATTGTTTAAATTTTTTAAACTCTATTATCTTCTATTATTTATAGTTCTTTTGTTTTATTTTATTTTGTTCTTTCTTATCGGTTTGTATTTCTCGCTCCGTCGTTATCCAATTTTTAAATTCCATCATTAATTTAAATTAATGCCGGGTTCGTCTATCGCGAAGGGTAAACTTCCTCCAATCATCCCCGCACTATTGTTAAAAGCGTCATTAACCCCATCACACGGGTTAAAATGACTAACAAAACGAATTAAACCGTTCAGCAATTGCCCCATCTTTGTGTTCAATTTATTTACTTCGATGACAAAAATGTATCGATAGAGAATTTAATAAACCTATCCACATGAATATTTTCATCAACTCTAATGACACTTCTAAAGCTAATACCGCACCACTATTTCCGAATCACTTAATAAGAAAAATTACAATTTTTCGCGGAAATTCGAAAAATAAAAAAACGTATATCAACTTCGCACGTTGTCGTTAGCTAAAGTGTTTTATAAAAAAGCCAGCTGTTCATCCATAATTACTCGTTTAAGAAAGAACTTAATTAAGCTAAATTATTTACTCTTGCAGCTAATCATTTTCTGTTATCTGATAACTTCCGTAAAGAACTTAAAATACGATAATTTACTCCGGAATCATCATTATTTATTCCAACTGATTTGTCTACTAAAGAACTTCTCTTAAACTGTTCTTGTAAGGGGTGCCAATCTCGAATATCCCTGAAGGTTACAGAAATGTATTTTTGAAAATTCTTTTATGCCGATTCCTGTTATCGAAGTTAAATTTTTTCGCTCAACACTTCCGTATATTGCCAATACCAACGTTGATACATTAAGAGAGTGTAGTCGTGACGCCCTTTCGGGGGCAAACGCGGGTGTCTTTAAAATCATTTTTCCCTTCATTCTCTCTTTTTGCACATATTAAATAACAAAAGATGTCAAAACATCCTTACACAACGAAAACGATTACGATTAAAAACTTTTTGAAAACCATTGAAAAGTATATTGGTACGTTTTTAGTTAATAGCAACATCAATCATATCAATTCATTAACGTCATATACAGAGATATAGCTGTATGATCATCACGTTGTTGACAATATAAAATTGAAACAGTTTAAAGTAATACAAAATGAATATTGTGGAAATTAACGAATAGTATACGGACTAATTACAGCAAACTAATGGAAAATATGTACAAAAATTCTTTAATATCCGGTCACAGTTTAAATTTCATACATATATATGAATATATTAATATATATTTAAAATTTTAGATAGTGAAAAATGTACAGCACGCAATATGTGCGATTCTTAAATCACTTTAGCGAATAGCTGTCAAAACGATCACGTCTGATTAGGCTGAAGCTTTAATATTAAAGTTCATGCTCGAGACTGAAGCCGCGCTTTCAAATAATAGCGAAAATACTATTATGAAATCTACTAAACTCTCTAATGAACCCTTATCATTGAACACAGCCATCATTTTGGAGTAAAAGAAGTGTTAGCCGTAAAATTAACAAAAAGGAAGGTAACAATTTTTAAGAAGGTGCAGTAATTGATACAAGGTAAAAAGAAAAGATAAGAACATTTGAATTAACCGAATTGAAATTTTAGAAAGACAAATAAAAGTAATTTCTAACGATTAGAGATATTAGCAAGATGGAAATCAGGGCTAATGAATTAGAAAAGAATTCAAAGAGTAACGAAAAGATGAAACGGAGTATTGGTGTATGAAATTAGAGAATGCAAAGAAAAATTTCTGATAAGAGGAAACAAGTTTTAAAATAATTTATATAAATGAAGCAACGGTACACTCTATTCACTCGTAACAGCTGAATAAATAAGGCAGCAAATGTGAAAGAAAAAGAAAACAATATGAATGCAGCTTAGAAAATAGAGTGAGTCATTATTAAAATGCTTATTTGAGAGTGATTCGATCGGTAGGCAAGAAGGAATGCTCAACTGTTGGTTTTGAAATGAGAAATCTGTTGAAAGAAGATATTATCGAATATGACGTTATGTAATCTTCCTTTGCCTTATTCGCTCAAAGTAAAATCGATTATAGGCGTAGTAGGCTCCTTTGGAAATACGGCAGACGGAAGAGGATCCTGTAAGTTGCTCTATTCTGGGACTAGGTGAAGCGCAGTGAGAACAGGCAGTAAACGAACTATGACAGTGTACACCATGATGAGCTAAAAAAATAAGTAAGGCTGGGAGAAACAGAAAACCGAATTTTAAGGATTAGAACAGATTCTGGAAGAACTGTACATAGGAACTCGATTTTAACAAGACGTGTGGAAATTTTAACACCATCCGGCAAATGATGTATGCGATGAATCGAGGCAATACGAATAGCCGATTCCAAGATTTCATCTTCAAAAAAGGATGGCGGGACGCCTGAGATAATGCCTATTTCTGAATAATACTGCATTTGGAATTTTACGTTGCGCAAAAAATTTCGGATGCGCTGAAAAGTAGCTCTCAGAAGCTGTGGGCGGAAATTTGACTGAGATACGGCTTCTGCCTTGAAGAGCAGTGCTCGTAGGAAAAACAGAACTGATTAGCCTTGTAAAGGTCGAGGGATGAAAGTTACTCAAATTTTTATCTGCGAAGAAATTTTCGACATGGGCAGTGAACGACCTTAGATAATCGGGAAAAAAAATTAAATTTTTTTACTATTATTATAAATATTGTTATTATTATTATTGATATTACTACTACTACTACTACTACTACTACTACTACTACTACTACTATTGCCATCATCATCCATTATCACTACTGCTATTAAAATCACGATTGGGATTATATTATGATTAACATTAGAGTATAACTATCATTAGCATTAGTATTATTAATATTGTTGTTATTTATTAGTATTGTTATTGATTCCTTTTTTACTAAAGGCCAGACTCAGTTCAGTTTAGAATGGCTAATTCCCAGAAATGGGAAAAATGGGATTCGCTTTCATTTAGACTTGGGATCAACACGTCTGTATTAAGATGTAAATTGGCTGTTTGCTCATTTTTGATGCGACAGAGGAAGGATCGCGGAACACCCCCCCCCCCCCGTAGGCACCCTCATCTGATGGAAGTGGGGAGGAATAAATAGAGCGAAAATATATAAATATATAAAAAGAGAAAATGAGCTACTGTACGAAATAAAATCAACTTCATTTAGATAACGAAAATATTTTGAAAAAGTAAACAAAAAGCATATGAGTTCACTGAATAATTCCTCGCGATAGGAGATAAGCTCATAAACAAACGATCGATGCGAACATAATCGCGCGAACTTCTAGATCTATTTGTTCATTCATACTATATACCCGTTTTTCAAACAAAAAAACAAAAAAAAAACAAAACAACCGTCCAAATGCCTTTGTTTACGGAAGAATCTGAATTAGTACCGCGATCGGCTGCATATCATAATGAAGCCGAGAAGTAATGTTCGCACTCGTTCGGAATTAGCAACGGTTAAAGTGGCCGCTGTCTACGCACGTAAAAAATCGACCTGATATTACCCCAAAAAATCACTGAACTTGCTAATGCGTTCACAAAAACATAACGTTTTGTAGCTAAACGAATATTATAATCGCATCGTAAAAAATCGATTTTTCGGAGAGCACACCGGGACTCGAAGAAACATCGAGCAAACAAAACCATCAACCACGAACTTTTGCTTCCCTCTTTCGGACGATATTAATGCCGCTTATCGCGTAAAATACTATGAAAGAACGAAAGGCGAGGAGCTCAATCGTTCCGAATTCAGCAAATTAAGAAGGTACGTACATCAATTGATGTCATTATCATGTCGGTTAAATGGAAGAGAAGTAATTCGTCACCTGCGAATTAGCCGCTCGCAGATTGCTCTATTTCTGTTGAACGGCGCTCTATGCGATTTCATAGAGGTTCGACTCCAAATTAGAATGTAATAAATTCAATACGCAACGGCCAGCCCACCTTGTAAGATTCTTTTTTTTTTTTTTTTAAAACCTTCAGAAAGCACCGTCACAACAAAAGCCGAACTTTTCGCTCGTTTGAAAAATGTTTAACCGTTCGTGCTTCTTTGTTTTCATGAAAGCTGGTAAGTAAATGAATTCTCAGACTTATCTCGGCATTGCAAGAAATCGTTTTCATTTTTTAACCTTCGTTGTCTTCTTCATGGCTCTGGCATGATACCGTGTCAGTCGATTTTAGGCTTTCCAATTTCAGATCAATCTCTGCCTTATCAAGTTTATCGAGTTAAAGTGCGCTCTATCATTAAATCTGCTTCGTTCTCTTCGTTGCTTAACAAAGCGAGCCTCTTTGAAATCCGTTAATTCATTCGCTTGGCTCGACTTATGCCGTTTTTTAAACGAGCCCGCATCCGATCTCGAAATGGGGTCGATTTACTGATGTTGTGTGGCGGCGTTGTAATTTATCATATTTCCCATTTAGAAGTTATTACCGAACAGAAAATAGCGTAACGAAAACAAATAATTTCTAACGTTTGTGTTTCGAAATCTTTATACTATATATTTCCGTAATGAATGCGGGTCCTGTAAAACATCTTCTTTTAAAGTCAAAGTTAAAGTCGTGATAATCGAGAAAGAGTATTTCGGCCCAGTAGCGAAACCAGAATAAGCCCTGAAAAAGCCTGACAAGTCGCCGGCTAGCGGATCATCAATCATTTCTCTCCTCGGCTGTCGATAATGACGGGCGATAAGGTTAACAACTCGAAAATGTTCGAGTACATATTTCCGAACGGTTCTTTTCTATTACCCGTTTTATCGGGGGAACGTGTTTTCGGAAATTGAAAAAATACGTCGCCAGCCTATCAGCGTTATTCATCAAATGCATAAAATTCAACTTCGCCGAATAATCAATCGAAAAACATCTAAAGTTGATCTTTCCGTTTCATTTTTAATTTGTACATTAGCTTTCTTGTAAGAAAAATGTTTTTAATTTTTTTATATTATGGCGTTTTAGCCATAACAGGAAATTATAATATCAATTATTTGACAACGGTATAAATAAATTTGTATGTGTGAAATATACGAATAATTAAATAAGCTTCTGGCTTACAATTTTCGATAATTTCTGGCTAGTGAGAGAGTTATAACTTGAATGAGCTAATAAAAAATTTTATTTAGAATGAACATTTTTAATTTAAAAAAGAATACGTTTTATTAAGGTAAGAATTTTTTTAATAAGAACATTTCGGTTTAAAAAGAGAACATTTTGTTTTATTTATATCTTAAAGAATTACTGTTTTGAACTTTAACCAGTTTTTAAACTCAGCCTATCCGTTATGGTTGAGCAGTTTATGACCAAACTAAATAACTATAACTTTTATTAAAGTAAAAGATATATAGTCATATAAGAAATCGGAAGAAATTAATCGGTATAGAACAAGATAGAAAAAGGAGCCAAAATTCAGTGGACGATTAAACAACTAGTTATGCAAGTATTGAAGAATTTACAGAATATACTCCGGCAGAAGAAGCAAAGAAATAGGACCTGCACGCAAGATACAAACAGTGATTATACTATTATTTATATTTTATGTTTTACGTGTGAAATTAGACCATTTGTATAGGTGTGTAATGTGAAGATGTTATAATAATTTTGCGTGCGGCATTGCGAAAGGGCCCTCAACTAGATAATCGTCTTATTAGTAATTCAAGCATTTTAGCATTTGTTTTGTTTATATTTTATGTTATAATTGTTAGTATAAATTAAATAAAAATAGTCATTTATTTTTGATGAAGACAATTCACGAAAATAGTGATGTTGTTTAGAAAACCGCTTATCCAGAGTTTAATTTTGACGGGATATTTAAAAATTGGTTTATTTAGAGATTTGTAAATTTAAAAAAAAAATAAAAAAAAACAAACAATTTAACTAGTCAGTTTATTTGACTGGTCACGTAATAATTGGCGACCACGATGGGATCTTTGTAATTGATTATTTAGGATTTTAAATTAGTAAATTTAGTACATATTTTATTATGTAACTGGTCATTTATTTGACTACGTGATAACATATAACGTAATGTACAGAACGGTTAATTAATGTAATCTCTTCCAATTAAATTTATAGTGTTTAATCTTTTTTTTTTTTGTTTTTTTACATTATTCTGTAATACCAGAAATTTTTGATCTAAATCTGTACAATTCTTTATTTTTTTAACTTTAATATTTGCTTAGTCTTTTTTTTTTTTTTTTTTTTTTTTTTTTTATAGAATCCCTAAGCTTCAGTCTGCCGTATTTAATTGCTGCGGCAATCACGACAGACAGTGCGGGTTTTGTGACTATATTACTTTAGCTGTTCTGTTTATTTTAAGAACATTAATGATTGAGTATATATCGCTGTTTGGGAGTTTGATAATTTATCGCGGAATATTTTATATGGTAGGAGCGTCCATGTTGATACGAATACTGTGCAATCTACTAATATGTGCTGAACGGTCGTCGGGATGAAACTTCCCATACAGAAAGGGCACTGCGTTGGAGAAGTTGACCCATTTAGAAGATGGTCGTGCGAAATTGCTGTATGACCTGTCCGCAATGGGCTTATGACACTGAAGTCTTTGCGGGAAAAATTCATTGGGGGCCATCATGGCTCGGTCGTTGACTTTGGTGCAGAGGGTTTATTGGGTTTATGTTGTTTAAATCGTAATATGTCGAGGACTTCGTGCACAGGATCATTTGAGAAGCTTGGTGTGCGTGTGGAATTAATACCAGCCAAAAGAGTACGTGTTAAGGACAGAAGAGTATTGCATCTTCTTGTAGTATGACAACGGCGGGCACCCCAACAAATTGCACATGCTGGATGCAAGAGTGGTTCGATGAGCTGCTAGTATCGAACGAAGGGCAAAATTATGGATTACGTCTAATGAATTTATTAAGGAATGACATGCTTGGGAGTGGGCTGTGTACCCGTACATAATTTTAGATAATGGATTTATATATAGAGAGAAGGCGTTTCAATTTCAGGGCACCACTACGGTACTCTGCGGATTCGGTGGCAACCGGATGGCATTGGAATTGATGCTTTGGCAGCTTTGAAAATGGCCTGATTTAGACGGTTAATGTTTTCTATTACAGACGCAGATGGCTGGCTAGGCATTAAAACTTTCGACGTGTATAATTCCCAATCTGCCTTATTATATAAAAACCGTGGGCAGCTTAGACTCTCCTGGTCTTGTGGAACTGGTGTCGTATATAGGAGCACAGGGAAATGGTCACTTTAGCATAGATCCTCCAATACAGTTGATTGTAGTTTCGGGAATAATATCGGAGAGATTAGCGCTATGTCAATTGTTGACAGTGTAGTATGGGTTGGACTGAGATATGTATAGCTATGGGAGGACATGACAATTAAATTATTTTCCAGTACCAGCTTGTTAATGATATTTCCATGTTTGCTGGCCGATATTGATCCCCATACTGGCAAGTGGGCTTTGAAATCTCCGACAATAATTTTGCGGGGGGAGTAATCTGCATTAGCAGCTTTTCTAGTTCATTTGAATTTGCCAGTGTGTGAGGAGGAATATAACAGTTACATACCGTAATAGGGTGGCTTGAAAGAGAGCGTATGTTGACTGATACAGCGATTAACTATCCTATTTAATTACGATAAAGTCGTGTATTATTGTGTTCGATTTTTATCTTTACAAAGCGTCGTAATTCTGATAAAATTTCACGCCGCTTTCGATCTCGATGCAGCGGTGTATGTACCGATTCCCTCCACCCGTCAGACGCAGCTTACCACAGCATGAGATGGGCAATGCAGCGACAAAGCAAACGCCAGCAGGTGATAACGATCCATTATTTATCTCCACACACACTATCACAGATATAAAACCGCAAACATCAACGTAAATAGGTTCGGATTTAAAGGTAACCAGCAACAGTATGGAAATCAACAAATGACGTATGCTGAAGTTGTAACAAACCAAGATAGTGCTAATAATTCTAACATCAATAATAATGCTGAACTTACAGCAGGCGAAAACAATAATTGGAATCTCAATAGTTCTAAATATTGAGATAACAACTCCGATCTCCAAAATACGCTAACAACCCTCTTAAATGAATTTAAAGCAATGTTTAACCAGCTCTTGCAGCAGAATTCCGTTGTCCTAAATCTGCTAACATCACTAACAAGCAAATTAATAAAATAATGGCCCCGTCGTTGAGAATAGCTCACTGGAACGCCAACGGGGCGCTGCAAAAGGGACGTGAGATCGAGCTGTTTTTAAATAGTGAGCAAATTGATATTCTCCTTCTTTCAGAGACACATTTTACGCAAAAAACATACTTCCATATTCCGAATTACCGTACGTACCAAACAACAAGACCTGATCACAAAGCCCATGGCGGAAGTGCAGTTATAATCAAGAATACTATTAAGCATTATGAACTATGTAAAATTTCTAGTATAGAAATGCAATCTACTAGTATAATGGTGTACTCTTTAAATGGAAAAATTTCGATCTCAGCTAGTTATTGCCCACCAAACCGCACACTTGACGAACAAAAATTAAGTGAATATTTTCAGAGTTTAGGTGATAGGTTCATTGCAGGTGGTGACTGGAATGCAAAGAATATGCGCTGGGGATCAAGGTTCACGAACACAAGAGGTAGTCTATTCGAAAAAGTAATGCTCACTGTAAATCTTGGGTGCCTGGCTACTGATGAGCCAACATATTGGCCAACAGATAAAAACAAAATTCCTGACGCGATCGATTTCTTCATAACCGAGGGAATATCAATGCTTAATTGTAAAACTAACACATGTTTTGACTTATCTTCAGACCATAGTGCCCAAATTCTAACAATAAGTACAGGCTTAATAACAAAAGAAGAACCTCCTTCTTTATATAATAAACGAACGGATTGGGACAACTTCCGAGAAGGAGTAGATAAAATGCTGAATTTAAACATTCCTTTAAAAAATGAACGAGAGATAGACATAGCAGTCCAGTACCTAACTGAAACTATCCAAACAATGGCATGGAAATCTTCGCCTCCTATTAAGCCTTCAGCTTCAATATCTAACCTACCAAGGCACGTCTTAAATTTAGTAAGGGAAAAAAGAAAAATTCGCAAAAAGTGGCATATAACAAGAAATCCCGCTTATAAAACTTTGCTAAATAACAAATCCAAACAGTTAAATATACTAATTCGTAACGCTAAAAATGAAACCTTACAACGACACTTGCAGAATTTATCTCCAAATCAGTCTACCGACTACAGCCTGTGGAAAGTAGTTAAAAGCCGAAATAGGCCAGTACAATATTCTCCTCCTATAAGAAAATCGGACAGAACCTGGGCCAAGGCTGATAATGAGAAAGCTGAAGTTTTTGCTAAATATTTTAGCGAAGTCTTTAAACCAAACCCTAAGATTACAAACTCAGATGATATAACAGAGTTTTTGAGCTCCCCACTACAGCTTAGTGTCCCCATTACGCCGGCATCCCCAAAGGAAATACAGTATGTAATTCAAAAACTAATCGATAAAAAAAGCCCTGGGCACGATCTGATCACCAAAGAAGTGTTGCTAGAACTGCCACGCAAAGCTATTTTGTTTATTACTAATATATTTAATGCAATCTTCCGCTTGCAATACTTCCCGCTGTCTTGGAAACTGGCACAAATAGTGGTAATTCCTAAACCAGGAAAGTCTCCAGAGGATGTAACTTCCTACAGACCAATATCCTTACTACCTATCCTATCTAAAGTGCTGGAAAAATTAATCTGAAAAAGATTGCATCCTCTGATTATAAAGGAGAATATTATACCAGACCACCAATTCGGGTTTCGAGAAAGACACTCGACTATTGAACAGGTACACCGAATCCAACGTATTATCCAAGATAGCTTTGAAGCTAAGGAAATATGTGTAGGTGTATTCCTGGATATAAAACAGGCCTTTGATAAGGTTTGGCATCGTGGTCTGTTATATAAAATTAAGAAAAATCTTCCTCATCCTTTTTATCTTCTTCTAAAGTCTTTCCTTGATGATCGAACATATCAAATTAAATTCCAGAATGAACTATCAAACATCTATCCTATATCCGCTGGTGTGCCTCAAGGCAGTGTACTGGGTCCAGTGCTTTACCAAATGTACACTGCAGACTTTCCTGACAGCGAGGGCGTAGCTATTGCTACATTTGCAGACGATACTGCGCTTATAGCGGCAAACAAAGATGCTGGAACAGTAACAAATAAATTGCAGCTGGCGTTAGCAAAAACTGAAAGGTGGTTAGATCGATGGCGAATTAAAGTTAACGAGAAAAAGTGTACACAGGTTACATTCGCTCTACGAAAGGGGTAGTCTGCCCGCCAACCAAAATTAACGGCGAAACAATCCCAGTTAGGAATGAGGTGAAATACCTTGGGTTGCACTTGGATAGTAAATTAAGGTGGAATAAGCATGTCTCACAAAAAAGAAAGTGCTTGGATATAAAGCTAAGAAAACTCTACTGGCTTCTTGGTAAGCATTCCAGCTTGTCGATCGAAAACAAAGTATTAATATATAAAATAATATTGAAACCAGTATGGACATACGGTCTAACTTTATGGGGCTGTGCTAAAAATACACACATTAATAAAATACAACGTTTCCAAAATAAAGCTATTAGACTCATTGTGTCACCTCCTTGGTATGTCTCCACGGACACACTCCATAGGGACTTCAACATACCTTACGTAAAGGAAGAAATAAAACTTGCCGCACAGCGGTATACTAGTGGATTAGAAACACATCCCAACCCACTAGCTATCAACCTGCTTGACAATAGTCAAGAAATTCGACGGCTGAAGCGCTCTAGAGTCTTTGACTTTGTTTAGAACTTGAATAGATGTTCCTGGGGAACCCTGATAGTGGTGGCCCCTTACGCGTTAATTTGCATTCCAGTAAAATTGCTTGATGGTCTATGGAGACCAGTTGTAATTAATAAAAAAAAAAAAAAAAAAAAAAAAAAAAAAAGTGTTACGCAGTACGATCAATCGCATACTCTGATAATAACGCGACTACTAATAATAACTCTTACCAACTTAACATTAGTACGTCGGCAATAAATAATTCCGCTAATATTTCGATAACAAACAAATCGAACAATCCAGCTGCTAATAGCGGATACAAAAATAGAAACAATTTCGAAACAAAATTTGCCGGCAAACACAACAACGTTTTCAGATAAGTTAAAATCGAAAAAAATTCCTTCCGCATATCGTTCAATTCGAGTACCCATCAGAAGAGCAAGGAGTAATATTTCCGTTTATCGAGAACACCGTCCCCCGCGATTATTTTTCGGCATTAAAATATTTCATAGGTGGTCCGAAAAATATTATCGCAGCATCTAAAATCAACAACAGCCGAGTTCCGATTTTTCTAAAGTGTCTAAAAGCATAGTTGAAAATTTTATAACCAACGGAACACCATCATATCAGTGAACAACATAACTATCTCTGATCAGAGATTCAACCCCCCCCCCCTCCGGAAAGATATCTCTATCTAATGTATCGCCAACCATCCCAAATGCAGTCCTTAAGTCCTTAAAACATATCTACAAAACGTATTAAACCTAAAATTAGTCTCGGCCACATCATTATTACGGGTCAGCCCTGATGATACCGAGTTCGGGCATATCATAAGTCGGCGGAGACACAGGTCTATGTAGAAAACACTGACGATGTTAATGATATACCTGAATTTCTTCTGATAATGCGCAATGATCGCGAACACAGAATATTCTTCACGCAGGTAGAAAAATCTAACACCACGAACCCGTCAGCTGATGAGAATATACCCCGAAACTTGGAGAGAAGGAGCAAACCGTAACTGCGACCAAACGCCCGCACCCTCCTACGCCCGACCCACCAGTTACAAACGATGAGCCTACCCATCCCGGTGTTAACGGAGACGGTAAAATGGACACAATGTCCCGTACAACGATAGAAAAACCAGGCTGATCCTACCCCAACGGCTACGAATGATCAAACTATTAATCCAGCAACTTCAAGGAATACAATGCTGTCACATGTCGCAAAAAACAAAAGAACTCCTAAAATCAATTGATACCTGAAAACTCGCACTAGCCGCTATCTTATTCGAATTTAAGCCATTTTGACGCTGAGCGATGAAATATGCAACCGTAGGCAATCTTTGAACGGACAATTGAATCCTCAGAAGCGTTTCATTTTTTACCGTTGGGTAGTTTCAGCGCGTTTAAGGATTTGAAGCAGTTCTCATGAAGAGTTACGCTCTATCCAGCGAAGCCGCGAACCAAAATAACAGCGAGGAAAGTTGCACATGAATGAAGTAATATAGTGTATTGATAAATAATTTCAGTTATACGATGGGAAATCGACGCAATACGTTTCGAAAGTGGAAATTTGAAACCGATATATTTACATCAAGGCGCGCGCCGGTAACCTAGTGGTTAAGGTACTTGACCACATATACATTTAATACGATATATAGTATTTTCTTTTTCTCTGTTAATTTTGAAAATTTTAAATAATTGCCTATAACAATTACTAAACATTTTTATTGGTCCGATTAATTATTTCGATGAAAAAGCGTATATAGTTTGATTTATTTCCATTAATGTTGAGTTTAAAATTATAAAAACCGTGTTTCGATTCTGGCAGCGTGTACTCGATATACACTTTATTTCCCAGCGTTATTTCACTTTTATCTCTAGTAAGCAATATCGTCTGCAAATGTGAAACTGTTTTTACGTCATTCGATATAATTGTTTAGTAAATTGACGAAAATATAACATTCCAAAAGACCTAATACGAATATTCTCGAGTTAATCACATTATATATTATTTTTTTCTTCTATTGATAAACTTTCAAAATAACTATTAATAATATTAATTCGAACATTATCCAGTTCTGATTGTTTTAATAATTGCATCATTCAGTTTAGATGTTAGCTGACGTCTTTGATATATTTAATGTCGGGAAATAGCGTGTGATTTGGTTTCGTATTAATTTATGGTCTTATGATTTGACTAATATTACTTATATATGTATGTATTTTCTAATTCGGATTAGTTTGTTGTGTATTGCTCTATTTTGTATTTTAATCGTACAGAATTATTAAGTTTCATTGTTTCGTAGCATTTGTAAATTATTTTCCTACTAGTATGTTCAACGTTTTATTTATCGAGAATTATGTTTTGGAAATGCCGAATTAAAAAAAAAATTTTAACGAAAGTTTGATACATTCTGTGTACTCCTTCAACAGTTTAAAAGAATCGTAAAAAATCTGTTGATCCGAGTGAATAAGAAATTTGTTAAACGAATAAAGAAAGCTCCTAATCCGGGGGGTTGCCCCCTCCCTCAAGAATTTAAATACAAAATAAGAATGGTTTTATTTATTGAAAAAAATTTGTGAAACGGAAAATTTTGAAGAAAATACTCTTTATTTTTAAATAATTTCTTCATGAAATGAAAAAAAAGGAAATTGTTGTTGGCTTTCAGTGAACTTTTTCGTACCTAATTTTGAGTTATAATAACACTATTTAATATTTCTATTATAAATTTTACACTAAGAATTTTTTTAAAATTAACCCCGAAAATTAATTAAAAAAACAAATTTCCTTGTTTTATTGTAATATAACACCGAAGTGTTTCTCCTACGGCCAAAGTATCTTACTTAATCTTGTTCCCTCCGGAGAAAGCTCCTACAACAGACACTCGCGCTGGTAATTGAATTTTTTCGCGTTACTTCTTTTTTCACTTTTTAATTTTTGTGTCTTCAACCGGATTAACTCAGCTCAACAGTTAATTTAAATTTACTATCTACAAAATGTCTTCGACTAATATAGTTCGCAATTTAACGACGTTTTTTTTTTCTTTGTACAGTTATGTTGTCATTTGAGAATGCCGGAAATAAATTCTTTATTATTAGGTGTACACTTAATGAAAACCGGTGCCAAACCGAGATTGGCGATCTTTAATGAAAAATTATGAAATCATACAAAAACAAAATCCTCCTACGAATGTTGTATATGATTAATATATTAGGTGTTTGTCCTTCTTTAAATCACTCTGAGTCCTTTAAACTCCCCTCCTTCGGTTTAATCAATCTTCTGTGCCAAGTCCATTGCTATCCTGCATGCCCTTCTCTTCATCAGATCTTCAAGCTCTTATTCTACAAGATTCTCAGAGCGTGCTGCAGGCTATTGCATTTCCTCTGTCTTCCCACTCTACCGACTACGTAATCATTTTTATACGTTTCTTGATTCAAGACCTTTTCCTTTCTTCTTTAATCCTCAGATTGATTTCTTATGGATTCTTGATCACTCCGTTAAACTGTTCATGCGGTATTGTAGACATCTTCTTCCTCTTCTTTCACTCTGTTATTCGCATTAGCTAAATTTGATGATTGCCCGCTACTTCAACCAAGTCTATTTTTATCATGCTGAAATTTACCGGATCGTCAAATGACAGTTCTTCTACAATTCTTCTAAAAAAAGTAAATTTCAGTTGTTAGCGTTATTTTACTTATTTCTTTGAAATTAATTTACTGCCTGTGTAGCAACTAGAACTTCCGTTACATATGTCGGTTTTTATAACAATTTTTTTTTTTTTTTTTTTTTTATTGGGCTTTTTTCTTCATCCTACTCCTGGCGAAATAAAAATGGTGTTATTACTATATACGAAAAAAATTTAACGCCGCTTGGGGGATAGGGGGGATAGGGGGGGGGAGAAAAACTGATATTTAAAAAGTCTTTAATAAAATAACGAAGGAAATAATGACAGAAAAGTACTTTAGAAGACGCATAAAATAACCGGAACGATTGTGATGGGCAAATGAATTTCAGAAATACCGGTTCAAATCAATATTCGGTACATATATGCTTGGTTAAATATTTCATACAGATCGCTGTACAGTTGCTAGTAAAATACTTAGGAAGCGTCTTTTAATTAGGTGGAAAAGGGAAGAAAACGGCATTTCCTGCTCGCTTTCTGACGACAAGCTAATAAATAATTTTTCACCTGTTTTAATTAATACAATTAACATCAAAAGCGCCATCTTCGGCACGCGATACCTCGGCACACTACCACTTGTGCACATATGTGCGCAGGTATTTTGTTCGCGAAAAGTTGTTCAACAAAATCCGGCTTGGATTAACTTCGATATCTGTGCCGACCAAAAGTTTCCGCAAATTGTCTACATTTTTCCTACTTTAAAGTCGAATTAATGGATGCCGCCGTCCGGAACGCGGGCGAGATGCCTGCAAGCAGCTTCGAAGCATTTCGATCGTTCTATCCTTCATTTCATTTTCTTTCGGCAGACAACAGCCCTTACCGTCTGAAAACCTATCTGCGACACATTCTAGGCCTCGTCTGTTGTCACCAATAAGATATCGCGTCGAAGGGGAGAAAACTTAAATTAAACTTTAGGTCTTCCGCGCCACGCCGTCGAACTATAAAAGCCTCGTAAAAAGCATATTAAATCTCGTTTACGACTGTGTCGTTACAGGCGTGCTCCTCGTCCGAGCAGCCTATCTGCACCACGACCAGTCGGCCGGTCTCGTATTCGCACGTAATTTACAACTTAAGTGAAGAGGTAAAAATCGTCAACCAAAACGTAATTAGCATTTAACGCTGAATCAGACGCGCGTGCCTGCAATGTGCCTCAACCGTGGCGCTCCCCATCTTATTCGGATTACCGGTATCCTCTTATTTATCGCCCTCAGCTAAATAGCTAAACAGCTAAACAGGCTAGCCCGATTATACCCGAAGTCCACCGCTCATCCTTCGGTCACCTGATTCGACGGAATTCCGCGCTTCCAGTAAACAATATAGCAACTTTTTCGAATACCGCAGATGAGCACACATATTTTAAACTGTAATAACTGCAGCACCATTTAGCAGCGCTTTTCAACATCCTACTTCGTCGTCGAGTCCGGCAGTTTTAAATTTTGCACGAGGAAAACAGTTGCGTCAAGATCATGAGCACTGTCAGGGCTGAGTCAATCAAGAACGAGCCGTTTTTCAAGTGAGCCTAGTTTAGGTGCGTTCAGGATAAAATTTAACGATGTAATGAAAGTTGTACGTGAAGTATGCGACAAAAATGGTACATCAAGTTCTATATCAGGGCTAGATGAATTTTTTATAAAAGTTTTCGATGTAAGTGTTTGTATAGACCAGTAGAAAACCGGAAATATATTATTTCAAAATGAAAAGTCAACTTGCAAGAATTACATATTCATGGAATTATTACAATGCTGTGAATCTTGCTACGAATAATGTTGTTTTTTTTCTTATCTGCAATTGATCTATTTATTACAAATATATACAGAACCGTGTACTTTTGTTAATTACAAATTAAAAAATTGTTTTTTAAACGAAAAAAAAAAAAAAAAAATGACTACAATATAAACCCTAATCAGTTTTAAATAATGCGCTAAAAGCTAAAAAAGTAATTATTTCATAAAAAATAATTTAGAGTAATGTATATATACATATATATATATATATATATATACAGGAGCGGATCCAGAAAGTAATTGGGGATTATGTAATTACGTAAAATCTTCTACGGTAGGCAGTAGATTTGAGAAGTACCTTGTTTCATAAAGAAAATCAAATAGCGACAACTCTTTATAAATTTACAAATGTGTTTCAAAATACATAATTATTACAATTTAATTTAAATTTTGTTTTATTTTTAGATGAAAAATAAAACGAAATTATAAAATTCTAGCTGAAATGGTAGTTTAGAAATAGTAAGAAAGATATTATTTTGATTAGACTTTACTTCTTTTTTATTTTTGTTAGTAATCCGATCCGAATTGTTTGTTTTGTAAGCAAATTAAAAAGATATACATATATATATATATATATTTCTCATTGAACTATTTTCATTTACACTGCAAAATAAAAATTAAAAATAAACGAAAAAAGCAAAAGATGGGTGATAGTTGGGTTTGAAATAAAATAAAAACGTAACATTAATAGTTTTATAAGAAAACAGTATTAAATATTAGTTTTGTAGCATAAATTAAGTTTCTCTGCTATAACAAATTTTTTCATAGAGGCTTTGATTCTTTTGAGGGGGGATGTCCCCTATTTCCCCGCGTTTATCCGCCACTGATATATATCTTTATATGTATATAATTCTTCTGTGCGTGTGTTTGTGACTGAACTTCTATTCAAGAATGGTTTAGATTCACAATTCGGTCCACTACACGAAATATGAGGGTTTTAAATAGTTGAGATGAGACCAGGAACACAGAAATGTATACGAGACGAATAAAAAAAAAAAAAAAAAAAAATTAATTTTTATAAAATTATAAATAAAATTTTTACCACGGTAAAAATAAACTAAACCAAAAAATTTAAATAAAACGATTACTACGGTTATTTTATTAATTTCTGGGTTAAGTAAATATACGCTTCTGTTACTTCACTTTTTGCGTTATCGAAAAATATACCTGCTATGAAAATAGCTTGAGTTTTACCTTTTTTACCCTCTAATCAAAACATGTTTTTTAGTTTCGATTCAACTTAGCTCATAATATACACATGTTCACACGCAATCGAAAGGTCGAATTGTGGTAATTGTACACGTTATGACGACAGGTATTGTAACAGCGTTTTTTATAAAAATTTTCATCAAAACGGTCCAGATTGTTATAACTTATTCAAATAAGTTTGACATTTTCGGATTTAAGACGAATTTATGAAGAAAATTCATTTTTTTTTGCCGTTCTTGGTCCAAAAGGAGGATTTAAATAATTTTTTATCCGTAATTTTTGAAATTCATAAAAGGGCTCCTGTGTTTTGTTTTATATTTTGAATTTAGCTTTTAAAGGGTTATCGGGTGATGAATTATGAATTTTTAAGGCTGATTTTTGAGGTCATTCTGAATTCCATATTACATATATATATATATATATAAAACAAAGTCGGATTAGTTATACCACTTATAACTCAAGGATGGCTGGGCAGATTTTTTTGATCTTTAATTTGTTGAATTTGTCTCCGGTCTGAATAGCAGAGTACGAAGTAAAAAAAAATATTTATGAAGAAAATTCTTCCTATTTTTTTTGCTATTATTGATCCAAAAGGGGGGTTTAAATAATTTTTTAACCGTAATTTTGGAATTTTCATAAAGAGCTCCTGTGTTTTGTTTTATATTTTGAATTTCGCTTTTAAAGAGTTATCTGGTGACGGATTATAATTTTTTAAGGGTGATTTTTGAGGTCGTTCTAAATTCCATATTATATATTCTAGACGGTTTTTTGCCGCCCAGGATAATCGCTCAGTTTAAAGTTGTAAATTGTCACAGATAGAAGTTTAATTGTAATTTATAATTGCGGTAAGTCAAACCGTTTCCGAACTATTGTAGAAATAAATATTTTTATCTTTTCTGAATCATCTTGTTCGGATTATTCCGTACATTATAGTGTGTACGGAATCTTAAAAATCGGTATAAATTTACTTTAAGAAATTAGAGATCAGTAGAAACACGTTTTTTCGTGTATAGCTCATCATCAACTAACTGCTTAGAGTACACACTTTATTAAAAAGTATATAAATTGAGTATTTACTTTAAATTTTTAATATAAATTTATACTGATTTTTGTTACTAAGCTGAACAATACCTTACTGCCACGTGAATTATATTCATTTCAATGTAATTAAAATATTTGTCTTTTTGGTTTTTGCACATTTATTGAACTTAATTCATTTTGAGTATTAATAAAAACTAAATTTAATTCAGCTAATAAGTTAACACAAAATTTATTATTTCTATGGCGGTACGAAATTCGCCGGGTCAGCTAGTATATACTCGTATATATATATATATATATATATATATATATATATATATATATATATATATATATATATATATATACTAGCTGACCCGGCGAACTTCGTACCGCCTTAGAAAGTAAATTTTGTGTTAACTTATGTATTAGCTGAATTAAATTCAGTTTTTTATTAAGAAAAAATTAATACTGAAAATGAATTAAGTTCAATAAATGTGCAAAAACCAAAAAGACAAATATTTTGAAATGAATGTAATTTACGCGGCAGCAAGGCATTATTAACTCTAATAACAATAATCAGTATAAATTTATATTAAAAATTTAATGTACTTTGGAAACATGTTTTTTCGGGCTATATCATCAGCTAACAACACAGAACACACACTCAATTTATATACTTTTTAATAAAGTGTGTACTCTATGCAGTTAGCTGATGAGATGGGCTATACACGAAAAAACGTGTTTCTAATGATCTCTAATTTCTTAAAGTAAATTTATACCGATTTTTAAGATTCCGTACACACTATAAACGACGGAATCCCAATAAGATAGTTCAGGAACGACAAAAAATATTTATTTCTGTTATAGTTCAGAAACGGTTCGACTTATCGCAATTGGATCATAAATTGCAATTAAACTTCTATCTGTGACAATTTACAACTTTAAACTGAGCGATTACCCTGGGCGGTAAAAAAACCTCTAGAATACATAATATGGAATTCAGAACGAATACCCTTAAAAAATTCGTAATTCGTCACCAGATAACTCTTTAAAAGCGAAATTTCAAATATAAAACAAAACACAGGAGCCCTTTATGGAAATTCAATAATTACGGTTAAAAAATTATTTAAACCCCCCTTTTGAACCAAAAACGGCAAAAAAAAATGAATTTTCTTCATAAATTCGTAAAAACATTTTGTAATGGACCGAATTGTGAATCTAAACCATTCTCGAATCTACTTGAACACACACAAAAAATTTCATTAAAATCTGTCCAGCCGTTTAGGAGGAGTTCATTCATATACACACGCACAGAAGAAATATATATATTAAGATATATATATATATATATAAACTCGGCCATTTTGGCCTCGTAAGGGGCTGTGCCCCTTGAACCCTTTTGCTTTCATTTCTGTCTCTTTCGCTTCTATACTTTGTATAAAATGATCAAAATTTACAACGTAATTCTTATTGGCATCAACACAAAAAAAAATATAACATAACCACAAAAGTCCTATTCTACCATTTAACTTTCATTATATAAAATTAAGACATTTTTTCGTTACATTTTTCGTGTTACATATTTCATTACATAAAATTGTGACATTTTTTAAATAACAATAACAAAAATCCTATAAAATATAACAAACGTTACATAAAATTGGGACATTTTTTTGGGATATTTTTTCGAATGGGAGTGCCTAAGAATTACGTTGTAACTAATATATATATATATATATATATATATATATATATATATATGTTATTTACAACATAATTCTTAGATGTAACGTTTGTAATATTTTAATTTTTACCGACCTACAAAAAGAAAGTGGTTATACGTTCTTCTTTGCAATTTTTTGTTTTTTTTTTATGTTTGTTCGCGCATAACTCATATTTATACAGACGGATTTAACTGATTCTTTATGCATTGGAAAGAGTACCATTCAACTTTGGGAGTGGTGAACGTAAATTGGGTATTCGTCAAAAAACGTAAAAAAACGTGGTTCCTTTGGATAGTTTTTTTTTTTCTTATTATTTTTTATTAGTATAACAGAGGCGGTTGACTTAAAATGCTACCAATTTGCGAAATTGCCATGGAAATGTAGCTTTATTACCGACTTTCGAAAAGAAGGAGGTTACACGTTCGTTGCGTTTTTAGAATTACGTCGTAAATTTTGATCATTTTATACAAAGTATAGAAGAGAAAGAGACAGAAATGTAAGCAAGAGGGATCAAAGAGTATAGCCCTTTGCGAGGCCAAAATGGCAGAGCTTATATATATATATATATTATACTTGAAGGGGACATTATAATTATTCTTAAATGAACAACTTTTGTCGTCGGTATTCGGATTGCAATGATTAGTAACTCGTTACGTCCGTGAAAATATCACAAATTTTGTAATTTCCAGTTATTATTGTGATTGGTGACTTTCATGACGACGACTCTAATGAGCGGTACTGTTATTTAAGTTATAAAATACCCCTCATAAGTATATTAGATATTGTTTTCTTTTTCAATTACTTTTTATTTTTTAATGCATTTTCATTAATTTTTTTGAGTAAATTTTATAGCTTAAAAAAACAATTCAATTTTATTTTAAACATTATGAGCGATAATGGTTGAAAATTCCGTTACCGTCTACACTCTATGAAGTGTTGGGGGTTGTACTTCGCGAACATGATGTTCAAACGGTAATATTTCCGTCAGTGATAAGCTTATAAAGGGTCAAGGGCGTCGCCAGCCAATGAGCCAGGGAGGGGCAAGATGGGTTGCCAGCCGCCAGGGGAGGGCAAGATGATAGAAGAAGGATATGAGTTATAGGAAAAATAAAATTTATAAGTTGTAAAGGCTTAATATTTTATTAAACAAGAATAAAATCTTAATTAAAACATAATTTTCGTGGGTTTCTGGCAAATTGTTCATGATTACGCGCCTATGAATACTCATCAATGCAAGTTGATTAAAAAGTTTCAAGGCTCTAGGAGCTGCCCCTCCCTGCCCCCCGCTCGCTGGCGACGCCCATGTAAAGGGTATCATCATTCGAATATCATTATGGTCAAAAGTTACACGCGGCAATATTGACGCATTGAGTACTTCCGTCAGTGATGAACCTTGCAAATAGTGCAGAATAAGGCTGGGAGGTTATGTTTATGATCAACGTTATCTACACGTACACATAATTTTCAGAAGCAGCAGAACCGACTATTAAAATACGAACGCATTATACAGCGGACAAATTATTCATACAAATCAAGAAACTGCTGCAGAGGTATAACCTTATTATGAAACAAATATATAATGTTCAACAAAACGGTCATTCCAATAACATCTAGTTACTAAGAGTTCTTTCAACTGAATATCGTGTCAAACCGGAAGTCCCCGGACTACCCCAGTTAGGCTGGAGCGTACTTTGGGGTTCGATAAATATTGAACTGAAAAAAGATGATATTTCATGTCAATAATATACAGTTTGATGAGATACCTATGCATATTACTATAATGATTAACACCGAAGACTCATTCAACAGAAAAGAGGGAATTCATACGGTCGCATTCTATTACGTAAATAAAAGAACATTGAAAGTATGGCTATCTTATGCTGGCTCTCCATATGTGGTGGAGATGTGGGCTGTTTTTATGGCATTGGGTAATACTGAAAAATCGAATAATCTAAAATTTCTAACCCTAACGGATTATTCGCAAGCAGTAGTAATGCAAGACAAAGAAAATGTACAATACCAAAATTAAAATTAGGAAATTAGTCACCAGATTAAGGAGTCAGAATACGTCGGTGTTAGTTCCGGCTTATATGAGCATACGTAGAAATGAAATATTTGACGTCATTAACCAAAACGTCAGGAATTGCAATTAAAAGAGTAACTCGGAATTTATATGTTCCACTCATTAGAGAACGAATGGACAATTAATGTTCATAAGGGGAAAATGTATTATTCATTACAAAGAAAGCTTAGAACTGGTTCACAGAATACGATATAGAAAGGAAATATATAGTTTTTTTTTTTTTTTTTTTTTTCCCTACCCTGGGCGCGCCAGCGGCCTTGACCCAACAACATGAAAAATTAACAGTTATAACTAAATAACCAGGCGGTCAGAAATGGAGAGGACAAAGGACAGTAGCAATGGGATAACTGAAGGCAATGGGAAGGAAAGAATATAGGTAGCGTTAAAGGGAGTAGGAAGACCCAAAACTAGAAGTTGGGTGTAAAGAATAGAGCGTTCGTTAGAGAGTGCTGAACATTCGAATAGGATGTGATTTGAATCACAAATACAAGAAGGCTCAGAAGCGTGAAGAGAGCAGAAAGGAGAAGGGGACAAAGCGAATCGAAAGCGAGAAGAGGGGAGAAGAGAATGATTGATTCTAAGCCTAATTAAGGAAACAACAGTGGAACGACGACAGATAGGAATAGATTGAAACCAAGGCAGGAAACTAGGAACCGGTTGAATAAGACGGTACTGAGAAAAGCGATTTGAGAATATAGATGGATACATGTCAGACCAAAGTCTGGAATGATTAGAGCGTGATAGAGAAAGAATGTCTGAGGAAGGGAAAGAGTCGAGGAAAGGACCAGTGCGGGCGGCTGAGCGAGCTAAAGAGTCAGCTGAGTCATTTCCCTCAATATTGGAATGACTAGGGACCCATAGAAAGTCTATGGAAATGGAGCGGAACGAGAACAAAGAGGAGACAAGAGAACGGATAGAGAGGATGATACCGTCAGAAGTATAAGAAGGAGGAGAGGAGATGGCTTGAAGAACGCCTTTGGAATCAGAGACAATCAGGAATTTGTGAACTCCACTCGTAGAGGATATGAAATGAATTGCACGAAGAATTGAGATCGACTCGGCCGAGAAGATAGAGCAGAAGGAAGGAAGTCTGAAGGACTCAGAGTGTAGGAACGTAGGAGACGTATACGCACCACCCACGCCCCCATCACTCTTGGAGCCATCCGAGAAGATTAAGGCATGGGAAGGAAAAGAAGAGTTCAGCAGCTGAAAGAATTCGAAGTTGACTACATTGTGAGAGGAACAATTAGCTCGGACTGGAAGAGAGGAGAAATTGATGGGGTGCCATATGCTATTAAAGTCGAAAGAAAAGTAAGGAAGACTGTTATAAGAGGAAACGTAGGGAGAAAAATTGGAAACACGAGCAGCTATATGCGATAAAATCGGAATTCTATGAGGCGCCAAGCGCCAGTGATTTTTGATATAAAGATAGGAAGGGATAATATTGGATGACAAAATGGGGAGGCGTTTTATTAAAAATCGATAACCGAGGAGTGAACGACGAATGGAAAGAGGTTGAGTGGAAGATTCGGATAGAATCGCAGGAATAGGAGAAGATCTTAAAGCACCAATGCATAGGCGAAGGCAGGAATTCTGAATTGTGTCAAGTTTCGAAAGGAGAGACTTGGAGGCACTGCCATAAATGAAGGAACAATAGTCGAGTTTGGACCGAATAATCGATTTATATAGAATTAATAGAATGCACGGGTCTCCACCCCATCTGAGCGGTGATAAAGATTTGAGGAGATTAAGTCTTTTGATCGAGGAATTATAGATATAATTAATATGTTCATGAAATGTAAGGCGACTATTTAAGAAAATACCTAGATAACATATGGAATTAACAGTGGGAATAGGTGTACCAGATACGTTGATGTTTATAAAAGCACGATTAAAGGGGCGGAGAGCAAAAATTATACAGGAAGACTTGGAAGGGGAAAGAGAGAGGTGGAGTGTAGATAGAGCATTGCTAAGATGGGACAATGAATGGTTTAACTCGTTGGTGGCAGAGGACAGATCATCTGAGGTGGAATAAACTAAAATGTCATCAGCAAAAAGGAGAGAGAAAGAGGGAATAGGAAGCAAAGCAATATCGAAAGAGTAAATATTAAAAAGAGTGGGGCTAAGGCAGGATCCCTGGGGAAGCCCACGATAGACGCATCTAGAGGTGGAAAGAGAAGGAGAAGATAGATAAAGAGTTCTATGTTGAAAGAGGTTGAGTATAAGAGAGATAAAAACCGGAGGGAGATTAAGAGAGAGAAGTTTGGAGCCCAGAGAAGGAAGATGCACATTGTCGAATGCAGAGCAGACATCGACAAAAGAAGCGACAGTAAATTTCTTAGAAAGGAATGATTTATAGATATCTGCAAGGAAGGTACTGATGCAATCTACCGGGCCAAGCCCGGGGCGAAAACCGAACATATTAGAAGGAACTAGATTATTATGCTCAAGCCACCAAACAAGACGATTGTTTATTAAACCTTCAAAGAGTTTGCGCAGACATGAGGCTAGGGAGATAGGACGGAAGGAACACTGATTTTTTTTCGGAATTGGAATGACGATGAAGTCATTCCAAGACTCAGGAGTAAATCCAGAGAGTAGGAAAGAGTTGAAGATATTCAGAAGGGAGAGCAGCGAGGAAGGAGGGAGTTTTTTAAGAATAGGGAAAGAAAGACCGTCCAAGCCAGGAGCAGAAGGAGAGGTTTTGTTAAGAACGGACAAGAGTTCCTCGTAGCGGAAAGGGGACGATAGGAAATGAGGTTCTGAGGAATTTGGGAGCGAAGGAATGATCGATTCCTCGAAAGTGGGGACATACGGAGGAGCAATAGAGTCCAAGAAAGAGTGAAGTTCAGGCAAAGAAGGATGAGAGAAGTGGGGACGCTCAGAAAGAGGAGATCTGAACGCTTTTGCCATTTTCCATATCTTAGAGAGAGGCGTATCTCTAGAGAAAGATGAACAAAATAATTTCCAAGAGTTCCTCTTGGCAGATTTTGAAACGTACCGAGCCTTTGCGTTGGCTTCTTTGTGAGCTAAAAAGTTGGATATTGAGGAACAAGAACGAAAGGCTTTGAAGGTAGCGGTGCTTCTTTGGAAGGCAACTTTACACTCTTCATTCCACCAAAGAGAGGAGGCACAAGAGGAAGAACGACCGCGCGAAAAGGAAGAAGGAGGGGAGGAAGCGGAAAGAGCAGAATATAGAGATTGAATGAAGAAGTTGTACTGGGATAACGGGTCGGGAAAATCCAGAATAAGGGGGAGTGAGGAATCCACCAAAGATCGGAATTTAGTCCAATCTGTTTTGGAGAGAAGCCAGTGAGGAGCGTGCAAGGGCCTGAAAGGTTTAGAAGGAAGAGCGTTGTTGAGAGCTAGGAGAATGGGGAGATGATCACTACCAAAAGTGCCGTCGAGAGTTCTCCAGGAGCTTACAAGACCAAGATTCGGAGATGAAAATGAGAGGTCGATTGCACTAGAAGAAGATGGATGTTTGAAGAAAGTAGGAGAACGATCGTTGTGGAGAAAAAGATTATGGTTTAGGATGAGATTTTCCAGAGTCACACCGTTAGGATTGCGCCCTGTGCAGCCCCACATAGGAGAGTGCGCATTCCAGTCTCCACCAATAATAAATGGATCAGATAGGGATGAAAGGAATGAAGACAAAGGAAGACTAGAGACGCTGGAGTTGGGAGGGATGTACACGCAAGCAATATGTAAAGGATTCGGGAGAAGATTTTCAAGTGAAATGTGGATCATGTTAGGGTGGTTGGGAAGGGGCGGAGGAAGAAATGGGATATTGTGGGTGTGATAGGATAGATCGTGTCTAATTAAAATCGCAACGCCACCATACCCATCCATACGGTCAGATCGAACTAGAGAATAACCTTTGAAATCAAGAGATGAGGAGGATTTAAGCCAAGTTTCAGATAACAGCGCTACATGGATATTGTAGAAGTCTAATAGACATTCTACACTTAGTTTATTAGCTCGTAAGCTACGGCAATTCCATTGAAGGATGTTTAAGGCGTAAGACCGCGACATTCTAGTTAAAAGGAGAAGAGGAATTAAAAGAATGAGAAAAAGTAGCGGGAGAAGATAGAGCTGAAATTGAAGTAAAAGAAAGGAGGGCAAGGGTAGTAGGAAGGGTATAATAAATGAGAGGAGATCGCTTGTAGACGATCTTCCAACTTAAAGGAGAAGTCGACAATGGAAAAAAGAGTAGAAGAGAGAAGACGTGTCCGAAATTGGATACAGGCAAAATTGAAGATACCTCACCATTAGCGGTACCGTCAGTAATTAAAAATAAACCGGAGAAATACCTGCACGAACTGGGTTGATGCCCAGTTTGTAGGCTTCCTTCCGACATGTTGTTAAACCAGAGACGGGAGAAATACCTGCACGAACTGGGTTGACGACCAGTTTGTAGGCTTCCTTCCATAATGATATAGCTATGTAGCATGAAGGAAAAATGGAATAAAATTCGAACTAAGGAAAGTTTTAAGTTGATGATTCCTGAGCGAACAGTTATCCTTGGCGAAACGGACGCAAAAGAAAAAAGGAGAAATAAGAGTAACAAGTATAGAATGGGGTGCTGGAAGATGGTGAAAAAGGAGAAAGAAAGAACAAAGGATGAAAGAGGTGGTCTAGTTGAAATGAACGTGATTGGATAGGAAGGCTGAAAGATTATCAAGGAATGAGGAGGAGGAGGATATGTTAAAGGAGGCAAGGAGTTCCATGATAGCTGCGGAAATATGGGAGATAACAAAGGAAGAATCGTTTAGAGAGGAATTAGGAGAAAGAATAGGAGGAACTAGTAAGGGACTGGAAGATATGGGGGGGTTGGATTGGGGGGAGTCGTTGCGATTCAGTGCACAACCATTTAGTGGTAAATGAGAGTAAAGGGATGGAACGAAAGGAAATTGAGGAGAAGGCTTTGAGTAGGATTTGGGTTTGGAAGTTTTGTGGAAAGTGGGGGATTTGGGACGTGGAAGAGAGGGGAATTTAGAAGTTTTTGGGGAGACGTTTAGAGAGGAAATAGGGGCTGCGGCGCGATTAGCATAGGAGAAGGCTGGAGAGGCGGAACTGGAGGATTTAATTTTAACGGCTTCGTGAAAGGAGATGTTCTCGAAAGCCATGATTCTTTTTATGTCCTTCTGCCGCTGCCATTCGGGACAGGCTCGATCGGAAGCGCTGTGACTACCTTTGCAGTTGCGACAAAAAGGAGGCTCCTGGAGATTTGTACAATCAGAGAAAGAATGTTTAGAGGAACAATGGGAACATGAGGGAAGAGAGCTGCGGCAATGGCGTGCAATATGCCCGAAAAGGAAACAATTAGAGCACTGAGTGGGAGAACGGATACTTGGGGACACTGTAAAACGAAGTTTGTAAATGGATACAAACTCAGGGAGAGAGGATTTGGCAAATTTTAATTCGACACTTCTGGTGGGAACTTTGGTTCCATCGGAAGAGCGAAGGATGCGACGAATAGATACTATAGGGATAGACGTAACAAGCCCTTCTTTAATTTCCTCAACAGAGAAAGAAGGATGAACTCCAGAAATAACACCAATTCTGTATAGAGTATTGTGGGGAATGAAAGCTTTCAGGTCGTTAGAATTGAAGAAGGAGCGATTGTTTAGAAAGTCGTTGGCGGTGGAAATGGAGGGGAAGATAACAGAGATACGCCCTCTACCCTGAGGGGTAATGTCGGAGAAGGAGGTGGAAATTTTGCTGATGAGCCTGGCCAGCGCAAGCGGGTGGAAATTTCCAATGTTTTTATTGTCAGAGGTGTTCTCAACGAAAACTTTGAATGGTCCTGGGTATTTGGACGGAAAAGTGTTTTCGAAAGTATCGTGAATATGATCGGAGTTAATAGTGTTGCTGTTATTATTAGTGTTACTGTTATTATCGTTATTGTTACTACTATTATAACTGATGTTATTATTAATATTATTATTATCATTATTGTTATTGTTATTGTCATTACTATTATTATTATTAATATTAATATTATTATTATTATTATTATTAATATTATTATTATTATTATTATTAATATTATTATTATTATTATTATTAATATTATTATTATTATTATTGTTTTTACTATTATTATCGATAATATAATTCTCGACAGCTGTATTAGGACTGTTGTTAGGATTATTTAAAGTGACAAGATTAGGTGAATCGGGTCGAGATAGCCGCAGATCCTTGCTTGGCAAAACCGCGGACGGCGAGAGAGGGCCGGACGGTTTGCGCTTGCCGACAGCGTCAACCTCCATCAAGTTTAGCGAAACATTCGGTTTCGCTTTTAAATCTTTGGAGGAGGCCGCTGGGCGGCCCCCACTAGACGAGCTCATCGATCAACTGGGTTAGAAAGAGAGAGGAAAATAAATAATAATAATAAAAAAAAAAAAAAAAAAAAAAAAAACGAAGTGAATTTAAACGAACTGAATTATTAAAATGTAGAAGCAAAAAAGAAATGTAACATAAAACGATATTGGTTACTAAGTAAAAGTTAAATGCGGCAGCGAAGAAACCGAAATTATTTGTCTAAATAGATAACAATGAAGCGATCTCACCGGTCTGCCGAAACAACAGATTACCGAGCTGATAACGGGAACGCGAACGCACACGAGATAACGATTCAATTAACGAAAAAAATGATATATAGTTATGAGAGTCCCCATGAATATGTCGAACAATTGATGAAACTGGTCGGAATAATTTATTATATTTATTGTTTTATATGGTTCATTTTTTAATGTGTTTTTTATTTATTTTTACAATCCAGATTATGTTATATATTTTTTGTGAATTTTTGAATGTATATGTCCTGTAACAAAAAATATAACATTAGTAATCGAATGTTAACGACCATTTATTTAAATTATTTACATTTATAATATAGTGCGGTTTACGGCAGGAAAATACTTATAAAGATAGAGAGGTCGTCAGCAGAGGGGAAGTGATTAGAGAGATGACCGATAGATGAAGATTTGAAAGCCTTGGCAAGAACTCAAATCCTTGAGAGAGGGGTATTTCTTGTGAACGAGGAGCAGTACTTCCTCCGTGACGTTCTATTAGCGGCTTTTATTGTAAATCTGATTTTGACATTAGCCAGTTTATGTACGAGAAAGTTATCCAAAATGGAATTGGAACGAAAGGTTCTGAACGTCCGTGAACTAAATTCATAAGCACGTTTACAATCATCATTCCACCATAAATAGGAAGAGGTTTTATGCTTGGCTTGAGAGAGCAAACGGAATGGAGGACACGACAAAGATAAAACATTAGGAATAGGTGTAGGATGAAAGAGTTGTATTGCCGCTGAGAATTATTGACATCCTGTATTCTCGAGACGTAGAAATCTACCGCTGAGCTGAATTTAGTCCAGTCGGGCCCGGACAGATTCTAATGAGGAATAAGAGCAGCTTTAGAAACGGCAAGATAAGAGAAATCAGAAAATGAAATTAGGATAGAGACCTGATAACTTCCAAAGGTGCCATCCAAAGTTCTTTGCGCCTTACCTACATGTCATTCCCTCTACCTACATAGAACTGTAGATCGGCCGCCGAAAGTTTGCGTTCCTGAATTAGATACGACTGGTGAGATGGGCATGATGATTAGTCGCGGTTATCAAATTGTTGGCAGCTGAAGAAGTTGCTTCTCGGAAATTACGTCGAAAAATAAAGTTTTTTTTCTAATTCCTTCGGGAATTTTTTTCATCATTTTTAGATGCCTGAAAGGTCATTTTCGAAGGCATGTCGCATTATTTATTGAACACGCCACTCGTCCAATGTTTAATTTACGCATCAAATTAATTTTTCTTTCGAAAATTCAAACGTACTGCGATCCCTTTGACATCTCTCTATGTCCCGCTGGTTGGGAATTCCTGCCCTAGCAGCTACGTGAGCTAGAACCGGGATTTTATATTTTAAGTAAATCTTTTTGTGTCACATTAAATATTTTACCAGAGGAACTGTTTCCTTTCACGATAAACGAGAACTACTCCGTAAATGTGATCGCCGATACTTGTACTTATTTAGTCGCTTCACCGCACACTTTTGAGTAAACAAAGAGAATTATTTCGCAATACGTAAACAAACATGAAAAGAAAAAAAAAAAGTTCAGGCGGAAAAACTTTCTTAAACATGCGCCATCAAAAACTGTATAGGGAGATTTTAATAATTCGTCTTAACGAAGTTAATTCTTTGTCACTTTCAAGGGCGTATTAAATTATTAGAATTATTTCTTTCCCTCGAAATAATAATATTAAAGAAAAATCAAACTAAATTAAATATTATCAAAAGAGAAACTTCAAAAAGTGCACAGCAGTCTTTTCAGATTTTAATTTAAATAATTTGAACTTTTTTCTATCTATGTTTATCAATTTAATTTAGCACCCGTCTTCAACCGTTTAGTTCCGCCACTCTGTCAAAGAAGTGTATAACTAATAACGCGAATGCATAGTTTTTTTTCCTTCCAAACTTACTAGCTTTCTACTATTCGTTCCGTTTTTCATTCTCTATGCCAGGAGACTGGGCCCCTCGGCGCTCCGATCGAATTCTTTTAACGTGGATTTTTTAAATATAAAAACACTGTGCTACTCACGCGGTGTTTATTTATTTATTTAGTTGTTTTTTTACACGATACAAATGCACGGATTTAAAAAAAAATAAGAAAAAAAGTGTGCATTAAAATATCTGGAATAAACCAGAATTTCTGGCAGAACGGAGGAGAGATATTTTAAATTTAACGTTTTTTAAAATAAGATATTAACCAATCATGTTTATCTTCCAGCGTGTCTCGCGAAATTCAAACTAGCATTATTTTCGAAGAATTATTATTTTTAACGTTGTCTATCACACGTTTTTACATAAAGTTATGGATCGCCCTCTTAATTGATAAGTAAAATAGATAGATTAAGTAAATATTACACGATCATGTATATGTATAAGTTAATTTAAGATGGTAAAATGTTCAATAGGAGATAATTCGTCGACAAGCGTTTAGCTTGACGAAAATTTTTGTATGTAAAAAATTATAAATAAAGAAAATGAAACAAAAAAACAACTTATTCATCTCTTAAAAACGGTCAAAATTGAGTATGAGGAGGGGATAAATACATAAATAAACGTTAACGTTTCCTTCGCAAAAAATGCAGCGAAAAAGATTCTTTCACATTCTGATATAACCGACCGTTTCTCTAATTAGGCTGAAAAAAAAAATGAATAAACCTACGTGACCCCCTCCTGATAATAGGACAGCAATCTGGTTTGATTAAATATTATGGCTATTTATCGATTCGGCGTACGTATTTATGTTACGCAGTCGATAGCGACCGAAAAAAACAGTATCGATCAACATCATCGAATATCTTCTTTATTTTTTTTATCGAAATTTCTAAGTAGTTACAGATTTTTTTTCATTGAACATTTTTCAAAATTTACAACTCAAGTAACTTATTAGCCGGTAAATTGCAATATTTTGGGTCATTTACGCATTCTAAATGCCCAGTGCTGAAGCTTGGACTTCCTACTCCTTATTGTGCTTCCTATATCCTATCCTTTCCTTCCCCACTTATTATTCCTATTTAGATAAAATTTCTGATCGGATTAAAATATAACCGACTTCTTTCCTTACCTTTTGTTTCTGGGTAAAAATCCTTGGTTGACGAGCCAGAAAAAAAGCACAAAAAAAATAAAAAGGCGAGATATAAAGTGTTTTTTTACCTATATTTTTTTGCATTGAACGCACGCGGGAGATAAAAAGAGAATAACGCAATTTCCTCTGATGAATAATTAAACGGACAATAAAATATCGCTCATTCAACCCGAAATTTCTGCGATGACTTCCGCAGCGAAAGTGCAGACGACGACGCGTAGAAGATTTGCAAAGTAGAGATAATACAAATGGATCTGATCTTATCCAATTATTCGCCGTTGCCAGAGCCGAAATTTTTACAACTTCTCGGGATACAAAATTTCAGCCGTTGGCATTTAAGGACATCTTCCTCAGAAATATTCTTTACCTTGAATAATGCTTCAGAATCCCGAAATCGTCTGAAAATCTCAGAACACATTCCCTTTGGCTATACAGGTGAAATATCAGAAACCTAAACTGCTCGAAAACCGGAATAGCATTCGTTCTTCCCGGTTTGCAGATCAATTCTAGGAACCTGCATTTCGCCCGTGACAATATCGTCGTAGCACCTTGACGAATATTACTATCCGGTTTTATTTACACAATACGGTACGCAATGGTGCTCGTACTTGTCGTGTGTCTAAGCCGCGCCATCGTGCAACCTTTTTAAATATTTCCCTCGTCGTTCTTCGAGCCGTTGTCCGCTGGTCGCCTTATAAACGCATTTTCCACTACGAGCATTAAACTACTTTCTGAATAACTGCAGCGTTTCTTTTATACTCTACTTAGAAGGAATGACCAACTCGACGACACTTTGATGGTACTTTAACAGCGTTCAAAGCGATGAGACAAGAGCGACCGTACCGAAATCCCATTAGCAGTCGTCTTCCGCGATGTCTTTGAAGAGGACAATGAACCGGCCGCTTTGTTCGTATATTTTTCACTGCTTTCAGAGTTGTTGGCAATTCTCCTTTTCCTGGAAAAATTGTCTCTCGCTCCAGCTTCTCTTCCCAGCGGTCAAATTTATCAGCGTACACTTTTCTCGATAATCCGTACGTGCGCTCGAGTTGACGGCGACTGCATCAGACACTTCAGCAATCGTTTATTAATTTTCATGGCCATTCCGCTACCTTCCAGTTTTTCCGATGCTTCGCCTTAACCAGTCAAAACGGGTACATCATCGGCTAAAATATTGTTTTTTTTTTCACATACCAGGTTCAGTTTTCTTCCCTAGCTGCTGGAACGGATTGCATTTAGATGTTGCATGTTGTATGGTACGTATGGCCAAGTCGAAAGTCATCGTGAAAAGTAAGGTCTCTTTTCTCTTTGCGCTTTGTTAACAGTCATGAAAAATACATGCAGTTTTGCGGCGAACTGGACCCATTTAAATTACTGCAATTCCTCGGGAATTTAAATTTCTCTATAGCCGGGGTCTGAGAAGGTAATGGAATTTTTTAGAATTTTCATTTACAACTTTTGCGCCGCTGCATAATTTTGTCGGAATTTTGCCATTGCACCTTTGAAATCGGTTCGCACGACCGGGTTCCGAAAGCATTTGAAAAATTTTAAAATTCTATTTTACAGATTGCTTCGATTCTAACGTCTACGCTAAACGGTAAACTCGTGCATTTCGATTATTCAATTATTTATCGGTTTATTGGTTAATAGGTGATAATGTTGTTCGTTCAACGCATTGATGCATATTTATTGATATCCGCCCGGCACTGTACAACCAAGTCTTGATGATTTGGAGTTGAAATGCATAATTACTGCTAAAGTAAAATTTTCCATTTCTCCTTAGTTCCTTTACGATGAACACGGTTTATTCTACCAAAAATTTAAATCTCCACATCGAATCACGAGGGATAATATGACAAACTACTTTTTCTTATATAATAGTTTTGCCATTCGGGCACCGGGCATTAATATATGTTAAGAATAAAAAATCAATAAAAAACATAATTTTTCAAAAAATACGTATAATTTGAGATAGATGATACTTTTTTCACATAAATATTATGATAATCTTCTGTAATAAATATTCTTTTCAAAAAAAAATAAATAAATAAATAAATAAATAAATAAATAAAAAAAACGGATAATAAAACAGAAATTTTTATGATTGCAAATAAAAGGAAAGGGAATATTTCTTGATAAATCAATTCATTTTGAGAAAATTGTTCCGGCTATTACAAAAACCGTTATCAAACTGCTCACGCCATGTTCAGAATTCCTTCTGACGTCAAAACAAAGTAGCTTTGGAAAATTAATGAGATTCTAATTGAATATTTAAAATTGACATGGTGGATATAATTAGGAAAACAATTTACGGTAGACACAATCTATATGAAAATTAATCTTAAAACCTTAACGTTTCAAAAAGCGTACACTTACCATCAATGGGGTAAGTATAAACTTTTAAGATAAATTTTTTAAACACATGGTGTCTTATACTGTAAATTGTTTTCCTAATGAGATCGCAATTGTTTGCGACGAGGCTTCTATGTTGCATAAAATTTCTGCTCAAGCATTAGACGGAACATTACGAAAAAAGGGGTGGCTGTACCGTTTTGTTTGACGTTCACCAAATATTGCCAGTTGCAACGGGAACTGGTGGCCAACGAATCTTTAAAGACATCTTACCATTGGTCGCATATAACTAAATTAGAACACTTAAAGCTAGGGCGGAGCTTCTATTGTCTGAATAAGATGCTGTTTGCTAATATTTTGTTAAAAATAGGTAACGGTGAATTACTTATTAAAGAAATAGAAAAATCAACTTGACTAATAATAATTTATGTATTTTGATGAAAAGCCAGTTGGCTAACAACGTCAACCCAAGAAGATATCATTAAATATGCACCTAATAGTCGTTGAGTTGGCTAAAAAAACTAATCAATAAATCGATAACAACATGAATAATCGAATTGCTGTTTAGTGTAAACTTCAGAAATCGATCTGCAAAATAGAATTTTAAAATTTTTCAAATGCTTTCGGAATTCGGTCGTGCAAACAGTAGATGTAAAAGGAGAGTTCTAGCTCAAAGGATGCCGCCACCGCTAATTAAGGCCTTCCAGAACCGTTTCCGGAGCGTCTCGGACCGCGGAACCGCATTCCATTTGATTGTCGATCCCTTAATTACCGCACACACATGTAAATGTACGTGTATATACGTCTGCACACACATGTAAAAATCACCATCATCATCACCATCGCGGTAAATTCGTACGCGTGCCATCGCAAGTGACCTTGTACCTGTCAATCAATTGGTCGATGCATGCCTTTGCTTGTACGTAAATTACCGTTATTCGGTAGCAACTAGTTTTGGAGGATTACGCACACACACACACAATGATGTATATACGGTTACGAGCGTTCGTAACATATGTAAAATTAGTTATTATCATTATTGATTTTCGTTGTTATCAATATTATCAGTGGTCAGTCTGCAGGAATCGTGGTAAAATACAGGTTTTCGCCGTTCCGGTATTTCTAGGAATCGCGAAGATTTTCGTTCGGTCAGTTGCGTAAAACTTTTCTTTGTCCGATGCATTATGTACGGGGGGGTAAGTCTCTATCTCACACATCGCAAAAGCGAAAATGCTTCTCTCATAGCGCTACACGTAAATGCTAACACAACCATTGAAACCGGATCTTAACATTCTTATACTTTCTATTACAGTCTATGTCATATTGTAGATGGATACACCCTACATGTACACACTAACACAAAAACACACTCATACTCAAAACCCATGACTACTTTATTCAATGCGCATATGTAACCAACTATTCCTGACGGAATGACATTTTTCTGACGTAATATTTCCACTGCCACAACTGATTTAAACCAAGTAAAAGCGCATGCATCGTTCTCGCACACATGTCGATCGTTAGCGATATCGTAATTTTTTTTTTTAAATTAACCAAAGTATAATATTTAAAGCATAAAACTAGCCTGAGCCCCCCATTCCCCGCTTTATAACATTCAAATGTATTTTTTTATTTTTTTATTTTTTCCATGCCTAAGCATTATAAAAATTGGTCTAAGTATATTTCTCATTTTCTACGGTTCCGAAAATTTTTTCTTTATTCTCCGATCGTTACAAAAACGTACTGACTAGTGATGGGAAACTTCGAAATGTTTCATTCGAATTATTCGATTGTTCGATAACTTCGAATGCATTCGATTGTTCCACAGTTGCATTCGAAATGTTATTTCATTCGTATAATTCATTCGTATTCACATCAATCATTCGAATCAAAATCATTCGAATTAAAATCATTCGAATCAAAAATCATTCAAATCAAAATCATTCGAATTAAAATCATTCGAATCAAAATCATTCAAATTAAAATCATTTGAATCAAAATCATTCGATTGTTTTTTGTTTTTTTTTTTTGACGATTGTTGATTGTTTCGATTGTAAAAACATTTCGAAATCGCACATCACTAGCACTGACAGATCACACGCTTATATCTACCATAGTGTTAGCCACCACAAAAGCGAACCATTCGATCCCGTGCACACTCTGCTCTCGATAGTTTCCCTATCGTTCATAATAATTTTTCAAAGCCTAAGTATCATAGAATTAGTGCAAGTATATTTATTATTTTTTCTCACTTACGATTATTTTTCCGCCCGTAAGTATTATAAAATTAGTCTAAGTATATTTCTCATTTTCTACGGTTCCAAAAATTTTTCCTTATTCTCCGATCGTTACAAAAGCGCACTGACTAGTGATGGGCAACTTCGAAATGATTCATTCGAATTATTCGATTGTTCGATAACTTCGAATGCATTCGATTGTTCCACAGTTACATTCGAAATGTTATTTCATTCGAATAATTCATTTGTATTCACAACAATCATTCGAATTAAAATCATTCGAATTAAAATCATTTGAATCAAAATCATTTGAATCAAAATCATTTGAATTAAAATCATTCAAATTAAAATCATTCGAATCAAATCATTCGAATGAAAATCATTTGATTGTTTTTTTTTTTTTTTTTTGACGATTGTTGATTGTTTCGATTGTAAAAACATTTCGACGCACATCACTAGCACTGGCAGATCACACGCTTATATCTACCATAGCGTTAGCCACCACGAAAGCGAACCATTCGATCCCGTGCACACTCTGCTCTCGATAGTTTCCCTATCGTTCATAATAATTTTTCCAAGCCTAAGTATTATAGAATTAGTCTAAGTATATTTATTATTTTTTCTCACTTACGATTACTTTTCCATCCATAAGTATTTATGTATGTTTTCCCCGGTTCTAAAAATAAATCTATCGATGTCTCGCCCCTCAACGAAATCACACGCATCATTCTCACACACGTGTCATTCGTTCGCGTTACCACTTTTTTTTCAAAATTAGCCCAAGTATATTTTATTATTTTTCTCATTACGATTATTTTCAGTCCGTAAGTATTTATGTATGTTTTCCCCGGTTCTAAAAATAAATCTATCGATGTCTCGCCCCTCAACGAAAGCACACGCATCATTCTCACACACGTGTCATTCGTTCGCGTTACCACTTTTTTTCAAAATTAGCCCAAGTATATTTTATTATTTTTCTCATTACGATTATTTTCAGTCCGTAAGTATTTCTGTATGTTTTCCGAGGTTTTAAAAATTAATCCGAACAGACATCCAGACTGTTGTGAAAGCATACTATCTATCCACCGCACAGATTCTACATTATACGTTACTCTATTACGAGTTCTTCAAAAAATTGATTCGAATATGTTTTTCATTTTTTTTTTTTTTTTCAATCCTAAAAATTCATTCTTTCTACTCCCGCCCCCTCACATCTAAAATTGCTGATCTTTATTTATTTTATCGATTCTAAAAATTAATCAATGGTTCACTCGAAAGCGTACCGCACATTCCCACACACATATCTTTTATCACGAATTTCCCTATTGATCATGAACTTTTTTCAACGTTAGACACAATAACATATCACATTGGTCTCGCATACACACCACATGCAGTTCTATATGTCTAATTTTTAATAACGATCTTTATTTTTTATGTATTGGTATTACTTTTTCCTACACAGTCATGTCATCATATACACTTAACATTGTCAAAAATAATTTTAACGTTTCGAGAAAGAAAAATCTCCGATCAATAAAAAATATTTATTAACATCACAATTATTTTTAATATTATTCGTTTCGCTATAAACATAATTTTTTATTTAATAAACTCATCCGCATCATCAATCGTTTCAAGACATTATTGTTTCGAACGTCAATACCTGTTTTCCAAGAACTCTGCAGGTATATATCCTGTCATCGCAACAACCTTTACCTGCATGACTCACATACCTTCAAGACCACTTGTACATTGCTCGCACGCTATTTACCATTATTCGGTACAAGAATATTTTTCACACTCCTTCACATATGCGCATACATTCAAAGTCCTCGATTACTTTGTTTGTATACAAATATATTCAACTTTCTCCGACGGAACAACATTTTTCTGATGTAACATTTCCACTGCCATAACCGATTCAAAGGTAGCTAATGAGATAGACTATCGAACAGAATCATTCAAGCAGTCAGTATTAGTTTTATGTTAAACATGTCTATTTTGTCGAATCTGTGTTCACGCATTATTAAAAAATTTACATCAACGTTAAAGAAAATAATTTCCTACGTTTTTTCTCTTTTTTTCTCTATCATTTTTTTCTGTCTTTTATCTTTTCTTTTTCTCTTTCTTTTTCTCTGTATTTTTTTTAGTGAAAAGTTTGAAATACATATTATTCAATCATGAACGCTAATATAGTTAACGTAAGCAACAACTCAAAATCAATTAAGCACGCTGAATTTATTCAGAATTTATTTGCAAGTGATAGCGACTCACATACGTCTTCGTCACTTCAATTACCGCAATCAGATGGTGGTTATTCTTCAACAGAATCAACATCTTCTACACATAAAATCGTTGGTCCAGTATTATTGTCAGATCAGATGGATATAGCGGAATATTTTGTAGATTTCAGCTTCCATAAGGATTCTGATTATGGTTTTCTAGTAACCGAACTAGCGATGATTGATATGTCTGGCGGGAGGTATTTACATACGCTATACAAGCCAAGCAGAGCATGGTCTGCATCAAAAATGCCTCATTTACAATGCTCTTCCGTGAGTCATTACTTGAAAAACCCCTCATTATTTCCCTGTCGGGAAGAAATATTCATGGCACGCGATATATTCACAATATTGTCCGAAAAACCGAAGGCTCGCGTATATATTTTAACCACTTATGCAAAACTTATATTATGGGAACTTAACGAAAAGTCTGAATTGTTGCGTGACTTGGACTACGAACTCGTTAATATGGAGAAAGTCTTTCGAGTACCTAGTATCGATGATTTATATCAAGAATACTCTGGTATAAGCAATTTGCTAACTTGTAAACACCATTATGAGAATGATATTTTTCATTGTGCGGTGAAAAATGTTATGGTGATGAGGACATGGCACGATCACGTTATCCGTCCGCTGAAGCTTATGAACAATCTCAATATAAATGATTTAAGCCAGTTATTCATTACAACCACCAAAGAAATGATAATTACATTATTTCCAAGTTGCATCGGGGACATTTATATATTTTTACCGGACAGATTAAAACAGGATGATACGATAAAATCATTTCTACCATGCTACGATCACGAACATGATAAAGAATATTATATCGACGGTGATACATTACGCAGGAGTACTCGAAATTGTGTCAAAGTAAAAGATTGCGACGACTGTCAACATTCAATTCATACGGATTAAAAATTCAATAAAAGGCGCGGAATTTGAAAGATGGAGTTGTCTAGATCCTACGAAAGTTGAATATGAACATAACAATTACCTTTCAATGTACCAAAGTCAGCTTTCGCGCAGTATGTATAATATGTGAAATAAAACCATATTTTTTTCTTTTACTCGCATTTTTATTTTTATTATTTCAAAATCTTTTACATTGTTTCACATAAATTATAATGTATGTATGTATATATGTATGGAATTTTAATATGTAATAATATACATTTCATACATTTTATTTTATTTCATGGTCGTATAATTACTTTAAAATTATTTAGATACACCGCAGATATTATAGTACCGAACACATCATTTATTATTTCATTCTATTTCAGTTAATATGTTGTATGGACGAAATCAAATCAATTTATGTAACTGTTTATTTAAATTTAAATAATCTTTTTCTTTTTCTTTTTTTTTTTATCTCTCAGCATATGCATGCGTGTATATGCTTACATATACAAGTATGAAAAAAATTATTTTTTTATTTTTTCCTCGATATGAATGGTAAATCTACGAATTTATTTGAAAAACGGTCAAAACCTAATACATAGATTTCAAACTTTGATGGAAATTTCCGTAAAACGTTCAATTTACACTTATTATCTTTAAAAAAAAAATTTTTCATTATTATTATTCATATCATTTAAATAGACTGATACGACAGAGAGAGAAAATAAAAAGCTAAATTATTTTTACACGTGAGGGAGGGAGCTGATGAAAACGTACGAGTCTTATTATTTGGAATACAGATTATGAAGGAAATTTTTATTCAATGTTTCGTTCTAAGATTTTTCATTTTTTACATTTAAAATTTTTCAATACGAAAATATTTCGAAATCTACAGGAACGTCTACGAATAGTCTTCGTCATTATAGAAGCACCTGCAGATCATGTATCGACACTGCATGCGCGTAAGGGTGAGTAAATATGTGTGAATATGTGTGAACATGTGTGTGTATGTATGCTTGAAATGTGCGAAATGGCTAATAAGAAACATCCCGCAACGACAGGTAGAGATCCGATTATAGAATAAGAGAGTGAGAGTGAGATAAATTATGTACCTTTATTATTGCAGAACTGCACTGCAGTGGCAGACATGAAATATCCGTTAGCATCCTTTTCGAGGCAGTTTTATAAAAAAGGCCGAAAATTAGCTTTAAAACTGGATGAATGAGATAGTTGATAATAAACATACCATTAAGACCGGTATACGTGTATGTAGGCATGTGTGTGAGCGCACGGTTAAATGAATGACAAAAGATTATTAACTGCATAGGCATTGTTAAATACAACTATACTGATTTATCCGTAAAACTAACAAATTTTACCGTTGTTTTCTTTCCTTTTTTTTTTTCTTTCACGTTTTACCAAAAATTTATGTTAGTTCTAAAAATATTGCTAAATTCAAATTAAATCGATCATGTTATTTTATTTTTTATTTTTGTTTCTTTAAACAATGTGTTACGATCGTATTTATCTTGCTCAATCTTTTACCTAATATTCTAACGGTTTTAGACAACAGCAGAAATATGCAAGTTACCTTGGATGTATTATATTTTATTCGTGTATATGTGTATACACGCTTTCTATACAAGCACATGCAAACATCGGATGCTGGAAATGTATGATAATATAATTTTTAAATCAATGATTAACGTATTATTATTATTATTTTTTTTTTTTCACCCTGTGATATACAAAATAACATCATACTTGCTTTTACAACAATATTTAAATTCTACAAAAATAAATGTCCCCAGGGTGGGGAGTAAAAATATCATGAAGAATCACTGTTTTTTTGTTTTTTTTCTTTCTTTGCTTCACAATCTTTTTTCTTTATATTATTTTTTATTTCAGAGATTTTTTAAAATAGTTTTCTTTACACTCCAATATGGAATCTGTTAATTTATTGTACATGTCATATAATATGATAAATGCTAAAATTCGGAAAGTTTTTTTAAAGAAGTAATTGACAGAAGAGTATACTTTTGAAAACAAGAGAGTGAAGAGGCTATACATAAAAAGCAATATGATGCATTAAACATAACGAAAAAAAAAAAACAAAAAAAAAAACAGAAGAAACGTAAACACAAAGACTATTATGTTTTTTCATTAATCTATTCAATTACAACTTTTTTTCATTCATCTATATTCTAAGTTCCATCATAAGTTTTAATTTTTTATATGATGCCTACTAATTTCTATGTTTACTTAATTTATTTACTTTTCCACAAATGTTTTTAGAATTAAATTTTGAAAAAATTAAACATATTTTCGCACCTGCATCAACTATCACATTAAATACATGTAGAAATTTTCATTTCAAACACCGCCGGAAAATAACATGTTTTTTTTTTTTTTGATATTTTTTAAAAATTTATTCATACTCTCTCTCGTTTTTTTTATTATTTTCTTATGTATATGTATTAGAATTAGTGATGTGCGATTTCGAAATGTTTTTACAATCGAAACAACCGATAATCGTCAAAAAAAAAACAATTGAATGATTTTTGTGAATACAAATGAATTATTCAAATAAAAACCGGAACCATCCGAACACAAACGAATGAAGTATTCGTTAAACATCGCCTAGATTCTTTCGAGAGAAATAACATTTCGAATGATTGTTGCAAATAGGAATGAATTATTCGAATAAAAACCGAAACTATCCGAACACAAACGAATGAAGTATTCGTTAAACATTGACTAGATTCTTCCGAGAGAAATAGCATTTCGAATGATTGTTGTGAATACGAATGAATTATTCGAATGAAATAACATTTCGAATGCAACCACGGAACAATCGAATGCATTCAAAGTCATCGAACAATCAAATAATTCGAATGAATCATTTCGAAGTTGCCCATCACTAATTAGAACCCATATGATTTTACAATAAAAAAAGTGTTTATACTCATTATTGAAGTTGAATATAGATAATATTTACATTTAAAGGAAAAAGAAAAAGTTATTTTTATTATTCCATTCACACGCGAAAAAAATTATGAAATGTAAAATATATATATAATTCATGTAATATATTTACAAACGATTAACAAGAATAAAAGAAAATTAATTTAAAAAATAAATAAATATCACAAAAAATTTAAAGATGGAAAAATTACAAGATTATGATTCGTACAATGCTCACAAATTGACTCCTTTGATCGGGTTATGTTGGAATTCGAACAAACTTGCATGGTTGCATTGCAGACAATCTTTGATTAAGGTGGGATGTACTGCACTGAGTGGAAAAGAATCTGGAATATCATAGCTATGATGTTTAAAACATGGTAAGAAGCGTTTGATACATCGATCATTCTTTAGTGCTACAGGTAATTTATTGTAAAAATCGCAAATTTTTTGAGGGCATACATTAATTAATATCTCTGCAGTAATATTTTGCATCAAGTCGCACGTAGAATATTTTACTAATGATAATATAGGTCTAACATTTACATCGTACCATTTCATCATCACATATACATTCTGCAATGAACACCTATGTATGTTTTTATCCGTGTGTGCATCACATTTTACAACTCTTGATATTCCTTTATACATATTATTTAATTTCCTTAAATTGGGTATACCGAATTCTTTTTCTAAATTAATAATCTCGAATCTTGAAAGTGATGTTTCAAATAGTTTTATCCATATAGTGGTAATTTTTTCATTTCCTTTAACGTAAATATTCAATGGTTCCAAATCTTCCAACACATTTTCTACATATATCACCAGCAATAGATTCGTAATTGTAATCTCCTGCATTCCACGGAATTGAATGACAGTTTTGAATTATCCTCATGTTTTCTTGTTTTTTATTATTGGATAATACATCCCATTCGAATGGAGGCTTGTAAATTCTATGAAATTGAATTTCACCATCGATACTTATTATTGAAAGTTCCTTAATGATGTACGTATCATTATCATATTTAAAACATTGAATATCGATAATTACCTCACGTGCTACTATCATTGTTACAGTTGTTATTAAAGAGAAAAGAAAAAAAACTAAAACTTTTAATAGTAACTAAAATTTAAACGTGTGAAGAACACTAATTTGTGAAACTAATAACAAGCGAGCGAATACAGTTATTCAGAGAGTTGACATAATGTCTACCTTTGAATTAGATGCATTCGATGAAATGTTGCATCAGAAAAATGCCCCTCAAACGGAGAAAGTTGATTGCATACATTGATGAATGAAGTTGTTAAGAACTTGTACATACATATACATTTTGTTTGTGGTAGTGTATGCATGTACACATGAGATCTTACATATAAGTAAGGGTCAAGATCCGGTTTTAACAACTGTATCAGACGATCTTAACGTGCAGCTATGTACATGCAGGGATAGACTTTAATATAATCATTATCGATGGTAAACGAGAACATTAATTCATTTTTAAATTTTAATATATCGTCTTCCGTCACTAATAAGATAACATAAAAAACTACTAACTTAACTGAATATATCCTTCTTCAACCAACTTTTCTTCAATCATTCGAATTTCATCATCTACACCAACATTTCACACTTTTTTAGATGTATGCGATAACAATAATCACTCAACCAATTCATTAGGATCGTCTGAATAATCGATCGGTGTATCTTCGTGACATACTCCGCCATCAGCACAATGCTTAGTCTTTGCTCCATCATAGTAAATTTTTACACTTGATCCATTAGACTGAAACATCGGACGTATTATTTTTCTGTATTTAGGAAATGTAGTACCCTTTAATACACCAGTAGCACGTAAATGAGCTCTAGTACACTCAAGTATTTATTTATATAGATCTAAATCATTATTTTGTATATTTATTCCCATCTATATGCGATACCATTAGTAAATGAAAGAGTCCGGGTGTGTAAGGAAATTTTATTTGCTTACTTCCTTTTCCTAAATAAATTTCACCATATTTGCAGTCCCAAGAAATCAATGTCGATCCTATCAGATACTCATCAATGTTTGTATCATAGTGTATTCCATATACTTGATCATTCGGAACAAGTTCATTAAAATCTGTATGAAATGAATCTACTTCACTTATGTTAAACGACTTAGCTTTGAGTTTGTTTTTTAATATTTTCATCTTCAATTTCAGACTCAGCGTCACTTCTCTGTTTACTATTAGACCGTTTTTGACGTTTTTACCATTGATGTATCATTTATTCCATAAGAATCTATTTTTTATCTTTCAGATTTTTGTAATGCTTCATGAATTTCAAATAATGGTTTCATAATAGGTTCCAACATGATGGCTGAAGTACTTGTAATTGGTTTCCTGGGTATAAGTGTGTTTATGTTAGTGTGTACATGTAGGGCGTGGTTCTGCAATAATGTATCGACTGGAATAGAAATCATAAGAATATTAAGATCCTGTTTCAACAGTTTTGAAAGTGTTTGCATGCAACATCACATGTAGTGATGGCTGAAGCGAGTGTGTAAAAATAAAAAAATAAAAAAAAAATCTTAGGCTAATTTTATAATACTTACACTCGGAAAAATAAAAAATAAAAAATATGTACGAATGGAAAAAGGGTGAGAAGGGATGTTTAGGTTAGTTTCTGGCTTTAAATATTATATTTTGGTTAATTTCAGAATTTTTATATTCACACATAGAATTTTGAAAAAATCGTGGTATCACAAATGATCGAGACTTGCGCAGGAACGGCGCGTGCGCTTTATAGATATGCCAGGAGGACAAACGGAGCTTGGGTTAGTTTTCAGCTTTAAATATTACACTTGGGTTAGTTTTCAGCTTTAAATATTACACTTGGGTTAGTTTTCAGCTTTAAATATTACACTTGGGTTAGTTTTCAGCTTTAAATATTACACTTGGGTTAATTTCGGAATTTTTATATTGCGAGTAAGTATAAAAATTCCTAAATTAACCCAAGTGTAATATTTAAAGCTGAAAACTAACCCAAGTGTAATATTTAAAGCTGAAAACTAACCCAAGTGTAATATTTAAAGCTGAAAACTAACCCAAGTGTAATATTTAAAGCTGAAAACTAACCCAAGCTCCGTTTGTCCTCCTGGCATATCTATAAAGCGCACGCGCCGTTCCTGCGCAAGTCTCGATCATTTGTGATACCACGATTTTTTCAAAATTCTATGTGTGAATATAAAAATTCTGAAATTAACCAAAATATAATATTTAAAGCCAGAAACTAACCTAAACATCCCTTCTCACCCTTTTTCCATTCGTACATATTTTTTATTTTTTATTTTTCCGAGTGTAAGTATTATAAAATTAGCCTAAGATTTTTTTTTTATTTTTTTATTTTTACACACTCGCTTCAGCCATCACTACATGTGATGTTGCATGCAAACACTTTCAAAACTGTTGAAACAGGATCTTAATATTCTTATGATTTCTATTCCAGTCGATACATTATTGCAGAACCACGCCCTACATGTACACACTAACATAAACACACTTATACCCAGGAAACCAATTACAAGTACTTCAGCCATCATGTTGGAACCTATTATGAAACCATTATTGGAAATTCATGAAGCATTACAAAAATCTGAAAGATAAAAAATAGATTCTTATGGAATAAATGATACATCAATGGTAAAAACGTCAAAAACGGTCTAATAGTAAACAGAGAAGTGACGCTGAGTCTGAAATTGAAGATGAAAATATTAAAAAACAAACTCAAAGCTAAGTCGTTTAACATAAGTGAAGTAGATTCATTTCATACAGATTTTAATGAACTTGTTCCGAATGATCAAGTATATGGAATACACTATGATACAAACATTGATGAGTATCTGATAGGATCGACATTGATTTCTTGGGACTGCAAATATGGTGAAATTTATTTAGGAAAAGGAAGTAAGCAAATAAAATTTCCTTACACACCCGGACTCTTTCATTTACTAATGGTATCGCATATAGATGGGAATAAATATACAAAATAATGATTTAGATCTATATAAATAAATACTTGAGTGTACTAGAGCTCATTTACGTGCTACTGGTGTATTAAAGGGTACTACATTTCCTAAATACAGAAAAATAATACGTCCGATGTTTCAGTCTAATGGATCAAGTGTAAAAATTTACTATGATGGAGCAAAGACTAAGCATTGTGCTGATGGCGGAGTATGTCACGAAGATACACCGATCGATTATTCAGACGATCCTAATGAATTGGTTGAGTGATTATTGTTATCGCATACATCTAAAAAAGTGTGAAATGTTGGTGTAGATGATGAAATTCGAATGATTGAAGAAAAGTTGGTTGAAGAAGGATATATTCAGTTAAGTTAGTAGTTTTTTATGTTATCTTATTAGTGACGGAAGACGATATATTAAAATTTAAAAATGAATTAATGTTCTCGTTTACCATCGATAATGATTATATTAAAGTCTATCCCTGCATGTACATAGCTGCACGTTAAGATCGTCTGATACAGTTGTTAAAACCGGATCTTGACCCTTACTTATATGTAAGATCTCATGTGTACATGCATACACTACCACAAACAAAATGTATATGTATGTACAAGTTCTTAACAACTTCATTCATCAATGTATGCAATCAACTTTCTCCGTTTGAGGGGCATTTTTCTGATGCAACATTTCATCGAATGCATCTAATTCAAAGGTAGACATTATGTCAACTCTCTGAATAACTGTATTCGCTCGCTTGTTATTAGTTTCACAAATTAGTGTTCTTCACACGTTTAAATTTTAGTTACTATTAAAAGTTTTAGTTTTTTTTCTTTTCTCTTTAATAACAACTGTAACAATGATAGTAGCACGTGAGGTAATTATCGATATTCAATGTTTTAAATATGATAATGATACGTACATCATTAAGGAACTTTCAATAATAAGTATCGATGGTGAAATTCAATTTCATAGAATTTACAAGCCTCCATTCGAATGGGATGTATTATCCAATAATAAAAAACAAGAAAACATGAGGATAATTCAAAACTGTCATTCAATTCCGTGGAATGCAGGAGATTACAATTACGAATCTATTGCTGGTGATATATGTAGAAAATGTGTTGGAAGATTTGGAACCATTGAATATTTACGTTAAAGGAAATGAAAAAATTACCACTATATGGATAAAACTATTTGAAACATCACTTTCAAGATTCGAGATTATTAATTTAGAAAAAGAATTCGGTATACCCAATTTAAGGAAATTAAATAATATGTATAAAGGAATATCAAGAGTTGTAAAATGTGATGCACACACGGATAAAAACATACATAGGTGTTCATTGCAGAATGTATATGTGATGATGAAATGGTACGATGTAAATGTTAGACCTATATTATCATTAGTAAAATATTCTACGTGCGACTTGATGCAAAATATTACTGCAGAGATATTAATTAATGTATGCCCTCAAAAAATTTGCGATTTTTACAATAAATTACCTGTAGCACTAAAGAATGATCGATGTATCAAACGCTTCTTACCATGTTTTAAACATCATAGCTATGATATTCCAGATTCTTTTCCACTCAGTGCAGTACATCCCACCTTAATCAAAGATTGTCTGCAATGCAACCATGCAAGTTTGTTCGAATTCCAACATAACCCGATCAAAGGAGTCAATTTGTGAGCATTGTACGAATCATAATCTTGTAATTTTTCCATCTTTAAATTTTTTGTGATATTTATTTATTTTTTAAATTAATTTTCTTTTATTCTTGTTAATCGTTTGTAAATATATTACATGAATTATATATATATTTTACATTTCATAATTTTTTTCGCGTGTGAATGGAATAATAAAAATAACTTTTTCTTTTTCCTTTAAATGTAAATATTATCTATATTCAACTTCAATAATGAGTATAAACACTTTTTTTATTGTAAAATCATATGGGTTCTAATTAGTGATGGGCAACTTCGAAATGATTCATTCGAATTATTTGATTGTTCGATGACTTTGAATGCATTCGATTGTTCCGTGGTTGCATTCGAAATGTTATTTCATTCGAATAATTCATTCGTATTCACAACAATCATTCGAAATGCTATTTCTCTCGGAAGAATCTAGTCAATGTTTAACGAATACTTCATTCGTTTGTGTTCGGATAGTTTCGGTTTTTATTCGAATAATTCATTCCTATTTGCAACAATCATTCGAAATGTTATTTCTCTCGAAAGAATCTAGGCGATGTTTAACGAATACTTCATTCGTTTGTGTTCGGATGGTTCCGGTTTTTATTTGAATAATTCATTTGTATTCACAAAAATCATTCAATTGTTTTTTTTTTGACGATTATCGGTTGTTTCGATTGTAAAAACATTTCGAAATCGCACATCACTAATTCTAATACATATACATAAGAAAATAATAAAAAAAACGAGAGAGAGTATGAATAAATTTTTAAAAAATATCAAAAAAAAAAAAAACATGTTATTTTCCGGCGGTGTTTGAAATGAAAATTTCTACATGTATTTAATGTGATAGTTGATGCAGGTGCGAAAATATGTTTAATTTTTTCAAAATTTAATTCTAAAAACATTTGTGGAAAAGTAAATAAATTAAGTAAACATAGAAATTAGTAGGCATCATATAAAAAATTAAAACTTATGATGGAACTTAGAATATAGATGAATGAAAAAAAGTTGTAATTGAATAGATTAATGAAAAAACATAATAGTCTTTGTGTTTACGTTTCTTCTGTTTTTTTTTTTGTTTTTTTTTTTTCGTTATGTTTAATGCATCATATTGCTTTTTATGTATAGCCTCTTCACTCTCTTGTTTTCAAAAGTATACTCTTCTGTCAATTACTTCTTTAAAAAAACTTTCCGAATTTTAGCATTTATCATATTATATGACATGTACAATAAATTAACAGATTCCATATTGGAGTGTAAAGAAAACTATTTTAAAAAATCTCTGAAATAAAAAATAATATAAAGAAAAAAGATTGTGAAGCAAAGAAAGAAAAAAAACAAAAAAACAGTGATTCTTCATGATATTTTTACTCCCCACCCTGGGGACATTTATTTTTGTAGAATTTAAATATTGTTGTAAAAGCAAGTATGATGTTATTTTGTATATCACAGGGTGAAAAAAAAAAAATAATAATAATAATACGTTAATCATTGATTTAAAAATTATATTATCATACATTTCCAGCATCCGATGTTTGCATGTGCTTGTATAGAAAGCGTGTATACACATATACACGAATAAAATATAATACATCCAAGGTAACTTGCATATTTCTGCTGTTGTCTAAAACCGTTAGAATATTAGGTAAAAGATTGAGCAAGATAAATACGATCGTAACACATTGTTTAAAGAAACAAAAATAAAAAATAAAATAACATGATCGATTTAATTTGAATTTAGCAATATTTTTAGAACTAACATAAATTTTTGGTAAAACGTGAAAGAAAAAAAAAAAGGAAAGAAAACAACGGTAAAATTTGTTAGTTTTACGGATAAATCAGTATAGTTGTATTTAACAATGCCTATGCAGTTAATAATCTTTTGTCATTCATTTAACCGTGCGCTCACACACATGCCTACATACACGTATACCGGTCTTAATGGTATGTTTATTATCAACTATCTCATTCATCCAGTTTTAAAGCTAATTTTCGGCCTTTTTTATAAAACTGCCTCGAAAAGGATGCTAACGGATATTTCATGTCTGCCACTGCAGTGCAGTTCTGCAATAATAAAGGTACATAATTTATCTCACTCTCACTCTCTTATTCTATAATCGGATCTCTACCTGTCGTTGCGGGATGTTTCTTATTAGCCATTTCGCACATTTCAAGCATACATACACACACATGTTCACACATATTCACACATATTTACTCACCCTTACGCGCATGCAGTGTCGATACATGATCTGCAGGTGCTTCTATAATGACGAAGACTATTCGTAGACGTTCCTGTAGATTTCGAAATATTTTCGTATTGAAAAATTTTAAATGTAAAAAATGAAAAATCTTAGAACGAAACATTGAATAAAAATTTCCTTCATAATCTGTATTCCAAATAATAAGACTCGTACGTTTTCATCAGCTCCCTCCCTCACGTGTAAAAATAATTTAGCTTTTTATTTTCTCTCTCTGTCGTATCAGTCTATTTAAATGATATGAATAATAATAATGAAAAATTTTTTTTTTAAAGATAATAAGTGTAAATTGAACGTTTTACGGAAATTTCCATCAAAGTTTGAAATCTATGTATTAGGTTTTGACCGTTTTTCAAATAAATTCGTAGATTTACCATTCATATCGAGGAAAAAATAAAAAAATAATTTTTTTCATACTTGTATATGTAAGCATATACACGCATGCATATGCTGAGAGATAAAAAAAAAAAGAAAAAGAAAAAGATTATTTAAATTTAAATAAACAGTTACATAAATTGATTTGATTTCGTCCATACAACATATTAACTGAAATAGAATGAAATAATAAATGATGTGTTCGGTACTATAATATCTGCGGTGTATCTAAATAATTTTAAAGTAATTATACGACCATGAAATAAAATAAAATGTATGAAATGTATATTATTACATATTAAAATTCCATACATATATACATACATACATTATAATTTATGTGAAACAATGTAAAAGATTTTGAAATAATAAAAATAAAAATGCGAGTAAAAGAAAAAAATATGGTTTTATTTCACATATTATACATACTGCGCGAAAGCTGACTTTGGTACATTGAAAGGTAATTGTTATGTTCATATTCAACTTTCGTAGGATCTAGACAACTCCATCTTTCAAATTCCGCGCCTTTTATTGAATTTTTAATCCGTATGAATTGAATGTTGACAGTCGTCGCAATCTTTTACTTTGACACAATTTCGAGTACTCCTGCGTAATGTATCACCGTCGATATAATATTCTTTATCATGTTCGTGATCGTAGCATGGTAGAAATGATTTTATCGTATCATCCTGTTTTAATCTGTCCGGTAAAAATATATAAATGTCCCCGATGCAACTTGGAAATAATGTAATTATCATTTCTTTGGTGGTTGTAATGAATAACTGGCTTAAATCATTTATATTGAGATTGTTCATAAGCTTCAGCGGACGGATAACGTGATCGTGCCATGTCCTCATCACCATAACATTTTTCACCGCACAATGAAAAATATCATTCTCATAATGGTGTTTACAAGTTAGCAAATTGCTTATACCAGAGTATTCTTGATATAAATCATCGATACTAGGTACTCGAAAGACTTTCTCCATATTAACGAGTTCGTAGTCCAAGTCACGCAACAATTCAGACTTTTCGTTAAGTTCCCATAATATAAGTTTTGCATAAGTGGTTAAAATATATACGCGAGCCTTCGGTTTTTCGGACAATATTGTGAATATATCGCGTGCCATGAATATTTCTTCCCGACAGGGAAATAATGAGGGGTTTTTCAAGTAATGACTCACGGAAGAGCATTGTAAATGAGGCATTTTTGATGCAGACCATGCTCTGCTTGGCTTGTATAGCGTATGTAAATACCTCCCGCCAGACATATCAATCATCGCTAGTTCGGTTACTAGAAAACCATAATCAGAATCCTTATGGAAGCTGAAATCTACAAAATATTCCGCTATATCCATCTGATCTGACAATAATACTGGACCAACGATTTTATGTGTAGAAGATGTTGATTCTGTTGAAGAATAACCACCATCTGATTGCGGTAATTGAAGTGACGAAGACGTATGTGAGTCGCTATCACTTGCAAATAAATTCTGAATAAATTCAGCGTGCTTAATTGATTTTGAGTTGTTGCTTACGTTAACTATATTAGCGTTCATGATTGAATAATATGTATTTCAAACTTTTCACTAAAAAAAATACAGAGAAAAAGAAAGAGAAAAAGAAAAGATAAAAGACAGAAAAAAATGATAGAGAAAAAAAGAGAAAAAACGTAGGAAATTATTTTCTTTAACGTTGATGTAAATTTTTTAATAATGCGTGAACACAGATTCGACAAAATAGACATGTTTAACATAAAACTAATACTGACTGCTTGAATGATTCTGTTCGATAGTCTATCTCATTAGCTACCTTTGAATCGGTTATGGCAGTGGAAATGTTACATCAGAAAAATGTTGTTCCGTCGGAGAAAGTTGAATATATTTGTATACAAACAAAGTAATCGAGGACTTTGAATGTATGCGCATATGTGAAGGAGTGTGAAAAATATTCTTGTACCGAATAATGGTAAATAGCGTGCGAGCAATGTACAAGTGGTCTTGAAGGTATGTGAGTCATGCAGGTAAAGGTTGTTGCGATGACAGGATATATACCTGCAGAGTTCTTGGAAAACAGGTATTGACGTTCGAAACAATAATGTCTTGAAACGATTGATGATGCGGATGAGTTTATTAAATAAAAAATTATGTTTATAGCGAAACGAATAATATTAAAAATAATTGTGATGTTAATAAATATTTTTTATTGATCGGAGATTTTTCTTTCTCGAAACGTTAAAATTATTTTTGACAATGTTAAGTGTATATGATGACATGACTGTGTAGGAAAAAGTAATACCAATACATAAAAAATAAAGATCGTTATTAAAAATTAGACATATAGAACTGCATGTGGTGTGTATGCGAGACCAATGTGATATGTTATTGTGTCTAACGTTGAAAAAAGTTCATGATCAATAGGGAAATTCGTGATAAAAGATATGTGTGTGGGAATGTGCGGTACGCTTTCGAGTGAACCATTGATTAATTTTTAGAATCGATAAAATAAATAAAGATCAGCAATTTTAGATGTGAGGGGGCGGGAGTAGAAAGAATGAATTTTTAGGATTGAAAAAAAAAAAAAAAATGAAAAACATATTCGAATCAATTTTTTGAAGAACTCGTAATAGAGTAACGTATAATGTAGAATCTGTGCGGTGGATAGATAGTATGCTTTCACAACAGTCTGGATGTCTGTTCGGATTAATTTTTAAAACCTCGGAAAACATACAGAAATACTTACGGACTGAAAATAATCGTAATGAGAAAAATAATAAAATATACTTGGGCTAATTTTGAAAAAAAGTGGTAACGCGAACGAATGACACGTGTGTGAGAATGATGCGTGTGCTTTCGTTGAGGGGCGAGACATCGATAGATTTATTTTTAGAACCGGGGAAAACATACATAAATACTTACGGACTGAAAATAATCGTAATGAGAAAAATAATAAAATATACTTGGGCTAATTTTGAAAAAAAAGTGGTAACGCGAACGAATGACACGTGTGTGAGAATGATGCGTGTGATTTCGTTGAGGGGCGAGACATCGATAGATTTATTTTTAGAACCGGGGAAAACATACATAAATACTTATGGATGGAAAAGTAATCGTAAGTGAGAAAAAATAATAAATATACTTAGACTAATTCTATAATACTTAGGCTTGGAAAAATTATTATGAACGATAGGGAAACTATCGAGAGCAGAGTGTGCACGGGATCGAATGGTTCGCTTTCGTGGTGGCTAACGCTATGGTAGATATAAGCGTGTGATCTGCCAGTGCTAGTGATGTGCGTCGAAATGTTTTTACAATCGAAACAATCAACAATCGTCAAAAAAAAAAAAAAAAAACAATCAAATGATTTTCATTCGAATGATTTGATTCGAATGATTTTAATTTGAATGATTTTAATTCAAATGATTTTGATTCAAATGATTTTGATTCAAATGATTTTAATTCGAATGATTTTAATTCGAATGATTGTTGTGAATACAAATGAATTATTCGAATGAAATAACATTTCGAATGTAACTGTGGAACAATCGAATGCATTCGAAGTTATCGAACAATCGAATAATTCGAATGAATCATTTCGAAGTTGCCCATCACTAGTCAGTGCGCTTTTGTAACGATCGGAGAATAAGGAAAAATTTTTGGAACCGTAGAAAATGAGAAATATACTTAGACTAATTTTATAATACTTACGGGCGGAAAAATAATCGTAAGTGAGAAAAAATAATAAATATACTTGCACTAATTCTATGATACTTAGGCTTTGAAAAATTATTATGAACGATAGGGAAACTATCGAGAGCAGAGTGTGCACGGGATCGAATGGTTCGCTTTTGTGGTGGCTAACACTATGGTAGATATAAGCGTGTGATCTGTCAGTGCTAGTGATGTGCGATTTCGAAATGTTTTTACAATCGAAACAATCAACAATCGTCAAAAAAAAAAAACAAAAAACAATCGAATGATTTTGATTCAAATGATTTTAATTTGAATGATTTTGATTCGAATGATTTTAATTCGAATGATTTTGATTTGAATGATTTTTGATTCGAATGATTTTAATTCGAATGATTTTGATTCGAATGATTGATGTGAATACGAATGAATTATACGAATGAAATAACATTTCGAATGCAACTGTGGAACAATCGAATGCATTCGAAGTTATCGAACAATCGAATAATTCGAATGAAACATTTCGAAGTTTCCCATCACTAGTCAGTACGTTTTTGTAACGATCGGAGAATAAAGAAAAAATTTTCGGAACCGTAGAAAATGAGAAATATACTTAGACCAATTTTTATAATGCTTAGGCATGGAAAAAATAAAAAAATAAAAAAATACATTTGAATGTTATAAAGCGGGGAATGGGGGGCTCAGGCTAGTTTTATGCTTTAAATATTATACTTTGGTTAATTTAAAAAAAAAAATTACGATATCGCTAACGATCGACATGTGTGCGAGAACGATGCATGCGCTTTTACTTGGTTTAAATCAGTTGTGGCAGTGGAAATATTACGTCAGAAAAATGTCATTCCGTCAGGAATAGTTGGTTACATATGCGCATTGAATAAAGTAGTCATGGGTTTTGAGTATGAGTGTGTTTTTGTGTTAGTGTGTACATGTAGGGTGTATCCATCTACAATATGACATAGACTGTAATAGAAAGTATAAGAATGTTAAGATCCGGTTTCAATGGTTGTGTTAGCATTTACGTGTAGCGCTATGAGAGAAGCATTTTCGCTTTTGCGATGTGTGAGATAGAGACTTACCCCCCCGTACATAATGCATCGGACAAAGAAAAGTTTTACGCAACTGACCGAACGAAAATCTTCGCGATTCCTAGAAATACCGGAACGGCGAAAACCTGTATTTTACCACGATTCCTGCAGACTGACCACTGATAATATTGATAACAACGAAAATCAATAATGATAATAACTAATTTTACATATGTTACGAACGCTCGTAACCGTATATACATCATTGTGTGTGTGTGTGCGTAATCCTCCAAAACTAGTTGCTACCGAATAACGGTAATTTACGTACAAGCAAAGGCATGCATCGACCAATTGATTGACAGGTACAAGGTCACTTGCGATGGCACGCGTACGAATTTACCGCGATGGTGATGATGATGGTGATTTTTACATGTGTGTGCAGACGTATATACACGTACATTTACATGTGTGTGCGGTAATTAAGGGATCGACAATCAAATGGAATGCGGTTCCGCGGTCCGAGACGCTCCGGAAACGGTTCTGGAAGGCCTTAATTAGCGGTGGCGGCATCCTTTGAGCTAGAACTCTCCTTTTACATCTACTGCAAACCGATTTCAAAAATACGCGGCTCCAATGATACCAATGCGAAATTCCGACAAAATTATGCAGCGGCGCGAAGTTGTAAATGAAAATTCTAAAAAATTCCATTACCTTCTCAGACCCCGGCTATAAAGAAATGTAAATTCCCGAGGAATTATGGTAATTTAAATGGGTTTAGTTTGCCGCAAAACTGTATGTATTTTTCATGACTGTTAACAAAGCTCAAAGAAAAACCTTCAGTGTCGCAGTCTTCTTCTTCTTCTTTGATTAACGTACCGTGCACTGCCGCCTAGGTCAGAGGCACGGATAAGATAAGAGTTAGATGGAGTGGAATAGGTTAGTGATCTTGAGGAAACGTAGAAGGCGTTCAATTTCGTCGTGACGATCAGATAGGATTTCAGAAAGGTTGGACGACCAGAGAATTTGTGCTCGGTATGAATTATAGGTGGCATAGCTGACGAGTAAATGTTGGATTGTGACAGGAGAATTGCAATTGAAACACAGCGGGATTGGTTTTCTGGACATGAGATGGCAACGAGTGATTTTGGAGTGACCTAGGCGGAGTTTTGTGACAACGATTTCAGTCCTTCGATTGCTGAATAATGAGGTTTTCCATAGTCGAATAGTATCTCGAATTGGGAGCAGCTTGTTTGTGTTTCGGATGTTAGTTCACTGTTTTTGCCGTGTTTGAAGTGATTTTTGCACTATATGAGCTTTCAGATACATCGACGGAATTTCAATGTTCGGTACCGGAAAGAACAATGAGCCTTCTCTTGCCGCAGTATCCGCGAATGAATTTCCCTGCATTTCAACGTATGATGCGATCCATGCGAACGAAACACGAGTACTTGTACTACAAAGAGTGCGAATAATTTCTTTGGCTATTGGGTACTGGTGCGGAGAATTGTATTTTTGAATGGATGTGATCGCGTTTAATGCGTGTCTGTACATATGAGGCGTGAGGATCAGAAATTATTACATTTTCTATCGCAAGTTTTACAGCAAATAGTTCCGCCGAAAGAATAGTGAATAGTGCCGCCGGAAGAGAGTAGCGGAGAATAATTTTTTTGCCAGATACTGTTCCACAACCTGTTCCTTGAAATGTTTCAGAGCCATCAGTAAAAACTATTTTGCAATTGTCATATTTGCTGATCATGCATTGATATGCGGAACGTAAAATACTGGAACATGTTTCTCTTTTTGAGATGTCACAGTCTTAGAAATTACTTTTACATGACTTTCGTCTTGACCAGACGTGTAACAACTAAACATATTCCGGCCCATGTGGGTGAATGAGGTTGCCGATAATTGGGCTAGGAACGCGGCTGGTAATTGTAGGATCCTATGGTATATCCCATCCGAGGATTTATTAGGTATAATCAGGTTAATGCACACAGCATATTGGGAGTCTCTGTGGTGTAATCCATACACTAACAAATATTACAAAAAAGATTCATAGAAATATCCCTACCAAACCATGGTATTCTCGGCTATCATACTGGAACATCTATACAAGAAATTTCTATGTAACAATCTGTAGATTACGTACTGGGCCAAATATGCTGCCTGCTTTTCTACATAAAATCCAGTGGATTGATTCCCCGTTCTGTACTCATCCAAGGGACGTAGATAAAGTGGCTGATGTAGATCACATGTTTTTAGAATGTTCTTATTACACTTCGCACATTTCTGATCTCCATCGAGCGTTGTTATTACCGAATATCCCGTGTCCATATAATATGAATTATATCCTTTCACTACCGATTACATACCATGCAATCTATGATTTTTTAAGAAGTAGAATATTGGTATAGCCATAGCATAACAGATAATTGAGATTAATAAGTGAAATAAACAGACAATGGGTGGAATTTTTTGAGTTTAAAGTCCCCCCAAAAAAACTAAACACAATCTATTCTATTTAACTTGGTTTGTAAAAAAAAGAAAAAAAAAGCAATATCTTTTTGACTACTATTCTCAGTGCCAACTTGTGTCTGAATTCAATAATAAACTTTTCTCAAGTATCGCAAATAAATATTAATTTGTATCAAGTTAATTTTGAATCGATTCTTTTACGAAAAATCTGCAAAAAAGTAATCAATTTTTCAAGAATCAATATGGGAAGTGTAAAAAGTTCGTAACGAAGGAGTAAAACGCGTGTAGACAAAATATTTTTTCAAAATTCCTTTGAAATTTTAAGAGTAGTGAATTTCCAAAATACAAAAGCAGTGGCAGATTCAGTCGTTGGTTAAATATAAATGTTTCTTGTCTGTCTTAATATATACATGTATTTACATATATACATTATCGTGTGCTGACTCTTAATGGCTCATGAGTACGAAGCCTTTTGAGCTAAAATCTAGCTATCTCACGGCGGCCCAGTCCGCCGTGTCCACTGAATGTTCGAAATGAAATATAGTTATTCACAAGATCATGTATGTACATATTAATGAAATTTATAGCACTTGACTATTTTTTTATTTTTGATGACTAGTATTTTAATATTATATTATCGAACACAGAAAAAACTACTCACAGATGAGCAACAACAAACAGCAATTATTAACCATATATATATATATATATATATACACTAGGGGGCTTTCTCCCTGGCCGCTTCGCGGCCCAACCCCCCACCCGCACCCGCCCCCAAACCCTCGTTTTGTGAGAGTTTCGTCGTGACCAAGGCTCAAAATGCATATATTTTTCGATGTTCTCACTCGACTCAAGGCAACATACAATTGCCCATGAGTGAAGACATTATCCCTCAAATCAACAGCGGCGGAATCCAATGTTTCACCCGGAGCTTTGTTAATGGTCATGGCATAGGCTAACTTGATAGGAAACTGCCTTCTTAAAATCTAAATGCCAGTGTCGCCAGCAATAAATTTAAAACTGATCCTAGGAATTAGAAACGTCTTACATTCATTTTCCGGACGAAATACTTCAATTATGAAACCTTCAACAGATTTAATGACGACTTTTCTTCCATTCACCAGACCTTCTTCGAAATTCAAATTTCTGATGAGGGTACAAATCGCTCCAATTTTTATAGTAATTTTGTGATTTGGAACTCCTGGGTCTGACATTTTGTTTAAAATTTCGGTACATAAATGTGTGGAATCTCCATTTGTTTCTTTTTCATCAATCAGAGTTGTATCAGCACTATATAAATCTATTTCATCTCCAGAAATTTTTTTCCCTATTATCAATCTGTTGTTTTTATTCGTTGATGATAAAATACATCTTTTGGACATTTTAGAAAAATTTGATAGAACATCATCGAGATAAATGTGATCAATCATTTCATCAAGTGAAGTAAACATTTTTAAATCGGGGAAATTTAATAGGATTCCATTTTCTTCGCCATACAAAGTCTCTGGCATTTTTCCTTCACCAATTTCTAATAAAAATTTTGAGTAACTCGGACCACTTTCGAAAAACACATACTCCTCGAACCCTTTTTATAAAACGATTGCGACCAGTCTCTATATTTCTCTTTCCACTATCACGATACTGTTCGTATAATTGCAAATACGAGTACGTTAGTTTGCTCATTTCTTCAGTTTGTGACGATCACAACTTCCAAATTACAACGCCGTTTTTCAAATTTAAAAATACACCAATAATACTCCATAGAGGAAACAAAAGAAGAATCGTTAACAAAAGATGTTTCGTCTTTGTCCACTATGAGTAATACACGATGAACGAAAAGCCAGTAACGGTTGTTGGGTGGGTGGAAGCGCGGTACTCTGTAGGTAAATGCAGTACCGGTTGGTGGGCGGGTGGAAGCGCGGTACTGCGTAGGTAAATACAGTAGTACCACGTTTTCATGCGATTGGTAATGATCTAATTAAATCAGCGCTGATCTATTCCCTTTTTGTTTTGAGCCCCAAGGTATGAACATTTTGGACATCTTATAATTTTCCTAAAAGCCACTTGATTGGAGCTGTCGATTAAAAAAAAAATTAGCTCTCTAAGTGCCATAGAACGGTCTCAGGACATTTTTTTGATTTTTCATCTAATAATACGAAAATTGAAATTATTTTGTTAAAAGTTTGAAATAAAATAGCTCAAAAAGTTCAATCGCTAGAAGGGTAGTGTAAGCGAGGGAAATACTCTAAATTCAATTCTCTTCAAAATGAGACCTAGAGCAGTTCAGTAGAATAATTAGTTTTCGATAAACGATTAAGAAATTTAAAAACGGCAAAAAAATGTGATTTATTGCTTTGATTTATTGCTCTTTTGAGCTCTAAGGTATGAAAATTTTGAGCGTTTTATATTTTTTCTACATGCTGCTGATGTAGAGCTGTCGATTTACAAAAAAAAAATAGCTTTCTAAGTGCCATAGAACGGTCTCAGAACTTTTTTTTTTTACTTTTTGTCTATTTTTTGATTTATTGCTCATTTTGAGTCCTAAGGTATTAAAATTTTGAGCACTTTATATTTTTCCTAAATGCTACCGACATGGAGCTGTCGATTAAAAAAAAAAATTAACTTCCTAAATGCCATAGAACGGCCTCAGGACTTTTTTGTAAATTTTGATCTTTGTCTTATTTTCTTCTATTTTGGTAGAAAAATTTGTTACACCGCTCGTTCTGAGCCCCAAGGTATGAAAATTTTAAACATTTTATAATTTTCCTAAAAGCGACTGACTTGAAGCTGTGGATTAAAAAAAAAATTAGCTTTCTAAGTGGCATAGAACGGGCTAAGGATTTTTTTTTCATTTTTGGTCTTTTGTCTTATTTTCGACTATGGTGGAAGAAAAATTTGATTCATTGCTCGTTCTGAACCCCAAGGTACGAAAATTTTCAACATTCTATAATTTTCCTAAAAGCCACTGATCTGGAGCTGTCGATTAAAAAAAAAATTAGCTTTCTAAGTGCCATAGAACGGTCTCAGGACCTTTTTTTGATTTTTCGTTTATTTTTTTCCGATTTTTCGTCTATTTATTTTCTTGGCGATTTATTATAGAGATATATATATATATATATATATATATATAATTCTTCCGCAAACGATTTAATTTAAAAATTAATGCGGATCCGCTGACCACGCATCGCTCCGATAACGGTACTCTTTCAGAGCAAAACGGATACTAAAACGAATTAATTATCGAACGACCGAAAGACTCGCGAAAACCCGGGTAGTCGATCAGCCGTCGGTACTGCCTGACCAGTCGCACCGACACATCATATTTATCATAAGCGTAATTTTTGGCAAAATTACGTCGCTTTAGTCGGCACGTCTAGCCTTTGTTAATTTTACGTTATTATACTTGTGTGGGTACGGCTTCGGAATTAGATTCCAATTTCCCAACCGTTCGAACCATTTAATCAGCTGCTTTACTTTATTCGGTCCGAACATTACTAGAGAAATATATACGAAATACTATGCTGTGTTGATCGATAAGAAATAAAATAATAATATAAAATTTAATCTATGTTTTTCATTTTTCACAGCATAGTAAAGCCAGAATTCCAATCATAAAATCAATATTTTATTTACGTTACGGAACTGTAGGCCCATAACTAGCTGACCCGGCGAACTTCGTACCGCCACAGAAATAAGAAATTTTGTGTTAACTTATTAGCTGAATTAAATTGAGTTTTTATTAATACCCAAAATTAATTAAGTTCAATAAATGTGCAAAAACCAAAAAGACAAATATTTTAATTACATTGAAATGAATATAATTCACGTGGCAGTAAGGTATTGTTCAGCTTAGTAACAAAAATCAGTATAAATTTATATTAAAAATTTAAAGTAAATACTCGATTTATATACTTTTTAATAAAGTGTGTACTCTATGCAGTTAGCTGATGATGGGCTATACACGAAAAAACGTGTTTCTACTGATCTCTAATTTCTTAAAGTTAATTTATACCGATTTTTAAGATTCCGTACACACTTTAATGTACGGAATAATCCGAACAAGATGGTTCAGAAACGATAAAAATATTTATTTCTACAATAGTTCGGAAACGGTTTGACTTACCGCAAATTATAAATTACAATTAAACTTCTATCTGTGACAATTTACAACTTTAAACTGAGCGATTATCCTGGGCCGCAAAAAACCGTCTAGAATATATAATATGGAATTTAGAACGACCTCAAAAATCACCCTTAAAAAATCATAATTCATCACCCGATAACCCTTTAAAAGCTAAATTCAAAATATAAAACAAAACACAGGAGCCCTTTTATGAAATTCAAAAATTACGGATAAAAAATTATTTAAAGCCTCCTTTTGGACCAAGAACGGCAAAAAAAAATGAATTTTCTTCATAAATTCGTCTTAAATCTGAAAATGTCAAACTTATTTGAATAAGTTATAACAATCTAGACCGTTTTGATGAAAATTTTTATAAAAAACGCTATTACAATACCTAGCGTCATAACGTGTACAATTACCACAATTCGACCTTTCGATTGCGTGTGAGCATGTGTATACACTATGAGCTAAGTTGAATAGAAACTAAAAAACATGTTTTGATTAAAGGGTAAAAAAGATAAAACTCAAGCTATTTTCATAACAGGTATATTTTTCAATAACAATTATATTAAATAAAAATCGTTCGATCTTCCGATTGCGTAATTTGACTAATGCCTGGAATTCATTAAAATCTCATTGGTAATGGTAGAAACCAGCATTTAAGAACATACAGCGAGCATTTTATCGCGGTAACGAAGTAGACAGAATAAATGGCCTCTTCAATGAAATATATTGCTCCGATATCCTTGCCTCCACGTGGCTTACATCGACCTTTGTAGCACTACCGATAAAATCATCCATCAATTAATTTTAACAATTACAGACTGATTAGCCTCATGAGCCATCTTTTAAAAGCTTTCCTAAGAATCACTTTGACGCACTGGAAACACGTATCTATGTAGTCATTATCACTCTTTACTTAGTATCATACATGCCGAAACAGAAAAGAAACTGTCGGAACATAATGTTTCTGTATTTTATTATTTGGTGCGTAAATTTTCATAGCTGGTAAAAGACACATCCATATGTGTTTACGTACTTCCGTATGCGGAGGTACCGTAAGTTTTCGTTTTGCATAATAAACCAGTTGATTACTTAGTTAAGTAATATATGGATCAGGTGTAATTATAATGAAGGAATATTTTCCTTTGTTAATCAAAAATTAAAGTATGCATTAAATTTAAACTGATAATGAGTAATGTTACTATGTATTTCGGTTTACATAAATACTAGGAAAACAATTCACCTTATTGCATTGTATCGATCACCAAGTAAGTAAATACTTTATTAGAGAAATATACAGCTTATTAAGATCTTTAGATTCTGATACTGATCTAATCGTCGTGGGGCATTTCAACTTTGATAATTTATGTCCTTCTGCAGTTACTATTAAATTTTTAAACGCTATAGCGAGTTATGGGGGATCTGGATTAATTGATCTATCGATCAAAGAACAAATTTAAAAAAATTAATTAGTAAGTTCGTACGTAGGCAACTACTGTATTAAATTAAAATGTGACAATATTCTTGGTTGGATAGTCAATTCAACACTACCTGATCATTATATTTTACGCCTTCGAAACTGAAAATATTTCTTGGAATTGTGCAAAAAAAAAAAAACAACCAAACAACGAAAAAAATTAACGAGAAGCTATTATTCAACGATATAATCAACGTTAAATGGAAGGATTATACACATTTAAGGGATCCAGATATGATATACGATGTAATACGTAAAAAATGAACTGAATTTTATACGGGATTCGATGTATATATTACCTACAGATAATAAAGCACATGAATTACCGATAAAAAAATGAATAAATACGAAGATTTCAAAACACATCAAGGCCAGAGATCTATATATTGTAAAAAATATAAAAATCAAAAATCAAATACTGAGTATAGAAATAGATACATTAAGTATAGAAATAGATACATTAAGTATAGAAATTGCGTAAAATAAAAGAAATAAGAAAGACGAAAAATAAAAATATTACAAGTGTTACTTATATTACATGATTCTACGAATACCAAGAAAACATGGAGAACAATAAATTCCATTATTAAATGACCTAATAATAATTCAATCGATGACGTAATTAGCAAACATTATTTTGGTAAATCGGAAGATATACTTGATAAATTCATAAATTCTTAAATCAGTATATATCAATTCCTATTAAATGATGCCGTATATTTAATAAAAAAAACGACATAAACAGTTATAATAATATAAGGTGTCATTTTATATACCGAAAATGAGTGATAACGATGTTATCGAATTAGTAAAAAAAATTAAAAACAATAAAAAGTACCGAGTTACGATGGAATTAAAACTGTCAATATAAAACGTCATATTGGGTATATGGGATCATTAATAGTAAAATCAATAATAAACCAATCAATCATAATAGGGGAAATACCAGATCTGCTCAAAGTGGGCATAGTTCGGACAATTCATAAAAAAGGAAACCATGTTGATTGTTCAAACTGTAGGCCAAGTACTATTATTTCTGTCGCTACAAAGAATTTCCAGTCAATTAAGAGAACGCCTAGAAAATAATGAAATATTATATAGCCACTACAATTTGGCTTTAGGAGCAACAAATCGATAGCAGAGTTTCTAAAAATTTTTATTAATGACATATAATGTGAAGGTTTCGCTAAAGGGAATCAAAAGCGTTTGAAACAGTCAACATCATCATAGCTGGAACTCGTATGCGATTAGCTCAGATGCACATATATTTGTTTAGCGATGTGTTCGTGGATGGCTGATTAGTCCAATTTTAGCAGTACACGTTTTCCCGCGGCGGTGACATTCGATTGATGTAAACCACATTAAATTGACAAAAGAGCTTCACAACATCGGTATTTTTAATAATTAAAATAAGTGGTTCGCGAACTATTTAAAAAACCGAAAATTAAGAGTAAAAATAAATGATATTTATAGTAACGAAGGAGATATAGCTTTGAGCGTATGTCAAGGTGCAATACTAGTACCATTATTATTGTCCCTTTTATATACAAACGCAATCCACAAATATATCAAACATACGAAAGTATTTTCTTTTGCTGGTGATATTGCTATGGAGATTGAAAATACTAATATACGTAAAGTTGAGGAATTAATTTTTTTTTTTCATTTTTAAATAATTTGCGGGTCCTACAAGGCAATTGCCCGTCTATGGGTTCCCAACATAATTCACAAAAAGACATAAATTAATTTGTAATTCGGGAACATAGTCGAGGCTTTTCTATAAAGAATAAAACCAATTACTGATGTATATAAAGAACACCGAACGCACGACTTTCATCTCAAAAGTTGTTAGAACGGTCATAATTGCATACATGCTAAAAGTGACAATTATTGCAGCACTGATTGTAAAATTATACGGAACGCACCTCAAATGAAATACTTATCGATAATTATTGATAGTGCTGTAAGCTGGAAACATCACATTTTAGAATTAATAAAGAAAATCACACAATCATACCGGCACAATTTATAGACTTAGGCCTTTGATGCCTCTAAAAATTTTAAAACAATACTATAATGCGTTGATATCATCGAGGTTATCTCTTACGCTATACTGGCGTGGGGAAGAGGAAATAAATTTTTAAGCATAAAAAAAATGAACGCCACTCATAAAAGAAGTCTCAAACTCGTAACGAACAAAAAAGAATCTAAATCAACCAAATCGAAATATAAATTGCCGAAAGGAAATGGATAAACTAATAAACTGCGGTATTATTTATATATTTTATACGATTGTAAGCTTCATCCTTTTGACCATTAAACCTGAAAAACAGAGAAGATACCTAGAGCTTCTTCTAAAACTTCATATGTAGAGCCTAAAGGCATAAATAACTTTCTCAATAAAACGAACGATTCAATACTGATTGACCTATTAGAAAAAAAAGTCCGATTAAAATTAAAAAACATAAACAATAAAGAAAAAAAAATTAATAAATAAAAAATTATTCATTAGAATTTAAAAATTGGCCGTTGGGTAACTTCAAAAGATAAATGGGATTGTCATCGATTAAGTGAACCTAAGTAATTATATTGATCCTTTATATATATAGCTTGGTTTCGATATATAAATAGAATTGCTAATTTGTTTTATGTAGGGAAATTCTTCTTTTTCAAAATTAATAGCATCAGTAGAAGTGCCAATTTTCTTTTGTTGCTCTTTTAATGAAAGATTTGATTTGATAATTGTATTATGTGTAAGCATTGTTAATGTATAATTAGTATCATGGTGATCATCGGAATTCGAATTAAATGACAAAGCGGAATATAACGTAATAGATAAAAATTGTAACGATTCCGTCATGATTCTTTTTATTTTCGATTTTTACCCGTGTTGTTATTGATAAAGATGTATCAGTTACTGTAAATCCTAAAACATTCTAATTGTTGAAAAAGTCACTTTTAATTGTCTACTACGTAGTTTCAAAATTATCACTTGGCCAGACCCTGTTAATCGTTTATGCTGAAACATGTGTATTAATTTATTCGTAGGATGAAAAAATCACCAGCAAAAGCTGCGATTAGATTTAATTTGCTTCACAACGTCCTATTTCAGTTCAGGCTATTTTCAGTCATTTCAGACGACTGCTTAATCTATTCAATTCACCATTCCCATAAGGTCCCCTCTTCCACTCTGCCGTGTCGCTCCTTTAATTATTCATCGAATATTCCCTCGCAAAGCCAGTGTGAATAAACCTTTTCAGCGGCAGTTCTCGGCCTACAACCAGTCTCCATTATCTGGTACCGTTTCCTGAAATGTTTCTGTAGTTTCACTTGAACGAGATTCCAGTTGAGATTTCTTTTAGAGCATTCTCAAGTTGCTCTAAATATGCGGTAGTAGTAATAATAAACGATCAGAGAGCTATGTTTCCATTTACACCTTTATCTAGAGTTTCAATTTATTATGCAGTTCAGCAAATTATCATTATTATTATCTCTTTTCTTATAACGTACTCTATTAGGAAATGAATTATATACACACGAAACGATCTATTTGATTTTATCGTTTAATGTATACACGTATACATTTTAATGACCATGCCATTCTTACAGCGGGGGTAATACGAAAATCTTGTAACGAAATCTGTAACGTTAAAAATTCATAACTCATCGCTAGATAAACTTGTAACGGTGAAATTCAAAACATAAAATAAAATCCAAGAGTCCTTTCATAAAATCAAAAAAAAAAAAAAAAAAAACGGCAAAAAAATTATTTAAACTTCCTCTTTTGAGCCAAAAACAGCAAAAAAAACAGGAATTTCACGTAAGTAATAGCCCGAGTAAAAACGTTGGAGAAACCAAAACGTATTTTAAACATATGCATAAAGGACCGCTTCATAGAAAAAATATAGCCAAGCTTACAACTTGATATTCAGACCCTTGAGGCGCCTAAAACTTAAAAATTTTGAAAAAAATAATTTTTTTCTCGGATCATTAGAAAGATTGTTATTTGTCGAGAACGAAACCGGTTTTTCATTTCCTTAATGAAACTTTCAAAGTTGCCGAAAAGTCAAAAAAGGAGCGAAAGATGACATATGGGGACTTTCTTGACGATGCGGGTATCATAGCTAAAAATTTTTAACAAGATTAGAAATATGTGCATCCACGTATATTTTTCTAATTTGGAACATCTAGGTTTCCAACTTTAAAATTATCCCCTCGCGGCTCCGAAAGCTCGAAATTCTATTGAAAAATGTTCTTTTTTTCGGACATATGATATTTTGTTGGAAAAAGCGCGCTATTTGTCGGGAATGAACCGGTATTTAATTTTCTTAACCAAACATCGGTAATTTACTAAAAGTTCAAAAAAGCGCGAAAAATGACGTGTAACTCTCGCCTGTAAGCTTAGGTATCATAGATAAAGATTTTGAACAAGGTTAAAAAGTATGCACATCCGCCTGTATTTTTTTAGTTTGGAGCATCCGTGTTTGCCACGTCAAAATTAGGCCCCCCCGGGGGGGGGATACCCGAAATTTTTGAAGAAAAAAAAGGATTTACGAAACGGTATTTAATTTTCTTAACGAAATTTTCGAAACGGCGATAATTTCAAAAAATCGCAAAAAATCACGTTCCTCTTCCTCTTTGCAGCGGAAAAATCAAATTCCTTCGAATTTAGTAATTATATGTAAATATAAATATTGCGGTTATCGTTAACTTAACATACGGAATCCTCAGCGCATGAAACATCATGCTTGACTGAACCTGTTTTTTGTCTGTTCAATCTAGTCTACCTACCATAATCCGTGGTTTTTTTTTGTTTTCCCCGCCTGATCCTTTTATCGTTGTTTCCATTTTCGCCTGCGTTCTTAGCCATTCTTTACTGTCTTGCTCTGCCTTTTTCATTTATCGTTAGTTTCCTCTTCGTATTATCTTCGAGCGAAGCGCGTCTTTGTGTTTCTTAAGTATTTATCTGTTTCTGTTAAGCGTTCTTGCTTTGTATTGCAGTTTTCTGACACTTGCCTACTCAGTATTGCATTATATCCTGCCTTTTCCTTCGCCACATATTGTTTCTTCCTACAAAAAAGTATCTAACCGCATCGTGATATAACTGATTCTTTCCCTTTTCTAATTATTCCTGGGTGAAAGTCCCTGGTTAACGACGCCCGCCCCTCAAAAAAACAAACAAACAAACAGAAAAAGAAAACGTTGAATTTAAAACATCTTTAGACCGCTACTTCATTATCCAAAAAATTGAATGTCAATCGAGGAAGGTACTAGTCTGAAGTAGTCAGTTTTCCGTTTGCCGCTATATTCCGTATTATTCAAGTTATTTTGGTAAAATATCTGAATAGAAGTTACTATCGAGAAGTTTAATAATAGTTTCGTAGAGTTATTTGCAGTGCACTAAGTTCATTATTGCAGCATTCAAAGCTGCAACATTTTCCATTCGATTAATTTATTAAATTATAACTGAAGGATAATTATCTGGAACTACATACTGATACGTTCAGTATAAATACACGGGTCTTTAACACGTCTTAGATAAAACAGTTTCTTTTAATAAAATCGAAGCCGCACACACACACACACACACACCCTTATATAACAGAAAGAGACAGAGAGAAAGAGAAAAAGAGCGAAGGTCGCCGCCTGGAAGACATTTAACGCTTTTTCGTTATAAAAAAAGCAAATTTCGACTACTTCTCTTTTCGGACTCGTTACGCTAACTGGTTGGTATACTGGTGAAATGTTGGATGTTTGTACCAAATCGAAGTATTGTAAAGCGTGTGAATATTGGAAGAAAAAAGAAGGAACTGCAAAATATGAAGGTTTTGCTGACCATGAATTTCATTGCCAAGCAAATCATGAGCGTTTAGCGGGCAAGATGGAGGTCGACGCCGTCATTGACATGTTCCAGCGCTTCGAATCACTTCATAATGTGAAATACGTCAATTACATTGGCGATGGAGACTCGAAAACCTACAAAGAAATTATGGACGCCAATCCATATGGAAATGTTCCTGTTGCTAAAAAAGAGCGTATTGGCCATGTTCAAAAGAGAATAGGAACTCGCCTTCGTAACGTGAAAAAATATACCAAAGGCCTCCGAGGTAAATTGACGGGTGAGCTCCATTATGAACTTACTACCTTTTACGGACTCTGCGCTTGATATGACATCGCTGCCATCACTTTCAACGAGGGTTTATCAGGCTCATGTTCTATCTACGATGCACTAGGAATAACGCGGTTGGACGTACATTAGTCGACTTTTGCATGGAACCGGACGCCAATCACATCAAGGCCGCTGAGCGGTTCATTTCCAAGATTGAGAAAACGGCTAGACGCAACCTTACATCAGCGAGAAAAGAGCTAGAGGACCAGAATATGACTTTGGACGGGCAATTATACAATAGCAGGATGAAGGTTAAAAAATAATTATGGACCATATTATTATGATTTCGAAAAGTTATATTCAACTTTAAATGCGTTTCTCTCGAAACGATGTTTTTGAAATCGGCACGCAGCAGAACTGGAAGAGTTTTCATCCGATTGACTTGAAATCTGTAGCTTCTTCCTTTAATTATCTAATGAAGTACACACGATTTTAACAATCGGTAAATAAGAAAAAAAATATAAACAATTGAAGTGGATTTTTTCCATCGAAAACGCGATTTTTTCTTTAAACAATCGCCATTTCGCGAAAAAAAAGTCCTAAAATTATAATCGTGTGTACTTCACTAGCAAAACTCATGTAGTTTATGGAAAAAAATTTGTATGCTTCCAGATGGTGATCCAAGGGACTTGTACTGATACTTTTTTAAATGTTGTTTTTAGTTTATTGACCAACAGCCGCCATTTTGTAAATTTATGTTAATAAAAAAAATGTTTTCATATTCCTGAAGAGTTGCTTAACTGATTAATATATCATTTGTTTATGATTATTTAAAATCGAGTTCATAAAAAAAAAAAAATGAAAAAAGGTTCTTTTTTTAGGGCTCCAAACAGATATAACCCCTTAAATATATTCATAATTATAGCACTCCATACACATTTAGTACTGACTGGTGTAAATATTGCGTACACAAGTATACTGGTTCCTTATTTTCTTGTAAATGGTTTAACATATTACCTCTCTGTTTCACTAATAAATCGCTATTTAAACCCTAAACTGTTGCTATTCATACATTTATGATATCAATGCGCCACATAGCTTAGACGAGCAATACAAGGTTTAGGCTATGTGAGTTTGATCGCTTTTGCTGTAGTAGTCTTCCAGTTCAATCAAAACAGACTGGCGGATATACAAAAATTTTTAAAAATAGACTCTCCGCATTTTTTTTCTTTGATACAGACTTATTATCACAATTATAAGATTTTCTGCTAAATATAATGAAAAAAACTGATGCAGTGATTCTTCTTAATATCTCAATTTCGAATCACATGTGTATCTTCATAAACTATTTTAAATTTATTCGAAATAGTAATTACAATCTCATGTTGCGTTAAAGTTTGTGTTATGGGGTAGTTCAGGTATGTTTTTTTTATTTTTAATATACAGTTCGAGATCAGGGATTATATTAGGTATTCCATTTTCTGCTAAATCCTATATTTCTTGCCATCTTCTGAATATTTCTTTTCCCGTCAGTGTTTTTTTCGTAATATTCCAATTTACTATATTTGGTTTACTATTCATATCTGAATATCCTGCTTGAATTTTCTTATTAAACAATTGGCGTTTTTCTTCTATCATTAAATCAATCGGGATTATCTTGGTTATTACTTGTAATGCATTATTAGATATTGTCCTATAGCCAGCAGAAATATTAATTAAGAATTTTCTTTGCTGCGCTATTATATTCTTTAATGTTGTCTTACTTATATAGTTGACGTATATACTTGTAGTATACAAATACATATTTTGAACTGTAGTAATCCTGTATAAAACTACAGTTCAAAATATGTATTTATATGTATGTGTGTGTGTATATATATATTACTAATAAATATCCATTACTCTCCGAACGAACAAATTACACCTTATTCAAACATTCTAGACGAACTTTTATCAAACTCACGCCATAAAAGAATTATTATAACTGGGGACGTCAACGTCAGTACGATGGGACGTAAAAAACTCTGTAAGTAAAACTCAAATCTTTCTTAATATTCTAGCCAAACATAACTTATTCATGTTAAACGAAAAAAAAACAACAAATTCACGTTTAGCAACGCCAACCGGCAAAGTGTCATTGACTTAGTGATTGCTTTACAGCGTGCTTCTTTAGATATTAATGAATTAAAGATCGTTACAGGTCAATCTTTCTCAGACCACGAATATTTATCATTTAACTACGAGCATAATCTGTCTAAGAAACACGAAAACAAAATAATCAAATACATAAATTACGAAAATATTATAAGTATTTTTAACCACGATAGTAATAATCTAACAAATAGTTGTAACAATGTACACAGTTCTGAAATGCTTGAAAAATGGATTATTAATTTATCCAATTATATCCAAAACCTAACTGATTTAAATTATACATATAGAAAGTTAAAAAAGTGAATTACTGATGGAATAACGACATTAAATATCACAGCCCGCTTACAAAAAGTTTATGGCAAAAATTGAAAGATCCGCATTTGAGAGAGATTCGGAAAGCTACCTATAATAAATATAGACGTACGCTAAAAAATAAGATTAACCTAGTTAAATTTAACTCATGGAAAACCTTCTGTACTTACAACATCAAATAATGGGGACTAATTTATAAAATAGTTTTTCAGAAACTAAAGCAAACAAACCATATTACGCTATTCAATAGGTTAAATGGGGAAAAAATAAACACCATAGACGAGAATCTAACTTTCTGATTTCCCGATAACAACTCAGACTTAGTCAGTGACGCGAAGATAAAGTACTGCGAAATAACTTTAATAACCATAAAACGATCAACGAACTTATTGAAAATAACAAGTCAACTCTAAAACTAAGCCAATTAACTCGCATAATCAAAAATTTTAAAAATAATAAGGCCGCGGCGCCCGATAAAATTACAAATAAAATAATAAAACGAATTCACAATAATCCTCCAAACTTTTTGTACCATATGTACAAGAAAATCTATTTGCTAGGTTTCCTCCGAAAAACATGAAGAGAAGCAAATGTAATCATACTCCATAAACAAGACAACGACCGGTATAGTGCGAAATCATACAGATCTATCTTCCTCCTGAAAATACCTTCGGAAAAATTTTTGAAAAACTATTAAAACATTACAAACAACTTAATGAAGAAAAAAAAACTGAATGATAGACAGTCCGGTTTCAGAGAAGGCCTATCGACCGAACACGCTGTTAATTATGTTATCTCTAGAATCACAGAAAGTCAAGAACGAGGAAAACACGTACTCATAATTAGCATTGATATAAAGGATGCGTTTGACAATTGCTGGCACCCAGCACTATTCAAAAGTTTAAGAGAACTTCTTATGGAAGACAACACTCTCTTAATATTTTACACCATTACCTTAAGGAAAGGTCGGTAACACTTAAAATTACGTCAACTAAAAAAACCTTATATAGGGGCTGCCCCGCACAAGGTAGCGTTTTAGGCCCTACCTTTTGGTGCGTACCCTTTAATGAAGTTTTTCGATTAAATGACGATAATAATGCGAATCCTTGAGCCTACGCTGACGACTTAGTCTATATAATCAAGGAAGAAATCAAAAAAGAGTTAGAACAAACTGCAAATAGCACATTAATAAAATTACGGACGTCGTGGCTAAACAAAATAAAATTACAACTATCGATTGATAAATAGTTTTGTTTCACTCTTCACAAAATTTACAAAGCTGAAAAAGAAAAGTATTAAAACAGAATATAAAAATCATAAACTAAAATTCGTCGACCATTCTAAATATCTAGTAGTCGCAATAGTCAATAAACTGACGTTTAAATATCATATACATCAAATAACAACAAAGCTGGATGCCAAATACTACCAATTGTTAAAAGCCAGCCAAAATACTTGCGGCTTTAATTATAAATTTAGAATAATACTATACAAAGCCTTAGTAGAGAATACTGTAACACATATTTCAGCTCTCCGGTTTTCTTTCAAAGACTGAAGGTAAAAAATATTTTAAAAAAGCTTTATTCAACACAAAAAAAGTTTCTAATAAATGCATGCAGAGGATACAAAACCTTATCACACAGTGCTGCAGTTACAACAAACAACGTGCTCCCAGTAGACGACTTCATTATATGAGCAGAGCAATTTTGTTTGTGGTAAAAAACCACAAATCATTTAAATACACCAAAACCAAAATATTCTGCAGGAAATGAGATTTTTACCCCCCCCCCACAGGACAATGCTACAGGAAACAAAATGTACATGAAAATCGTTAAAAACACAGTCAAAAATCACAATTATGAGAACTTGGGAACAAGGTACAGTTGGACGACATACGTACGCCCTAATTCCAGACGTATAAAAAGAGCACATGGTCACTCCAGATTTCTTCACCACCCGGTTATTAACAGGACACGGAAAGTTCATATATACACCGTTTTCAACTCAGTGAAGCTGAACTATGCGCATGCGGTGAAAAAGAGACAGTCGAGCATATTCTCTTTTTTGGAAGGCAAAGAATATGTGAGAACAAATTCGTTCCAAAAAAAGCATGCTAAACTTGTATAATCAAAAAACTACCAAAGCAGTTGAAAATTTTTCTTTTAACACAATAAAACCTAAATTTCAAAAAACATAAAATGTCATACAGCTAAAAAATACAATAAGGTTTATCAAGCTTACCACAAAAAAGTTTTGTACAAAAGTCATTTTCCGGGGACAATTATATCCATGTCATTAAAAAAATCAAAAAGAACAAGAATTGTATTTATGAAAAAATATTTTACACTTTCTTTACTTGCGAAATTAGCATATCGGTGGAAATATTTGTAAATTATTAATATACACACATGTTTAACAAATACATTGAAATATTATATGTATTTTATGTAAAAACTTTTTTTGTCATTACTACTATAAGTAAGAAATTGGTACAGGACTCGCCCGCGCACGTAGGTTATATTTATTATAAGAATATAATAAAATTTGTAAGGTTTTCTAAACGAGATTAAGCCTAACCAGCGATGCTGGTTCAGACACCTTCAATTACGTATTAATTCTGTAAAAAATAATAAGAAACCAATATGAAAAAAAAAAATATAAATATATATATATATATATATGTCTAATATATTTGTTTCTCTTTGATTTTACTTCATAGCCTTTTTTTTTCCGCATCTTTTCCATCCGTGATATCCTTTCCACTTTCCTCCATTATCAGATTTTAAATGCTTCCATTTGATATCCCAGTCGTTTATTACAAGTGACTGAACTACAAAGAATATTTTTCGACATTAGGAGGCGTTTCTTTTTATTGAATGCCAATTTTGCGCCATTTCAATTCTTCTTCTTCCATCTTCTATCTAGATATTTTTGTTTTTTCACTCGCTATATTTTTTCTCCGTCTATTTTCATATTTATTTCTTTGCCATCTTTTCTTTTTTCCCCCCTTCATCTCATTGTTGTTGTTTTTTCTATTTATTTATTCTCACATATTATAGGTTCTAAATATTTAGTTCGTCTAATTTAGGGAGAATCTTTTTTCTTGTTCAACTATCCGCTTTTGTTACAACGTTCTCCACAAACATAAGTTATTTACTCCGTAAATATTCACAAACCACAGACACTACAGTTTTGAATATTGCAGTAGGAAGTACCGAGAGTTTTATTAGTAGAGGACGCATTTTTTGATATTTTTTCCGGAAAAGTAACTTTTTATTTTAATTACAGCAGTGAAGGAATTTTAATTTTATCAGCGTGACGTTTATGAAAAAACAAATCTGATGTACGCGGAATTTAGTAATATAATAATGTAGAGGAGTTGGAAGTGGGATTCTTCTGTTTTCGTTTAATATTATTATTGATAAAGATTCAGAATTCATTTCAGTTCACTTTCTTGATGAAGTCTCAAAAGTTTGAAGATGACTGTGTGTAAAATTAATTTTAAAAAGATCAGACAGCAGTTGTAGAAGGGGCAAAAACAAAAAAAGTTTGGAAAGTAGATTGCAGGAAATATCAGAACAGAATATTTGGAAACCGCAGACTAAATTTTATTCTCACGATAACAATTCAAAAGTCACCAGCCGACTTACATTATTACCGATGTTAAATAACGGTTTTATATCCGAAATAATATTAATTTTCTTAGACACTCCTCCTCGGGGAGTATACCTGTTAAATGGAAGTTATGTTATTTGAAATATCGCTATATCGAATAATTGCCACCTAGTCTAGAGACAGATGCTGTCTAGATTTAACAGGTTAATTGAAATATGAGAAATTTTAGTCGTTGTCTGTTACTTAAAACTTTACGCGGGAAAATATCACCGTTAGATAGAATAAATATCAGAGTACGAACTCGATTTGATTGTCATCAAATATAACCAGAACTGTGTGCGTTTTTCGATTTTGTCCGACATAAGAATTGTTTATTTTATAAGCTTTAAATAATAATATGCGCCGGAATTAAAAGGCTTATGTTTAATAATTGATTCAGCTTGGAGAATTATGTGTCGCGGTGGATTATTTATTTATTTCCAAATTAGAACAATAAGCCGCTAGTGTTAAGAAGCTATTCAGCACATAAATCCTTGGAATGCGTTCCAATGGTCGTTATTACTTGTTGATGTAGATATTTAATTAATTATGTTCGACCGTTTTAGTCTCCTGAATCGGGGGCCATCTTCAAAGAGAATGTGTGCCAACTAATTACCGTGATTCCATAACCGTTCTACGTATCGCAGTTTAACTGCCCCTCAATCTCTAACTGTCGCTAATGTAAATCATTCGGAATTTCTCGCCGTTGAATAATATCACGGCACACCGGCTATCAATTTCGGTTAGACTCTTTGGATGATCGCTACGCTTGATTGACTCGCAGTTCCCCAAAGTGAGATTCCGCAAGACCATATATAGGTTTTAAGATGATAGCTTTGTACAGTAATACTTTATTTTCTATCGATAGCATTGTAGCTGCTTCGATGCTGATGTGGCAGTAGACAATATCGCAGTGTCGTTCACAGATATAGTTATTATGTTGGTGTTACATACGTACATATGTATATATCTGATATAGCACAGGTCCAAGCACACCGCTTTGTGGAACTCCTAAACTGATAGTGTGAATACCTTTTTTTTTTTTTTTTTTGGGTTCGTCGACATTGGCTCGAGAAAAGAGAAAAGGATGAGAAGCGAATCAGATATTTATGCGATTAGATATGGAGGATAGAAAACACTCAACTGCCGGAATGACTGAGGGTGATGGCAAGGAGAGAACAAAAGATGCATCGTAGGGAGTTGGAAGACCAATTGACAGAAGAGAAGAGTAAGAACGTTCGGAAGCGATACAGGTGCACTGAAATAAAATGTGATTAGCGTCGCCTATAAAGTTGTGAGAGGAAGGGTGTAGGGGACAGAAAAGAGAGGGGACTAGAGAGAAGCGAAATAAGGAAGCGGGAAGCAAATTGTGCCCAAAGCGTAGGCGACAGATTGCAGAGAGAGTTGAACGTAGCATGGAAGGAAAATTGGAAAACCAGAGAAAAGACGATAGATTAGGCTGGATAAAGAGATGTAAGGAATCCGGATTTGAGAATGAGGAGGAATACGAGTTGAACCACAGTTTGGAATGAGCTAAAGTGTAGAGAAGATTAATATTATGAGATGAAAAGACGCTGAGAAATTCACCGGTAGAAGTGGATGAACAAACTAGTGTATCAGCCGAGTCGTTACCTTCGATTCCAGAGTGCCCAGGAATCTACAGTAGGTCAATCTGGACGGAGTAAGAAAGGAAAATGTTATAGACAAGACAGCGTACGAGAAGGATTACGTAATCAACAGAGGGAGAAGGAAAAGAAGTGGAGATGGCTTGAAGGACACTGCGGGAATCTGATATAATAAGGACTTCATGCGAAACTAGGGAAGAAGCAAGTGTGACTACTTAAGTATGACCCGTTGAAATTTACCTGAAAAAATCTTTCTTCAAGGTAAGACGCGATTAACAAAAGTAGTACTGATAGGATAATTGTTGTTTTATTTTAAATAATAGCTTGCTGTGCCGTAATTAATCAAATGCTTTTTCGATGTCTAAAAAAACTTCAACTTTTTATTCTCGAAACTTTAATGTATCACATGAATAACTTTTTGTGTGTCTGCTCTATATGGTTTACTGTGCTGCTCCTTAAAATCGGACACTGATAATCCGGTGGTGTTTTTTTATTCTTCTTGATAATAATTTTTCGAATAGTTTAACGCTGCAAGTTAATTTATCGGGGTCTATACGGAGTTTCATCTTCAACCGGTTTGCCTAGTTTCTGTGTATTTACAGCGGCGAATTCCCCCATTACACTAAGAAATATCCAATTCTGATAATTGCGATGTATATAAACGATAATAATATTATGGCTTTTTTGATCAATTCTTGATTATTTTTGATGAACTTAAATCGTATCCTGGAGCTTTTTTTGGATTTAAATGTCTTTGTGGATATTTATTTACTTCCATGGGTTTTATCGGAAATGATATTTTGTGTGGAGCCTGTAAGTAACTTTCTACTTCTGCGTCCACAAGGTTAACTGCGTTGGTTTCATGAAGACGAAAAATATCTGATAAATATTCTACAAATGTTTTAGCCTTTTCTTCGTCACTTCTTATCCACTGATTGTTTTTCTTTATCGGGAGACGTTATAGTTGATTCGAGAGAAAGGAACTGGCCCCCCTACTCTCATTAGTGCCGTTGGGCTTAGTACATTGTGAACCTTAACTTCACAATCCCAACGCCCTGTCAAGGGTATGGAACTCACTTTACTTTTATAGTTGATTATTTGTTTTTTTAAAGATTTTAACAGTCTTCTATAAAGAATAATCCGTAGCTCCACATTTTTCATTTCACGAATCTTATTTTTCAGCTCTCTGCTCGCTCTATTGAATGCTGTTTTATCTATAGGAACTATTGTATTCTGCCATATACGTCTTAACCGTTTTTTTCTTTCTTGGATCATATCCTTTATTATTTTTGAATAGTTTCGTATTTGAGGGCTTGTTCTTTTATCCCCCCAAGATTTATTCCTTTTTGGTGTCGCTAGGTGCGTGGCTTCTTGGATACATTCGGTAAGGTTCTGTACACTAATTTTTATACCCTCCATGGTTTTCAGAGGAATATTGAAATTTCTTTTCAATTAACTGTTCAAAGACATCTCAGCCAGTTTTACCGTTATGCAGCATTGGTTTTTTTCTGAATACACGATTGCACTACTAATATCCAGGATTACAGGCGAATCAGATATCGATGGTTCGACTGACGGTCCTATTACAAATAAACAAGTCTAATAATTTGAGTATTTTCCCTCTGTCTGTTGGCCAGTACGTTAGTTCTGCGCGAACATAACGTTTTCGTTCAATAGAATTACATAACTGTTTACTTTAATAATCGTGAAGAACCCTCTATCAGGTATGTTTTGCTTTGAAATGAGTATAGGCTGTTTTTCTTCCTACTAAATTTTGATATTTTATTTAATTATATTTATATTCCGTTCTTTTTTATACGACATGTAAGGGCTACGTAAATTTTCATCCACATCGTTCCTTTATTTATTTATTTATTTATTTTCTTTCCTCTACTGTGTGTTGATCAAAAGACTGTTGCATGTACACGTGCAATAATACATATATTAGCGGTCAATTTAATAAACGCATTACCTGCCTGTTGAGTGTATTTTCATTTCGACAGTTAGGTCAACATTTACCAAATATACATACATAAAACTCGATCTTCCGAACCTCTTCGTCGGAGGATCGCTCAGATCCTCAGAGTCTCTACTAGAACTCTCATAAGAATGTCGGTTTCACATGAATAATGTCGTTTTTTGAAAAAATAAAATAACGAACGTTACGCAAAAACGTGTTACTTCGCTGCTAATTTTCTTATTACTTCCATTAATATATATATATATATATATATATGAATACTACCCGAAAGCGTTTGTGTTTACATGTTTCTCCTAATATGACTCCATCTATTCTGTTAAAACTGCTCCATTAATTTCGGTATCGTTTTTGTAACTAAATGGCTATTAATTTTCTCTTTCTTTTTCCGCGAGGAGGACTTTAATGTGTGAATTAAGATTAGAGCAACTCCCGCTTTCCAAAAAGGGAAAAAAAAACGACAACATGATGATTTTGGTAGATAACGTATTATGAAAAAACAAAAAGAAAAAAAATATGGTATTCTAAGATTTTTAAACAGCATTGTGGGATTATCTAGAGTTTGGTGATTATAATTCCGATGACTAATTTACAAGAAGTTACAAGTGTGTTATTAAGCAACAATAATTCTCTTCGATTAAAATGTTTAAATACAACAACAAACTGTGAAATACAACGACAAATCATGTAACGCTTCCAAACACGGTTGCAATAGTGAGTTCACGAGAAAATGTTTACAACGTTTGCTTACACTTCAGACAAAAAGCTAGTTCATAGCGCGAACATGAATGACAGATGATCAAGGCTCAATTTTCCTTCAACACGCAATACAAGTTAATCAATTTATATGCAACAGAATTGAACTCACATACATACACGCGCTGGTATACATGTTTATATTTATATATATATATATATATATATATATATATATATATGATATAACTTGGCCATTTTGGCCTTGCAAGGGGCTGTGCCCCTTGACCCCTCTTGCTTTCATTTCTGTTTCTTTCTCTTCTATACTTTGTATAAAATGATCAAAATTTACAACGTAATTCTTACTGGCATCAACACAAAAAAAATAACACAATCACAAAAATCCTATCCTAACATTTAACTTTCATTATATAAAATTAAGACATTGTTTCGTTACATATTTCGTTACATAAAATTGTGACATTTTTTAAATAACAATAACAAAAATCCTATAAAATATAACAAACGTTACATAAAACTGAGACATTTTTCGTTACATAAAATTGGGACATTTTTTTCGGACATTTTTTCTAATGAGGGGTAGCCTAAAAATTACGTTGTAATTAATATTACAATGGTAACGTTACTCTTGTGCTAGAATTGATATAAAAAACCATTATGAAATGATTTACGAAATGTATAACTAAAATTGCAATAGAAATTTCTACACAAATTTTTTGTTTTTTTTTTTTTTGTTTTTAATGACTTCGTCAAACTAAAATTTACTCTCTTACAAACGTTGTAGAAGATCTATCATCCGAGACTCCAAAGAGCATTCCTATGACGAGGTCTGAAGGATCAAATCTTCTATATAATACATGTAAATGTACACTTTTCTTGCGGACATTTTTTGAAACGTGTAGTGCATCTGACTCAATATTAATAAATAATATAGGTTGTTGTTCCTATGATTATCAAAGCCTAAAGCTTAGATATAAAAAATATAAACATAGAAGGATAAAGCACATACTACTGACATTTAAATGAATAATTTTATGAAACTCTTGCGTGTCTGGCGATTGCATAATGTCTAAGACATTTTGTATCTCGTATTAATGTCAAGTTGCGGATTTCGATTTCTCGTATGTAATATTCGTTATAAATTAAATTAATATAAATCTTCCTTTATTTTCTGCGAGGGTTAGTCATGTATGCAGTTTTTTTTTATTGTTTTTCCCGCAAACTTTAATTATGTACGACTAATATAATAAGTAAGTCTCATGCTCCTATCCGGTATCGTTCTCGGTACAAATGAAACAAAATCTAAATGTGTTATATTACTATATATAGAAGTCTATACTACAACTATACGGTTGTTTATGCTATGTTTTTTTATAAATACATCTTTACTATTTGATAATAAATGAAATTATAAAATGTGATCACATATAAAATAAAACAAACAGATTTATATGTAAAGAAGCCGTCGACTAATTTTGGATAACTACGCTCCATAAAAATAGCAGTCTGGCGTGGTTCGTAGATATCCGAAAGTAGTCGACGGCTTCTTTACATATAAATATATTTGTTTTACTTTAAATTTAATTAATTTATTATCAAATTCGTAATGCATATAAAAGTTTATAAGTTAGATTAGATCCTTAGTAACAGAAATCGAAAAAGTATAAGGTAATTATAAAATTAAATGAAGTTTCAAAAACCTCTAATGATGCAATTACAGCACCAACATACATTTTCGGCCAACACAAAAACAGCTGAGAGGTAATTTTAACACCTCGTAGAATTAAAACATATAAATAAAAACCGTTTAAATGCCTTAGCAATGCTGAATACTTATCGTTAAATAAAAATTAATTGCGAAGCAGATGTTATTGTCGACTAGATAGAATAAAAAATATTTTTTTGTGTTTGTTTGTTTTTTTAGGGATGGTCAGCTACGGGCAATAACCCAGCGCAAGTTCTTTCCGTAAGTCTCTCTCATTTTTTGATAAATCTACCAAGTAAAATTACGTCTTGCATTTGATGGCTTTTGCGAACAGCTTTCGTTACCGTAATTATTCATTTAATATTTTTGATTAGAACTAACAATATTTCAATGATATATACACAATCGTGAATACTATTGCCACTCATATTTTTCAATACAATTATAGTTTATCCTTATAACGTCATTATATTTTCTAATTCGTTACAGTAGTCGTCAGCTAGAAACTGATAAAATATAGTTAAAATATGAAACAATTAAAATGCCTGCTTTCAGTTGTAACCTTTCATCTTATTCATTTTTACTATCTGACATTGTTCGAATGTTCACTTGTGAATGTCCAGCTTTACTATATTTATTCCGTTCGCCTATTCGCATATTCGCAAATGCCGTTAAATTATAGTACGATCGCGTATGTTTAAAAATGACACGGAAGGGATTTTATTATCGTTTAATCAATTGTCCTCTAGCGGTCCGATCTGACGGTTTGATAGAGTTCCGATTTCTGTCGATCACTGGTTTGACTGACGCAATGAGAATTTTCATAAAATTCCGTTTTATTTTATTCTTCTCTTTCTGATTTTACTTCGGTTAGGCACTAAGCTAGAAGAAAAAGTTTCTCGATAGAATTTAATTTAAAATAAGTTTCCAACTTCGCAATTGCAACTTAGGTTCCGTTTTATTTATTTAAATTTTTTTTTAATCTTGCAAATTACCTTTCGAAAATATTTACTTACTTTCTTTTTACAAGTCAGCCTCTCTTACGAACAATTTCAATGTGCACGCTTATTTGTCTATAATACATATAAATACATACGTATATATTTCATAATATGAGCAAAAATTATGTATATATATATATATATACATATATATATATACATATATATACATATGGGTCATTTCACGTCGAATGTCCCAGCGCGTCGCTCGAACGCCAAAACGCTTACTTTTCAGCTGATGATTACGCTACTAACAATAAGAATTACATACAAAAAATAACACGTTTTCGATGTAATTTTTTCCTCAGCTTTCCCCAATGAAATCATCCGTTTTTTGAAAATGCGCCTTTTTAATCTAAAAAAAAACACAAAACGTGTTTTATATCTTTAAAAGGGCATTTTTAATATTCTCTTTTAAATACTTCAGATCGAAACAGGAGGGGTTTTTACGTCGATATAGCAATTTTCATCAGAGTGAACGCCAAAACAAAGACGAACCGCCGCTGCGGCGTAGGGTGACATGCGCCACAGTGTGTTTTCCATCAATAATGTTCACTAAATAACTAATTCTACTACACATAAGTATGGATTATTTATTTATACATTGAAACATTCTTTGTACATTTTTGCAATATAATTACATAATGTGCATATTTACATAAGCATCACGGAAATTTATTTATTTGTTTTCATCGTTTTTAAAATTTTCTGTGTTTGTGGAAATTTTTTTTACATCGCAAATAAATGAATCTGATTTACCTTTATCAATTTCAGTTCTACAATTATTAAAAATTTTTGCTGTTTCTAAACAAATGTTTCACCGAATTAATAGGATGATTATTTTTACCAAAGAGATTAATGCATGTTGAATGGAAAACCGAATATAGCGTTAGATAAAAAATAAATAATTAATCTACAATAAATAAGTTAATTAATTAAAGCTAAATAAATTAATTTCCAAAGTTATAAGCTCAAGGTTTTCGATGTTCGTAAAGAGTAATAATACGTGCTTTCGACGACGCTCGCTCTTGCTATTCAGCACAATCACAACGATGGTAATCCATAACTAAATAAACGTAAGCCAACCACAATCTAAACTCGACATCAAACAGATATCGGAGAAACCCGATAAACCTTTTTGCGCGTTACACCGCTTGCCGTAGCGGCGGTCCGTCGTTATTTTGGCATTCATATCTCGTAAAAGAAAAAAAAACATACTCTCATGAAAATTGCTATACCGACGTAAAAACCCATTCTCTATCGATCTAGAGTATTTAAAAGAGAATATTAAAAATGCCCTTTTTTAAAAGATGTAACACGTTTTTTTGTGTTTTTTTGAGATTAAAAAGGCGCATTTTCAAAAAAGGGCGAATAACTTCATTGGGGAAAGCTGAGGAAAAAATGCGTCGAAAACGTGTCGTTGTTATTTATTGTGTATGATTCTTAGTAGCGTAATCATCAGTTGAAAAGTAAGCGTTTTGGTGCTCGAGCGACGCGCTGGGACATTTGACATAAAATGTCCCATACATGTATGTATGTATGTATGTACATATACGATACAGTGAGCAACGAAAATATTTGGACACTAGGTAATTTTTTCATTTTTTGATATTTATGCAAACTTTTTGAAAAAAAAAATGTAAGGGTATGCTAGAACAGAGCGTGAGGTAATGAATGCATTAAGAAGAAAAAAATCCATCAATAAAACCACAAAAAAAAAAAAAATGAATAACGTAATACGCGTTCAAGCGGCAACAAAAATATTCCGAACGCGTACGTATGTTAAACAGTAATTGGGTTTTTCCATGAGACAACGATGCGCGTTCATCCAGGGTGAGTCATTTCATACCAAAGGCACAACCTGATCAAGGAACCGCTGCTGATCGACATTTGACATTTTACGTTCATGTTTACGTTTGGTTTAAAAATTATTTGACAAAAAAATGTCTCGCAAAGGCAAAAATTCGTCTTTTGAGCAACGGCAATTGGTGATTTGTAATCATAGTAAAGGATATCCTGTTCGTAAAATGTCGATGTTATTAAATATGAGAAAAAGCACTGCCGCGGCGACATCATTAAACGTTTTGAAAAAGAAGATACTCGATTCCACAAACAGGTCGGCCACAGAAATTGTCAACACGTGATCAACGGTTCATAACGAGTAGCAGGTAAAGGAAAACGCAGCAATTAGTGCGCCTAAAGTATCTACGAAACTACACGAAAAAGATTTAATCTTGAAGTTCACCCACAAACAATACGTCAAGCAATTAAAAAAAAAAGGCCACAATTCGAGAGTGGCGCGAAAGAAACCTTTAGTCAGCGAAACAAATAAAAAAAAAAAACGTTTCAACTTTGCAAAGGAACACGCTAATTGTGATGTAAATCTTTGGAAAACTGTGATTTTTACCGACACGAAAGTAAATTAAATGTGTTCGGAAGCGACCGGCGTCTAAAAATTTAGAGAAAACCGAATATGGAGCTTAATAAATACAACCTGAACGCGACGGTCAACCATGGTGGAGGAAGTCTTACGGTGTGGGGATGTTTCGTTGCGTCTGGGGTCCCGTAACTTGGAGTTTATCGAAGGTAATATGAATAGCGGATATATGTATACGTGTAGACCTTCTGAAAAAAAAATTGAAATCTAGTGCCGAAAAATTTGGGTCTAGAAAATAATTTTAAGTTCTACCAAGATAATGGACCCTAAACATAAATCGTACAAAGCGCGGTCGTGGCTATTGTACAACTGTCCGAAGGTCATGGAAACACCACCTCAATCACTGGGGACATCAATCCCATCAAAAATTTGTGGGACCACTTAGATCGAAAAATTCGGAAAACTAATATTAGAAGTAAAACACAGCTAAAAATTATTGTCGAGCAAGAGTGGCGAAAAATTTCACCAGAATTTACAGCCTAATTAGTTGAGTCGATGCCCAGAAGGATGAAATTCAACATAAAGGGTTACCAACAAAATATTAAAGGTGATTTTAAAATTGAATTTTTGAGTTTTTATCGAAGCTGTCCGAATATTTTTGTTTTGCGTCTTAAATAGACTATTTTTATTTTGTTTAAAATTTCCCCGCTTGTTATTATCATTATTGTGCATCGAAAGTTTTTATTGTCTCTATTATCTAATGCTCTGTTCTAACATACCCTTACATTTTTTTTTTTTTTTCAAAAAGTTTGCATAAACACAACTTTTTAATCAAAAAATGAAAAAGTTACCTAGTGTCCGAACATTTCCGTTGCTCATTGTATCGTATATGTGACCGAGCCTTGTTTAAATTTATATTTCGAATTTGCAGATGAATCAATATGAATTCTTCAGTTTCACAAATATTTAAAAAGAAAACAGTAATACACATGTAATATGACAGTGGTTACAATTGCCTATTTCTATTTTTCAATTTTGAAAATGTGTGTTTTAGTTTACGCAATATTTAAAATCGCGCCATGTAAACATATCCTGAACAGCTTTATTACACCGCGAAATTTTAATGTGCTATTTAACATAGTAAATAAGCGAGAATTATTCGTTATTAAACCCGAAATTTAAAAAATCGAAATTCATAAGCCAGAAACATCATGACAAATCAGCGCGATCGGTGTACTTTTGTTAAATTTCTTTTTCTTTTCTGAAAATATGCGAGAAGTGATTGTCTTAATTTTTGATAATATTTCTGGCTTATATAAATTTGTTTTTACTTCCTGTAAGTGATAAGTAAAAACAAATTTGAACATTAGTCGCCCGCCTTCTAACTGATCATTTCGTAGAATTTTTTTGATAGTCAATCGATTACTAGACGCGAAAAATTTTTTTTTTCGTGATTTTCATCAAAATCGTTACAGCTGTTTCCGAGAACCCAATTACACGCATATATACATATGTATATATTAATTACAACATAATTCTTAGGCTACCCCTCCATTAGAGAAAATGTCCCAATTTTATATAACGAAAAATGGCCCAAGAAATGCCCCAATTTTATGCACCGTTTGTTATATTTTATAGGATTTTTGTGATTGTTAAATAAAAAAATGTTACAATTTTATGTAACGAAAAATGTAACGGAAAAATGTCTTAATTTTATATAATGAAAGTTAAATGTTAGAATAGGATTTTTGTGGTTATGTTATTTTTTTTTGTGTGTTGATGCCAGTAAGAATTACGTTGTAAATTTTGATCATTTTATACAAAGTATAGAAGAGAAAGAGACAGAAATGAAAGCAAGAGGGGTCAAAAATGGCCGAGTTTATATATATATGTATATATATATATATATAAATGTAAAAATTAAAGCAATTCCCATACCCTTGTCAGGACGTCGGGGATTGTGTAATTAAGCTTTTCATAATGTGCTAAGCCTAATGGATCTGATGGGAATACTGCGGCCAGTTCTTTTCACTAGACCGCCTTTACTTTCCTAGATTTCTCTGGTACCCAATTAATTCAGGCTGGGTAAACCTGGGAGCGACTTGGATCCGGAACGAGACAAGTCTCGAACCCATAACCTCTGATTTGGTAGCCAAGCACCTTAAATAAATATAAAATATATATAAATAACGTATACAAATATATATATATATATATATATATATATGTATGTATATTAATGATAATATCATTCGTAAGCCAACCCTATTAGCCTTTTTTGTCCCAAAATGTTACGTCTATTGTATATATAAGAAAACAAAGTATCGACAAAGTGGATTGTTCCCTGGTTAATTATCTTATTCAATGACAATGCCATTCTTAGCCCAACCCCATCACTTTTTTTGTCTCAAAACGTTAAATATAGTGTATTTACAAGAAGACAAAATTGTTAGGGGGGACTAAGAATGGCGTTGTCAATTTTCCCAGCAAGAGTCAATATACATATATATATATATATATATGCGTACAACTTTGCTCATTGATGAAAATCATGAATTAGGGGTTTTGGACAAATCGAGATCGGTCAAGGCTTTATTGTCGAAAAAATTCTACAAAACGAATAAATCTTAAAAAACAAACGACTAATTTTTCAAGTGATCACCGTATTTTTTTGTGGGTTTATAAAAAGTCGAAAAAGCCAAATTGGTGTAAAAAATAATAAATCTATTTACATAATTAATTAAAATTAAATGAAGGTATAATAATATCTTTGTTTCGCGATGAACTTATTACGCGCGTTGCTTTATTTTTAAATGTTCTTAAAACTCATGAATACTTTAATATTCTAGTTCGGAATAAATCCGAACAAAGCTCGATCGCTAAGTATATATTAAACGAGTATTCTTAAACAATTCAATACATTACCCGGTGTACATTTCGGTATAAATATAATCGATAGCACAAAAATAATATCGAAAATAACAATTAAAATATATATTGCGCGAATAAAATGTAAAATAGATTTAATAACATTATATTTTACCAATAAAAGATGATGGAGTGAATCGGGAAGTTTAGAATAGGAAAAAATCGATGATCGTTTGGTGGTGTGATCGAATGAAGATAGCAATGAAAAGCAAAATTTAAACTTACACCGCTGCCGAAAATGGTAAGCCTTTTCTTCGACGTAAATAGAAGTGATTCTTCGACATTTGTATGGCGACATTTTTTATAGAGCCCTAAACTGTTTTCATCGTTTGACAGTACTGAAATCTTGCCACATATAAGGAGAAAAATTTCTAATTCAATTATAACAAATTTCTGTACTTAGCACTGCGCAAATATTTACAGAATAAAGGAAAAAAGTATACAAAGTTAGTTATTAAAGTGTCTTTGAAGCTACAATACCTGAAAGATATTTTATAATAATTATAGAGATGTTGCTCGTTCGAATTCAGAATATTTATCAAAACCTATTGATCAGTCGGTAGCTTTAGCATTTAAAGGTTAGAGAAGTGATTCGCCGATAGTTCTGCACTTTCGAGCAGGATTGAATGAATTGGTTTAGATATAATTAAAGTCCACTTTGAATTATTTATCTTTATTTTATTTTTTTTTTTTTTGAATTTACGGGCATTTTTATCAATTTTAAAAATATCAGTTCCAGTAACAAAAGCGCTCCTTAAAATTTACACTTTTCTAAATAACGGTAATTATGAAGATGTACTCCGGTGTATTTTTATTAGAACCATTTAGAATATTTTAAAATGCGATTCCCCTTTTCAACAGAACTTCTGCTTCTATTA